>JAHWFO010080319.1:1461-14203 GCA_023313115.1 Rhysida immarginata | reverse complement strand
ACGTCCAGCTGCCCTGAATGATCGTGACCGGCGACACCTGGGACGAAGGATTCAGAGAGAGAGGAGCGCAACAGTGCAGCAAATCACAGACCAGTTCAATACTGGCCGCACTAGAAACGTCTCTCGGTGGACAATCCGTCGGAATCTGCATGCCCTCGGGTTTGGCAGCCGTCGCCCTACACGGGTGCCAATGCTTACCCAGCGTCATCGGACACTCCGGCGTGCATTTGCCACCAACCATCTTGGCTGGACTCTGCAACAGTGGCGTAACTTCATATGGTCAGATGAGTCACGATATCAACTGTACCACGCTGATGGGAGGCACCGTGTGTGGCGCAGACCTCACGAAACGATGGATCCCGCATGCCAACAGGTGGTGGTGCAGGGTGGTGGGGCGTCAGTGATGGTCTGGGGTGCATTTTCCTGGTTTGGAATGGGCCCACTGGTTATCCTGGACCAAACGTTGAATGGTCCACGGTATCGTCAACTCATCGGAGACCATCTGCACCCGTTTTTGACATTTCAACACCCTGACGACGTAGCAGTCTTTCAAGATGACAATGCTCCACCACATCGCTCCAATGTCGTCCACGAATGGTTCGAGGAGCATGCAGGAGAGGTCCAACGACTGAGCTGGCCAGCCCGGAGCCCTGACACGAATCCCATCGAGCATATCTGGGATGCTGTTGAAGTCAGGCTCCGGGCACTGGACCATCCGCCCACGAACGGGCAGCAACTATCTTCGGCTCTGCAGACTATCTGGTGTCAACTGCCTCCAGAATTGTACCAGGGACTTGCAGACTCACTTCCACGCCGTATTGCTGCACTCCACAGGGCCAGAGGTGGCCCGACCAGATATTAAGTAACTATCCCATGAGTTTTGCTAACTCATTGTACAACAATCAACTTACTGGTCCAGTATTTGACTATGGAAATCTCACCGGCTAGCGTTAGCAGGATTTTATTCTAAACAATGTTGTGCAAGAGTTTGTTGAACAAGAGATGCCATTAAGAGAACGTTGTGAAACTTGGTTTCAGCAGGATGGCGCACCTCCAAATTTTACAGGCGGTAGCACGTGAATGTTTAAACTTGATGTTTTCAGATAAATGGATTGGAAAAGGTTGACCAGTCACATGACTACTCCGCTCCAGACTTAACACCTCTGGACTTCTTATGGGGCCATGTATGAAACACCACCAGTAAATTTAGCTGAACTTGAGCAAAGAATTACAATTTTATGGCCAGCAGCAATAACCACTACAACAATGACGGCTGTGCATGCATCAATCCATCAAACATGGTGCAGAATTGTGTGTAGCCTCTGAAGGTCAACATTTTGAACATTTACATTCGTCATTACCTGGTCAGCGAACGCTGATTTCCCGTCGTTGTTCAACCATGATCTCTGGTGTTCGCTGAACCGTTTTTTAAATGTAGCCTTTTCGTGGAGCCTATGTAAAAACTGCCGCATGTGGGGCAAGTAAGCTTGTATACCCCACATGCTGTGTATTCCTTGTTGAGGTTTGCTGACTTTCTGGGGTTCAAAGCATACCTGCAATTATCGGAAGTCTTGAAGGCCGCGTTCGCGAAAGATGTTGGAGACGCTGGTATTTTCCGGAACAGTGTATATGAATCATCGTTGAACATCAAGTAGTTTTGCTTATAGATGACATTGAAAGAACTAACTACTGTACATCATTTATAATTTCATTGTCAAGAAAAAACCATTAATAATGGCGATCGTTTTACAATATCCAAAGAGATAAACTTCAGGCCGTCATTCAAAACCTGCACACTCTTTTGAACCATTTACTTGTTGTTTAAGGGGCATACGTCCTTGATGACATCTGCAACTTTCTTTGCCAAGTAGTAAAACGTGGTGGAATTGCAATTGACATTTTAATTGGCCTTATGTACTTTTATAAGAATCCGGATACGTGGAGGGGAGGGCTTGTTGCCATCAACAAGATGTTGTATTTGCAACCCAAATGTATGCTCAAAGATATCCAAATTGCCGATATCCTTCAAGACAAGTCTTTGGAAAAATTATTGCACGTTATTAGAACACAGGTAGTGTTCAATAACATGCAAGACAAGGGACGACCAATAACAGCAAAAAATGAGGACATTGCCATAGTGGTTCTTGATAATCCACATGCCAGCATACGTTCCATTCCTGATGAATGGCAGATAAATGCAGGGTTCCCACAGAAAATCCACAAAAGCTTTTCAGACACAACTATTATATTACGTTATTTTATTACATATCGAAGCTTACATAATTTGCTTTACAGAATACTCTTTTTTTTTATTTAGTTCACGTAATTTATCTGATATAGCTTCCTCTTCTTGTTGGGCACACAGTCTAATCTTCTTTTTACTTTCTAGTTTCTTCATTTCTTCATCAATCGCCCTCTTTTCCGATTTTCTCTTAAAATCTTCAGCATTCAACTGACGTTTTTCTTCCAAGTAGGACTGGTAGCGCCGACGTGCAGACCAGACTGACTGAAGCATTCTTCGATTTATAGTCACATTGTATATGCCTCCAAAATATTGAATAGCATGTGCACTTGTCTTTGGGATATGAGAGAAATCTCATGTTGGTTTTCCACAACCAAAGATTTATTTATGGAAACCCACTTTCCACAGCTGCATTACCGTGTGATAATATGAGGCACAATTTCACTACATGCCAGAGCTCAGAATATTTAGTGTCTTGTTCAAAATATTCGCAAAGAACGCATCCAGTCTCATATTCACCGTATCGTCACTGATATACTCTTGAAAATATTCTCCTAAAACTCCTGTCGAGTCGAGGCAAAGAGACGAGTATTGTAGCTTAGCCCTTTCGGCAACGTTTTCGGTAATCCTATTGCAATCATGTAGTGCTTGAAGAACTATTTTAATCCTGCTTTGACCCAGTTGTGGATTTGTGATGATGGGATTGGGATCAAAACACGTTATGCCTCTTACAATTTTCTATTTTAGAGGACTTTTCTCAACGATCTTTTGAATGGTGGCAATAAGAAATTGTGACATTCCATGTCAGTTTGGCGCATACGGCTCGGCGGAGGATCAATTCTTTTTTTATTTTATTATTATGTCCAAATAGTGCCTTTCAGTATATGGTGAAATTTTCATGAGTTAATTGTGTGTTGGGGAGAATATTTTGAAAATGTTAATATTTGTTTTTAAATGGCACTTTTGTTTTTTTTGTGTTGTTGCCATTGTTGTAAAATAAACGATCGCTGTTGCAAGGTGGTGTTAGTTGCAACAGAGATCGCGTATGCTGGGGTGACATTGTTTTGTTGTTAAGGTAGCGTTGACATCCAGTGAGAGTTGTTGTGGTAGAAATATGGGACTGTACTGTTAGTATTCTGTTTTGTTTTCCAGCAGAGATGTTTCTTTAGGTGCGGTTGAGTTAAGCTGAGTGCTTAGAAGTGCCGAAATGGAGCACTGTTTGGAGTTGTTTGTTTTTTTATTTTAGTTCCATTAGCGTGGATTCGTCTTAGCGTACGTCGGGCGTGACGTGAAATTCGAACGCTGCTGCGGCTTGGCCGCCGTCTTTCTGGATGAGTGGTAATAAGTTAAAGACTTTGAAGACGTTGCGGGGTGAGTACTGTTGTCATGATCATTTTGACGCAGCTTGAGGAGCATCATCAGTCAACAATTCATGAACAGTGCAGTGAGTTTGAAACTGAGAACTCGTTTCTCGCCGAAGTTGGGCCTGTGGAACTGTGTCGCTTTAAACACCAAAACTGGCATCTTTAAGTTGTCATATTTACATATACTCTTGTTGTAGATGTCTTTATCGAGAGAAGAATCACTGTAGTTACTTATTTAAAGTAGATTAAGAGTATAGTAAGGTTAGTTTGGTGCTTCTTATAAAGAAGGTGATACTCAGTGTCTCGAGTTGCTACGAGTGAGACGGTTAAGGGCTATTGGGCTTTATAGACCACCCTGTGGTGCAGGATACCCAAGGGTGTGTTAGTTACGAACCGTGGTCAATGTGTGTCACCCAGAGGGTTACAGTGGTTCCCCCTCATGACTTAAAGGGACCACATAACGTCTTCTGAACGTTTACCGGCTTCTGAAGGGGTGTCACCATTTGTCCAAAAAGTTTGTCACTGTGTCCGTTAAGTAAAGCAGGCTGCTCAAGCTAGCAATAGCCCAGTCTCCTCCTTTATTTGATTCAGTATTTGACGGTAATAACCTGATTAGTTGGTGTCTAAGTGTGTACTGAATTATGTAAATATATATGTTAATGAGTATTAATGGTTTTTGAGGAGTTTCTCATTCTGGTGTTGGATCATGTGTGTCTTGAGTATTAAAAAGGTTGTTTTTTGATGTATTCTGTGCTTATTATTTGCCAACACTGCACCTCTAGACACTCCAGAACCTAGATAAGCCCGCCTCTCACGTTTTTGTTTATGCTGGGGTGGTAAACCCGTATTAAGAGGGAGGGGGTTTGTCACAAAATAATACACGTAATAATAATAATAATAATGCGAGGGTTGTTCAAGAATGTTTGCCTCCTCGTCCGTAACTGGACAAATAAATGCAAGTATCAGATACAAAAAAGTAAGGAAAAGAAATGGTATCAAGAAAATAAGAATGAAAAACACTTAATAATACGTTAAAAAAGACCATTACTAATGATGCGATGAATGTTAAAATCATTATGAACTAAATAAGTAAAATTATTTTTCTTAATACTAATAAAATTATTAAATTTTGAAAAACAGACTTACCTCGACTGAATTTTCACAATATGGACATGAAGAAGAACTAAAGACAACACGACAATCAATCGACAAGTAAATTTAACACCACTCGACAATCGAACAGCGCAGGGAAGAAAAACAAAACGAGCGGTCCGGAAGCTATGCTTCCACTGCCATACTCATCCAGTATTATAGCCAAAGGAAATACGCTGAATTAGGAAAGAAGCCACATGAACCTGGTTAAGTTGTTGAGTCATTTCCTAAGAGGACGATAAAGTTGATTGTTGATTGACGATAGGACGTGGAAGAGCTAGGTGATCCAGTAGGGTGGGAAGATGGCTTTTTGGATGCCATCGAAGTTGACGTCCAGTATGTGACGAGGTCTGCGATGTAGACATACCAGGAGGCTTCTAAAGGTGAGCGGATGCTCAAGAATACCTGCAACCAGAGGATTGGGATGGTCCTTCATCTTCGGAAGAAGCTTCTTCAGCGACTCTTTGACGTGGTTTCCAATGGTAGGTATACCGAAATCTTCAGCAATGGAAGTATTAGTTGCTATTCTCCTGTCGAGTTGGGCTATAGTCCTCAGGGTGACGTTTTGGAATGTTTGTAGGTCCTTCCATCTGGATTTGCAGGTTGTAGCCCAGGCAGGCATACCGTACAGAAGAATGGTTCGGATTACCATTTTATATAGCAAAAGTTTGCTGTCCACTCCAAGCGAACTGTTTCGTCCCAGAAGGGCAACCAGACTAAACTTCGCCTTCTTGGCCTTGTTGATAGCATAAGAGAGATGGTCGCCCCAATTTAGCTTGGCATCTATCACAACTCCGAGGTATTTATAGTTCTTTACCCACTCGAGCTCCTTGCCAGATAGGAAGATTGGCTTCGGGGGTTTTCTAAGTTTTTTGGTAACGAACATGGCTTTGCATTTATCTACGTTCAGGTTTAACCTCCACTTAGCAAACCATTTCTCACACAGATGCACAGTATTTTGTAACCGAGATAGGACATGAGCGGGATTTCGGGCACAAGTCATGATGGACACATCGTCAGCAAACATGTATAATTCGCACTTTGTAAATGCTGGGAAGTCGTGAATGAAGAAGTTGAACAACGCAGGGCCCAGGACAGAGCCTTGGGGAACACCAGCCTTGATGTCACAAGGGTTAGACATGGAGCAGCCAACCCTGACACGAAAAGTCCTGCTCGACAGAAAGCGATCAGCTCGTCAGGAAAGCCACAGGAAATCATCTTGTATCTCAGGCCGTTATGCCAGACCTGATCAAAAGCCTTCCGTACATCTAGAAAGATAAGACCACCGTATTTGGCGCAATTAAGGGGAGTGTTTAGATCAGCAACAAGCCTCCAAAGCTGTAGTTGACAAGAGTGACCCGGGCGAAACCCGAATTGCTTCTCACGAACAAGATTATTGGTCACGCAGAAAGCATTAAACCTCCTTAGAATAACACGTTCAAAGACTTTTGACGTCGTAGGTAGTAAGCTTATGGGCCTGTAGCTGACATCGAGGGCAGGGTTCAGACCAGACTTTGGTATCGTAACGATGACGGACTCCTTCCACTTGTCAGGAAAGTATCCATGTCTCCAGCAGTCATTTATGACCCTGGTAACAATCGAGACGGCACTAGGAGGCAAGTTCTTAAGGGCACTGTTTGTGATAGAATCCAAACCTGCTGCTTTCCTGCTTTTAAGATGCTTTATGACGTCGGAGATTTCATTTGTTCTAATAATTTCCTCATGCGTAGGAACACCACTCGACAATCGACCAGCGCAGGGAAACACGAAACGAGCGGTCCGAAAGCAACGCTTTCACTGCCATACTCATCCAGGAAGTAACCAGGGGAAGTACACTGAACTAGGCAAGAAGCCAGATGAAACCTAGTTAAGTCATCCAGAGGATAAGATGGGGTCCTTTCTTATAGAGTTGATTGTTGATTGACGAGGGGCACGAGGAGCTATGAGATCCAGTATTCGGGAAAGATGGCCTTTTGGATGTCGTCGAAATTGATGTCCAGGACGTGTCGAGGCTTGCGATGCCTGAGTAAACTTCTAAACGTGAGTGGATGCACCAGAGGATTGGGATGGTCCTTAATACTCGGAAGCAACTTATTCAACGACTTCTGGACATAGTTACCAAGTGGAGGTATATGGAAATCTTCAGCAATTGAAATATTTATCGCATAGGAGACGTGGTCACTCCAATTTAGCCTGGCATCTACCATCACTCCGAGGTATTTGTAATTCTTAACCCATTCGAGCTCTTTACCAGAAAGGAAGAGAGGACTCGGTGGTCTCCGACGTTTCTTCGTAATGAACATTGCCTTGCATTTGTCAACATTTAGGTCAAGTCTCCACTTTGCAAACCACTTCTCGCACAATCGTAAGGCCTTTTGTAAGCGTGATATAATGTCACAAGGGTTAGACATGGAGCAGCCAACCTTGACACGAAATGTCGCCCGCAATAACAACTGGGATGAGCCCAGACAGCAGCTCGTCAAGTTCGCACGGATCAAGCTTGTGAAAACCACGGTTTCACAGTTCAAGCAATTCTATTGGTTCTTAAGTTGGTAGTTAGTACCTAGTTGATAGTTAATTGGATGGGAATGGCATCCAATGATATCGACTTTGAAATTTCTTATATAGGATTAAACGGTTATTTGATAAATAACATAATGTCTCCAGTAACATTTATTTCCCTAACTCTCCCTGACAAATGCATGAAAATAGACCTACTTCCCTGACCACGTTTCATTTCCCTGACTTTCCAGAATGTGGGAACCCTGGGATTCAGGAGGTCATTTTACGTATGAGTGCCAAAATTGAGTCGGGGCTTATTTTTCATGCCGACCAGTGTATTTCAGTTGGAAATTAGCAAGTTTTAGAATAGAAACGTGATCACGCACTTGGTTTTCGATTGCAAATATTGCCGATTGATGTTGGCGACAATCAAATTTACAAATTAGTTTGAAGACTTTCTATTAAAAGACGAGAAAAATATGCACAGTGCTCAAATATAAGTAAAACTAGAGTGTTATTTGCATGCTCTGTTTTGTTATGTTTTAATTATGCTTTCTCAGCGACATATAAGTACACTTGAACTTCTTTATAACGAACTCGGATACAAAAAAATGAACGGAACAATTCGGAATTCCCATCTGTGCCAAATGGGTGAATTTCCAGGTTCGTGAACACGTTTGGCCAAATTTTAATGAACTCGACCGCAAGTCACCCAAATGGGTACATTTCCCGTTTCGTGCACACATTTTGCCAAATTTTAATGAATGATATAACAAATTCCGAATTGTCTCAGATAATAGCAAATTTCGGTTAATACAAGTTGGTCCAAAGTTTTAGTGCAATATTTCTCTTCCCTTGCCACTTCTCTCGTACCGGTCCAGTGGAACAACTCGCAGCTTTGTCCGCCCAGTGGAACCAATAATTTGTAAGCTATGGCATAACTCATGAACGTACGGCAGCTTCCTTATATTCGACAAATCTTTAACTGTGCGAACAATTAAATTTATTAATAAATTGTAACTGAAAATAAATTTAAACAATAAAATACAAATTACTGAATTGAAAATCATTTTGTTTAGATAACGAATTCTAAATTGTGATTATCTCTGTTAAATTTGTTTTTTTTTTTTTTTTTTTTTTACAAGCAATAAAATAATTGGATGGGGTTTATTTGAAACGATGAGTCTTTCCTTATTTAAAAAAGGTTCAGCGAGTTTAAAAAGAGTTATAATTTGTACAGTGTACCTGCAAGAGAAATATCATCTGAATCGGACATTTTCTTCCGCTTAACCTGGAGTGTATGTAGTACTACTGCTACTGGAGTGCAATCAGCAAGTGAGAAGACTGAGGTGGGATATTTAATTTCAGCCGGTCTCGCATTTTAGTTTTTTCGATCATTTTAAAAAGTTGATTTTAATTAAGTAAACACTCTGAAGTATGTTTGAAATAAATTTATAATTTTTTCTCTTATTCCGAAAAATAAGTGCGGAAAAAAAAAACAATAAAAAGAAGTTAACTAGTAAAATTTATTATTTGTGAAATACTACAAAAGGACTCCCATCCCCTCGTAAAATGCGATGGGATTATATTGGACATGATCGGGGCCTCATGTCCTCAATTGACGTTTCTGTTGCTGTGTAGAGCTCGAGAGATTATGTATGAATGCCGACGGCACCGTTGAAAGATACCAGAAGCTTCGCACGCTGAAATTACAGGGAGATATAAGCAGACGGTGTCCTTGCCCTGTTGCTCGGCTTGCCCGAATTGGCTGTGTTGCAGTGCGATCGCTGGGTTGTGGCCAAAGCGTTTCAACGACTCCTACGCCTGAACAGACAAGGGCAACCGACTAAGTTGAATATTCTGACTAGTTTTTGCGAACGTGCCCTCTTGTCGCTCTGGATCAAATGTGTCCATTTTTGAGGTGTTGACGCTACGAAGCTGTCCGGTCATGGCTAATCTAAGGAACGTGACATTTACCATTGTAGGTCAGAATGAGTCTGCCTTCGACAATGGCGTCGTTCCTTTTTTAGAGAGAAACGGAAAGTTCTTACAAATGTTGCGTTTGGAGTTTTTTCGATACGTCAACTGCACCACCATCGACCACTTGTGTCCGAACCTAAACAAACTCACCATTCATTATGTCGGCAGTTTAGACGGAGTCCTTTCCCCGACGCCTTTATTTAAACTGGACACATTGGGATTGTATTGCTTCGACATTGAATCTGAAACCATCCAAGTGTTATCCAACATCCACAAGGTGCGCCACCTAGAATTCTCCTGCTACTGCTTGAAGAAGGAACATTTAAAGGACATTATTTCATGTAAAGCCTTTGATCATCTTGTTACCATTGACTCACGTTATTTGCGTATCAAAGGGGAGGCGTCACATTCGAGGAGCCCTCTCTCTGACATCCTGCGCGCGACACAGTAACTTTAATTGTTCATTTCAATTGTTTTTCTCTGTTTCTTGGTTTAATTCAGTATGGTAAGATGGTCTCATTGGCCAGCATGAGTAGCCGTCAGTTGCGTGCACGTTAATTGAAAGCATGGGATAATAATCAATTTAAATAGATCACCTGATGCCTGATATAAGGAACTGGGGGCTTTGGGATTGTATTACATTGGTAAAGCTTAGAACTCTATGCTCTTTTTTTTTTCTTTTTAATGTGCAGCATTTGAAGCCATTCGATCCTTACGGTAGCTTGAAGTCTTGGCTTGGTTTGAGGCGCGTTTCACAGAGAAAAGCAACGTCGATTTTTTGCTTTATCAGAAAATTGTGAAACTCGATACGCTTTCCGGGGATCCCCCTAGCGTTCCATATCACGCACCGAAGTTCACCTTTGTTGATTACAGTATAACGTTGTGCAGCCATACTAAAAATTAGTTGGTCGTAAGGAGCCCACTCAACTGGGGTAACTTTTGACTAGATTAGAAAACAGATGAAAGATCTGGTAAGTCGTTGATGTTGAGGCCTTTATCTTCCGGCTTAGACACAGCGGCAGCATAGGATTTGTCTGCTGTCACTTTAGAACTAGGCATCCTTTGAACCTGGGGGTATTTTGGACATTTCGTGTAGCTTGAAGTGTGCTATCCACCACATCGGACGCACTTTGGGGGGTCTTGTCCTTTAATCTTGGGGCAGCTTAAGCTGGTTAAACGTTTTCAGGGTGTTATTAGTCAAGCCTATAGAGCGGTGTGGATTCTTTATACCTAAAGCGGTTGGATCAGCTATGTGGTTGGATCTTCTTGGAGCGTTAAAAGAAACGTTGAAGCTCACCCACTCCCACCTCAAAGTGTTGAAGCTCGCAGAGAACTCATACCCGATGTATGGTCCACAAATTCCCATGACACTTATAATGGCGCCCCCAACCGAAGCCGTCCACAAAGTGCGCCACCTGGACGTTGACTGCGAAGGGTTGGAGAAGGAACATTTCCAGAACATCATGTCATCTAATCCGTTTAATCGGCTCATTAAAATTCGCATAGAGTCATTTCAATATTTAAACATCACAAGGGAGACGTCAGATTCGAGGACTCCTTTGTCTCATATTCTGCGCTCGACACTGTAAATTCAATAAAGCTGCCATTTGTCCTTTCAATCGTTTCTTTCTTTGTTCGTCTTCAATTTTTCTATTTAACTTGCTGGAAGAATCTTTGGTATTTATCCAACAATGCTTTATCGAACGATAACCTAATGGATACTTGGTTGTTACTTGCATTTCAGATTAGTTTACGGGGGGCACTTTAGAGTTGTATAGAAATACTCAGAGGGGTGAGAGACTCAAGTTCCATGGCATCCGAATTAGGTGATCTAATGTTGGTTATTATCGCCGCCCTGCAAACTAATAAGCTAAGCCAACTAGACAGATGGGACATACACATTTTTCAACGTGGGATGAATGGTTGCGCCCTCGTGTGTAAAAGTGGGGAATTACTTCACAATACGGATTCCTCAATGGAATAGGAGTGTATACCAGTTCCAAAAAAACGAAGGTAAAACAAAAAAATGACTTAGTTTCGAATCTGCAACCCGAAACATTGAATCATGATAATGTTTTTAGATGCAACAAATAAATAAATATTTTATATAGTACATAACCCTTTTATTTATTTATCAATGGACGAGTCTACAGAATCATGTACATCGGTAATACTGAATAAGGGCTTAGAATAACTAATGTATGAAATATAAGCACGAGTATCGAGTCTCTCGAAATGTCGAGTAAACACAGTGTCTATACTGAAGGTTCCTCTCCTTACTCGCGTCTGTGGTCACAATCGAATGCGGGACAACAAACACGGCGCGTGTAAGCTAAAATTGCGGTATCTATAATTGCAGTATCTAAAAAACACGTCGCGTTTTGCAGTATCTAAAATAATACAAAGAGTGTATTTTGTATGACGAAAAATTAAAATTATTCACGCGTAACGCTCTTTTTGGCCGGAAAGTTATTCTTAACTATAGAGAGGAAGGAATTTGTAGAAATAAATTAAGCACTTCAAAGTAAATGTACATAGAAATTATGTAACCAGGGCGTAAATTATAGATAAGTTGAAGACTTCAAAAACCATCAAAAAATCTAAATGTTTCAAAATAATAAATTATGAATTAAATTGTGAAATCTATCTATCTATCTATATATATAAAGAAGGATGTTTGTGGGTTTGTCTGTGGGTCTGTGTGTATGTTTTTTATACAAATCTACAGTTTTATTCCGATCTTGATAAAATTTCGCATACATGACCTTCAAAGCATGAGGAAGGTCACTGTCTACCTCAGATTTCGAAAAAATAATAATTATCGATAAAAAATCGATATTCATGGTTATGGCAAGGCATATTAATGAGAAATATCGCATGACCAACAATGCAAGACAAAGTTTTTGCAACAATGGTTTCAACACGCAATTCACCAATAACAATGAGCTCAAAATGATGATGCAATGATAAAGCAATCCTTTCCAAGAATTATAACAATGAACATAAAATGATGATGCAATATGGATAAGTTTCAATTTGTAACAATGCATAGAATTCCTGTTATTCAGGCTTTTTTTAGAAAAGAGAGTTCTTAGTACTTAACAATTTCTTGAAAATCTTTAAAAATGATCAGTAAATGGAGATAATGGAGAGTTAGCAGACTATTGAGAAAGAGTGGAAAGACGACAGAGGAAGCATTCCTTTAGCTCCGTGATGTATTGAGCAAATGGGAAGCAAGTAAATAGAAGAATCCGCGACCGCTAGACTGCACAAAGTGATGAATGGCCAAATTTTGCTTCAACACATCGAGAGAAGAGTGGAAATTGCAACAACACTAAGTATACATCTAAGGTAAGATTACGTGAGTAAGAAATTATTTAAAATAGCAGTGGCATCCTTGGAGAGGTCCAGCCATTGTGAGCCTTTAAAAAGATTTTTTTTCGAATTTTCATTAGGAATTTTTACTGTATTAATTCTAAGCATTTTCATGTGTTTATTTTTA
>JAHWFO010080284.1:0-23225 GCA_023313115.1 Rhysida immarginata | reverse complement strand
CCTTTATGTCGGGAATCGTCTCAAATCTCCTTCCTTTCAAAGGTCTTTTGAGATTCATCACCTGTTATGATCTTCGACAAGAAGTTTTCATATTCTTCTGAGCGTTCAAGCAATTCCTGACAAACCTGGACGCGATGGGCTTTTTGGTCGTCCGTCGTCAGGCGTGGAACAAACTTCGCAGCAACGCGGTGCATCTTCAATTTTTCGGTCAAAATCTCGTGACATGATCCAACTGCTATCCCACACTCTTCAGCAAGCTCTCTGATGGTCAGACATCGATTTGGTCAGAAGTCACTCATTCTAAAAATCCGCCAAACGAAAAAAACACACTTCACGAACAACCGCGTAGCTAATCAACCAATACTGATATCTGCAATAAAAAAACTGCCTTGTAATCAGCAGATCTGTCAGAAGATGGCGACACCAAGCGATTTTGATTGGGACCAACAGGGCCCGAGCAATTCAAACAGTCTACGTATTTTTTGAACAGACCTCGTACAAAAATAAAATAAAATTAATTAATTTTATTAGTGTATTAATTTATGCTGTGAAACAAAGTTTATGACCCTGTTGACGTCACCAAGGTGAACGGTTTGGTTTGGTTTGTTTGGTATTAACGTCCTTTTCAACTGCTATGGTCATTTCAGGACGGCGTTATAGGGGCCGCAAATTTTGCCTCGCAAGGGTTCTTTAACGTGCAGCAGCCGGCAAACGACTACACGGGACCAACGGCTTTACTTCCCTTCCGAAGGAAGTGCGTGATCTCAGGATTTCCCTCTGAAAAATCCTCGTCGTCCTTGGCCGGGATTGAACCCGCGTACTCGGGCATCAGAGGCGATCACGCAACCACTGAGCCACCGAGGCCGATCCAAGGTGAACGCCCCGCTACTGTAAATTGCTTTCGGAATTTTTGTTTTTTTCACACATTTAGAGTTTGAATTAAAACATTTTAATATGCCACGATGTTAACTGGCTATTAATGCGCTAATCTTTCTATTTAAATAAAGTTCTATGTGACCGTAAAGTGTTCTATTAAAATGTTACTGTAAATTTTTATAAAATTGTTATTAAATTGATATAAAATATGTTTCCTTTTACAATTTTCCTCAGAAGTTAGAAATTATAAATATGTAATAAAGCCAATAGAGCTTACTGTATAATCTATTAAATTTTTTAAAGTTTATTAGGGAAATGAATAAAGAAAAAAGTAATTAAAAAGTAAATTCGACGACTGGGGATCGAACCAGGGACCTCAGCTTCATGGCTGACGCCTCTACCAGTTGGGCTATCGCAGACACCTGGACAGCCATGTTGTCTCAAGGTGTCTTAAAGGCAATCAAGTTGTCGAAGTTGTCAAGGTTTAAAGCCCAATGGGAGGCGGGCACCTGGCTCACAGATCGAGAATTTATCCTCTCCAACCATCAGAAAGTTTGTGGAACTCACAGATAAATTAATACACCTTTAAGACACCTTGAGACAGCATGGCTGTCTGGGTGTCTGCGATAGCCCAACTGTTCAAAGGATTAATTAAAAAATGGAACGTGGTAGTATATATATAACATATTTATTAATTATGAATTAATATATATACATATACAAATTTTTTGCGGCAGCAATGGCAGGCTGAAGGATAAATTCATTTTACAGAAAATCAAGAGAAAAATAATTAAGGGGTAAAAATAAACGAACCTTGTGCGTAAAAATAAAGAAAGGCATGGCGCGTCTATATTGCTCAGTGGGACATAAGATACAATATTTTGTCCATCACTCCCACTGAAGAAAAGAATAGTGATCCATAGAATGAGACATCTTGCTGCATTGCATTAATCGGAAGGACCTGTCATAGTTGTATCAAGCAAGAGAATGGTTGTGTAAGACGTCCAAGGATCAACGCGAATCAGGCATGAGAATGAGTATGCCATGGAAAAGAAAAAAAGAAAAACGATACAATATTTCTTCAGAAGGAGGATGAGTTGGCAGGAGGTTCCATAGCAAAAATATATATGTTCCACTGGCGGGAAGGTAGATAGGCGGCCATGCTGCACAGGAGGCTTGTAGAGGTGGAAGAGGGGCAAGAGGTGAGGAAAGAAATATATTCCCCCTGTCCTCTTTGAGTGATTAAATTCCATAACCACCGAAATGATTTTACACACTCGGATATAGCTATAATTTCTGCTTCACAGCTGCTTAAGGCCATGAGACGCTGCTTCTTAGAGCACCAGGAGATAGTGTTTTCTCCCAATTTTATGAGGATACCAGAGTAACCCTTGCTCTGTGGGGTAACACACCAACTTGCATCGGCAAATGTACATAATGAACCTGTTGACGGAACAAAGGTGAGCGATGCATCACAGGTGTGAGCTAGGTAAGCAGCGACTCCCTTTAGCGCCGTCATATGCAAATGAGTTGGAGACCTAGCATATGACGACAATCGTGTGATAGCGAAAGCTATATCCGGGCGCGTGCACGTCATTACATACATGAGTGACCCGAGAAGGGACTGATAAATTGTGGGATCAGCTGGCCGTGAGTCCGTCACTTCGTCCAGGTTCACGTGCGGACTGAGGGGAACGGATCTAGGTTTAATGTCTTGCAGTTGATAGTCGTGCAGGACTTGCTGGATGTAGTGAGCCTGGGATAATTTGATGACATTGCCTTCCCGGCTCACACGCATACCTAAAAGGTGATGTACGGGTCCCAGGTCCACCAGATCGACTTTCTGTCGCACATCATTCATTATTAATTTTAAGGCAGACACATCACTCGTAGCAGCCACAATGTCGTCTACATACACAGCAAGGAGCATGAAGCAACCGTTGCTGTCATAAAAGAAAAGACTATCATCCGCTCGGGATGGAGTAAACTCTAAGCGGAGAAGGAGCTGACATAATTTCATATACCAGCACCTCCCACTCTGCTTTAAACCATACAGTGATTTTCGGAGTTTGCATACTTCGTCTGAGCGATGAGCCAACCCCTTGGGTGGCATTACATATATCGTGTAATCTATCGGCGCATGCAGATAGGCACATTTGACATCATATTGGTGCAACGACAAGCCCTTATTGGCCGCTATGGCAAACAGTATTCTCAACGACTCCATCCGAATTACAGGGGAGAACGTGAGTTCGTATTCCGTTCCATACGTCTGCGACGATCCAATTGCCACCAACCTGGCTTTAAATCTCGAAACCGACCCGTCTGGATTACACTTAATGCGGTATATCCATTTCGTTTTTAGTATCTTCGTGTGTAGGGGCTTAGGGACTAAGTCCCAGACTTGATGAAGGTGGAGAGAGTCTAATTCACTCTTCATAGCCTCTTCCCATTGGAGACGTTGAGGGGAAGTGAGTGCCTGTTCATATGACATAGGGGTCATCAAGGACGTCTCCTTGAAAGCGGAGTCGGTTAAGTTGGGATGACAGAGTACAGCTCGACGCCTCTCTGCCTTATCTTTCAGTCTCTGCGATCTGCGTAACTCCTGTTGAGGGGGCACAGGGGCAGGTTGCGTCAGTGGCGACAGGTCCGACTGGACGGGTGCCTTCACCGGAGGAACAGGAGAGATCGTTACATCAGGAACGGTCGGATCTTCGTTATCTTCCGCTTCAAGGGGGAAATGTGTTGGTGGGTCCTCGATGTCGGAAGCTGGAGATAACGACGTTGGTCGTTCGACATTCCTCGCTTCACCAAACTGAGAAGTCTCTGAATGGAGATCATATGGAACTTGCGGCATAGACGGAATCGAGAATAACGGTTCGCGGCACATTGACAGTTCAGGAAACGTTTTTGGAAAAAATCGAACTGATCGAGATCGTATCAATTTGTCCTCCTCAATCGAGTAAATGAGATAGCTAGGCGATGACGCCGGGTATCCCATGAATATTCCACGTTTTGCATGAGCCTGGAATTTGGATCGATGTGATCTTGGCACAAAATAATAGACTAGGCACCCAAATGGCGCTCGAGGCTTAAAAGTGGGTTTCTTTTCGGACCACAGTTCCTCTGGGGATATAGTTTGCCCTGTTCGGGGCAGGGAGTTCAAATTGTACGCTGCCATAGCAACAGCAAGGTCCCAAAAACGGTGTGGAACATTAGACGAGGCAAGTAGGACACGCATTCCGTCACAAATAGAGCGGACTGCTCTCTCAGCAACACCATTCGACTGGGGGTTCTCAGGCACGGTGAATTGCTGGGTTATTCCTTCCACCGAACAAAATTCGCTGAGCGCTTCGTTGATAAACTCGGTGCCATTATCCGAACGTACATACACGAGTTTATGTCCAGTAGATCGTTGTAACTTTTTAATCAAGTTGTTCAGCACTTGTGGTACCTCTGCTTCGGTTGACACAGCACATACAAATAACTTACAAGTATGATCGTCCACTGCAATCAGAAGATATTTGTTCCCATAGACGGATGTGGTAGGCATGGGCCCTGCAGTGTCCACATGGAGAAGATGTAGAGGACGTGAGGACTGCTGAAACGTGACAGTCTTGTGAGGGGCATTGCACATCTTTGCCTCGAGACAGGGAACACATGGCTGATCATTAGGAATGAGAGGCACCTTTTCAAGACCACGAATACTTCGGTGTTTGATAGCATTGGCGAGTTTTTTTGGCGATGGATGTCCCAGAGCATTATGAACATCCTGATAAGTTAATACCATAGAAAATGGTGGGGAAACTGTTCGGGAGACTGAGGGGATGTCTGATAATACCGGAAGGAATGGTAAATCCACAACAGGCTCCTGTGCAGCCACGGACATGCCCTGATCAGAAATAAGGGAATACCCACCAGGGCCAAAAGACAGAGAGAACCCCTGCTTAGTTAATTGTCCTATTGACACAAGGTTGAAACGCGCACAAGGAGCATAAAGCGCGTCATATAGCGTTAAAACAAATCCCGAGTTTAGCAAAACACTCGCAACCCCTGTACCGACAGCGGCAATTGTTTTTGCAGGATCTGCGGTATGGAACTTTTTATGACATTTTTGAATGGATTCAAAGAACTCTTTGTCCTTGATCACATGGAACGAGCTGCCTGTGTCAATTATCCAGTCTCTTGTTGGAAGGCCAACACAGTTAATTGCTGGCTTCTTTTCATGCGCTTTGGCACTTGGCTTGCCAGCCCTTCGCTTTGGACGTGGGGTACGCACATTTGGTGAATGTGATCTGGGTGGAGTGTGCACCACAGAGGTCCGTGGATCGAAACCACGCTCTGCTACCAGTGTTCAGAGGATTAATTAAAGAATGGAACGTGGTAATGGTATATATAACATTTTTATTAATTATGAATTAATATACATACAAAATTTTGCGGCAACAATGGCAGGCTGAAGGATAAATTCATTTACAGAAAATCAAAAAAAAATAATTAAGGGGTAAAAATAAACGAACCTTGTGCGTAAAAATAAAGACAGGCATGGCGCGTTTATATTGCTCAGTGGGACATAAGATGCAACATTTTGTTCATCACTCCCACTGAAGAAAAAGGATAGTGATCCATAGAATGAGACATCTTGCTGCATTGCATTAATCGGAAGGACCTGTCATAGTTGTATCAAGCAAGAGAATGGTTGTGTAAGACATCCAAGGATCAACGTGAACAAGGCATGAAAATGAGCATGCCATAAAAAAAGAAAACAATACAATATTTCTTCAGAAGGAGGATGGGTTGACAGGAGGTTCCATAGCAAAAATATATATGTTCCACTGGCAGGGAGGTAGATAGGCGGCCATGCTGCACAGGAGGCTTGTAGAGGTGGAAGAGGGGCAAGAGCTGAGGAAGGAATGAACTGTAAGCAAAAATAAATAAAAATTACAATTTGCCAACAATCAAATGGTATAACTTCTTGCGGTCGAGGAAATTATCCGCGAGGGAAAGAACGCATTTGCACATCACACGCGGATCATAAAAAGTAAAATTTATCGACAACAATGATAAAGATATAAATTGTAACAATCAGTCTACACATTAGGAAGAAATCTAGACAGTAATTTATAACAGAATTAAATAAATATTTCTTAAAATCATAAAATATTAATTCCAGTATCAGACAAAGAAAATACCATTAATCCCAACTGTCCCGAACAAAATCTTTCTTTACCTAAAGTCTTATGTGGTACACGACGCGGACTTTGGGTAACTTTTGGTAACACTCTGCTTTGTTAATATGCCTGGCCAACACCTCTTAGACAGAAGGCCTGATAACACTAACGTCATACATTTTTACAACATTTAAATTGGCCATTGTTAATCGGCCATTGTTAATCCTATTTCTACCAACAATAACTCCTACATTTGGTCGACTAATGATGTAACAAAGTATAAAGTTTTCGTTATCAGGCCTTCTGCGTAGGTGGTGTTTGTTTATGCCTCTGGTAAACAAAGCAGACTTTTATATTTGACTTCAGATCATGTTCCCAATAAGGAAAATATTCTCCAATGAACCCTAATACTTAAATTTATAATTGTGTATTCCGTTTAATTTTCTAAGATAATTAGCATGTATCTATTTGTACATTGACATTGATAACGTATATTTCCAAGGTAAATGAAAAGATGCTCAAATGTAGAATACACAATACGGCTTTTTTATTTTGTGATAAGATTAAAGTAAGCCTAATCTAATGGTCATATCATTAATGCCTTTGTGGCTCTACCAATTCATTATTGTTTATAATTTGCAACAATGCATAGAATTCCTCTTATTCAGAAAAGAGAGTTCTTAGAACTTAAATATTTCTTGAAAATCTTAAAAAATGATCAGTAATCTTTCTTCTTTTCTTCTATATATATAAAGAAGGATGTTTGTTTGTTTGTGGGTTTGTTTGTGGGTTTGTTTGTATTTTATACAAATCTACAGCTTTATTCCTATCTTGATAAAATTTCGCATACGGTACCTTCAAAGCATGAGGAAGGTCACTGTCTACCTCAGATTTCAAAAAAATAATAATTATTGATAAAAAAAATCGATATTCATGGTTATGGTAGGGCATATTAATGAAAAATATCTCATGACCAACAATGCAAGACAAAGTTTTTGCGTCAATAAGTATCAACAATGGTATCAACACGCTATTCACAAACACTGTGCACGGAAAAACAATATATATCTCATGAACAACAATGCAAATAAAAGTTTGAGCAACAATAGGCATCAACAATGGTATCAACACGCAATGCACCAACACTATGCAAGGATAAACAATATATGTCTCATGACCAAAAATGCAAGGCAAAGTTTGTGCAATACAGAATTCAATGCATAGAATTCCTGCTATGCAGGCTTTTCTTAGAAAAGAGAATTCTTAGTACTTAACAATTTCTTGAAAATCTTTAAAAATGATCAGTAACTGGAGATAATGAATTAGCAGACTATTGAGAAAGAGTGAAAGATGATAGGGGAAGCACTCCTTTAGCTCCGTGCTGTATTGAGCAAATGGTAGGCAAATAAATAGAAGAATCGGCGACCGCTAGGCTACACAAGAAGAGTTTATATAAATCCCCGGTATATCACTTAGAGTTCCTGTTTTTCGTATTTTTAATAGAATAGATAATCCCTTTGCTCTGTGTTGTATTGATTGAGTTATTTTTTAACCTATTCGGAATTATAATTTAATTTTTTTGTTTAATGTTTATTTGTGGTTTTTTTTTATACAAATCTACAGTTTTATTCCGATCTTGATGAATAATCCAAGGCAACAATGCAAGGCAAAGTTTCTGCAATATAGAATTCAATGCATAGAATTCTTTTTTTCAGGGTCTTCTTAGAAAAGAGAATTCTTAGTACTTAACAATTTCTTGAAAATCTTTATAAATGATCAGTAACTGGAGATAATGAATTGGCAGACTATTGAGAAAGAGTGAAAGACGATAAAGGAAGCACTCATTTAGCTCAGTGCTGTATTGAGCAAATGTAAGCAAGTAGATAGGAGAATAGGCGACCGCTACAACACACAAAGTGATGAATGACCAATTTTTGCTTCAAGACGTCGAAAGAAGAAAGGAAATTGCAAGAACATCAAGTGTACATCTAAAGTAAGATTACATGAATATTAAATTATTTATAATAGAAGGCATCCTTGGAGAGGTCTATCCATTGTGAACCTTTAAAAAATGTTTTTTCGGTAAATCAAGTCCCGGTATATCACCTAGAATGGATTTTGTCAGCGAAGAGGTAAATGCCTGTCTTTCGGATTTTTCTTAGAATGGATAGTCCCTTCGCTCTATATTGTAGTGATTGAGTTACTATTTAACCAATCTGGAGGTTTAATTTAGCTTTTTGAGGTTGTTCTGTTTTCCTACAAGTGTAATTATCTCGGGCAATGCCGGGTCCTCTGCTAGTCTACATATATAAAGAAGGATGTTTGTTTGTTTTTTTGTGGATTTGTATGTGTGTTTCATTGTTTGTTTGGTTTTTATACAAATCTACAGTTTTATTCCGATCTTGATGAATAATCAAAGGCAACAATGCAATGCAAAGTTTCTGCAATATAGAATTCAATGCATAGAATTCCTGTTATTCAGGCTTTTCTTAGAAAAGAAAATTCTTAATACTTAACAATGTCTTGAAAATCTTTAAAAATGATCAGTTACTGGAAATAATAAATTAGCAGACTATTGAGAAAGAGTGAAAGACGATAGAGGAAGCACTCCTTTAGCTCCGTGCTATATTGAGCAAATGGTAAGCAAGTAAATAGAAGAATCGGCGACCGCTAGACTACACAAACTGATGAAACAAAGAGAGCATCAGTTTCCCTGGTGGACATGAGAGGTCCGGAAGAAAGAAGAGCATCGGTATTTGGTGAATTGCTTAGTTTAAGATTATGGAGCAAGAAAGTAGGAGACAAATGGAGGATCTTAAGGAATGGCTCAGTGAAGAACGCTATAGCAAAAACTGTGGGAAGCCATTAAAGGATTTTAATAGGGTCTTTCTAAGATTATTGAATAGGATAAAAGGCTTAAGCGAAGAGGAAAGGATATCAATATATCTTAGTTTGTTTTCACAAAAATTGCAGGTTAAACTAAGTGAGAAAAAAATTGATTCTTTAAACAAGGCAATGGGATGGGCAGTAGCTAATATAGATAATTCTGTTAAACTGTAAGTCCTATGGGATGGTATGGAAGAAAGTATATTAGCTAAGATAGACGAAAAGCTATCATATTAAATGAAAGTAAAGGTTTAGCACAAAAGCCAAATTTCAGCCTATCGTTAAAGGGACAAAAGAAAAGTAAGAAGCGTAGGAAAAAAATCGGAAGGAAGTCCTACACAAAGATAATTCTTTAGGAATGAATAATATAGAAACCCATTGGGAAGATAAAGAAATAAATGCGTTAAAGATTAGTATGGATAAACATATTTCATTCGGCCTAAGTAAGAAACGCGAGAATAGTGAAGAGATGAGATACAAGACTAACGAGATAAAGCGTATAAGAAAAAGAGGGTTGCTAATTCTAAAAATGATTTATTAAAAGAGAATAAAACTAGCGGAAGACACAGAAATATAGAGCTAATATTGTCACATGGTAATGAAGCTTTAACAAAACAGCTTAGTGCGATGCAAAAAGCAGTAGAGGGTGAGTGGATGGAAGAAAGCTGCTTCGATAATATCTTAGAAGGTATGGTTACAGATTTAAAATGTAAAAAACCATTAATCTTGGAAAGTGTGAATCATTTAAAAAACCGATGCAAAGGATAGAACAAGTTTACAAATTAATAAAATGGAAATTGTTGAGGAGACAAAGTTAGACGATACTCCCACAAGGTCTAATGGCTCATTATTAAATAGGAATGTGAGTAATAGGTTAGGGATAGAGTCTAATAGTAAGGCAATTATAGAGCAATCGGTTAAGAGCGAGTCTGAGGGAGAATTATACGACCTACCTGAAAGAG
Source organism: Rhysida immarginata (assembly GCA_023313115.1). Lineage (NCBI taxonomy): Eukaryota > Metazoa > Arthropoda > Chilopoda > Scolopendromorpha > Scolopendridae > Rhysida > Rhysida immarginata. Next base: position 13,330 of record JAHWFO010080284.1, on the reverse strand, counting down.
AAAAACCTATGCTAAAGCAGGTTCAGGATAATAAACCTGAGCTTATAGAACATTATAAACGAATAATTAAAGAAACGCGGGTAAGAGAGAGGATTGAGCAAATGGTAGCTCTATCCGTATTACGTGCAATGGAAGGAATAAATGAGCAGGCACTTCTCAACTGTTTGGCGGAAGTGATAACCTATATTCCAACGGAGTGCAAAGTTACCATAGTGAAAAATAATCGCGGGTTTTAAGGTAGCTTTAATCCCCATTTAAAGGATGGTTGGTCAAAAAAGGAAATGATCAGGAATGAAGTAGGGCTGGAAGCTTTAAAAAGTACTTATAGTGATTTGCTAAAACTATGCCAGTTTGAGGTATCAAAGCACTTCTTAAACAGGAAGTTAGAGGCTAATATTGATATTCGGTTATCAAACTATTTCAGATTTGAGATAGGAGTCTTTCGCAATAGTAAGAGTAGGCATAAAGGATTAAACGAAGTGGAGAAACCGTATTATCATGCAGAAATCTTTAAAAGAGCAGATAATTCGGAGTTAATAGGTTGGAATAAAAGAATGCCAACCGCTGGTCTATTAAATCAAAGTAAGGTGAGCATAGAATTGAGGGAGTCTACCTTAAGTGGTAGCAGCACACGGATATTGTTAGGCCCATACCACATTGAGCAAATAGGCTCACAGGAAGCTGGTAAAGGGGAGGAAGTGTGTAAGAGATATCGTTATTGTGGTGGAAAACTACAAGATTTAGTAGAACATAAATTGCTAATTGATGGGAAATTTTGCTCCAGAGCTTTGCATAGGGTATGCAGTTGTTTTAATGACCACTGTCGTCAAGAGAATTCAAGGATAAGGATAACCCAAGAAGAGAAAGTTCGCGAAGAACATAAGAACGAAGTACATTATCAGACTTTAGCGAATTTAAATAAAGAGCAGAAAGATAGAATTGACGAGGTAGTAGAAGCCATAGATAAGCAGAAGAATACCTTAAATGGGTTACTAGAGATTATTAACCTGCTTCGAGATAAGGTAGAAAATTTAGAGCTTAACTAAAAATTTAGTGATAAGGCGAATATTACGTCAGATTATTGTAAAGGTAGGCACTCGACTACAGATGTTGAAGTGCCGCATAATACAGTTATCACTGAACATGATGTTTGTAAGCTTAAAAATGAAAAACAAGCTACCAATAATAGCCAAACTGTTAATAACATATTTTCTTCGAGGAAAAGGTATCGGGGCAAGAAAAAAAAGGGCTATAATAAATAATTTCAAAATACAGGAATAGACAATAAAAGGAGTGAATTTAGTCCAAAGGTTAGCCGATACCTAAATTATTTTGGAGAAAGGATAAATAAAATAAAGAATACTATGGTATTTTATAATTCTTTATGTGGGAAAGGCAGTAAAAGTTGCCAGTATCGAAAGAAACATGCTAAAAAGAAAACTACTAGTCAAAAGGATAGGACTAATAGTGAGCAAAGTGATAGGCATGAGGAAGGGTTCGTTGGTAATATGCAACGAGTTGCCAAGCAGCAAAGAAAATGTAGCAGGACAGGGCTAGTTATGACAAGAGGAATAATCCCCCCAGGAGAAGGCCTTAAAAGTAAATTAGTTCCGCAAACGAGAGTTCAAGCACTTCGTTGCGGGTTTCTCGGGGGGATGGTGTCACATCACTGAAATAAAGCATTAAAAATTAATTGCACAGGTAATGTTACATGGGAGAATAAGTTGCAAAAAAATAAGAATAAAAGCAGCGCTGTCGATGGTTCGCAAGCAAATAGGGCGGACAAGTTCGAAAGCGAAAAGAGCTCTAACATTCTTTTGACAGCGAGCAGGGGAGTAAAGAGCGAAATCGAGAAGAGCTCTGATGACTGCACGTGAGCGAATTAGTTGGCAGCTTTCCAAAGCAAGCGAGAGCTCAAGCACGTCGTTAGCCAGGCACCTGTGAATAGGAATGAACCGGTCCAGGTTCTCGACTCAGGTGTTGGCGCGTTCTTATTGGCGAATGATAAAGGCATGAGCAATAAGATAATTAAAGAACGATATAAAAGAGTCACAAGGCAAATGAAGGTTAGAAAGTTTTCCGTCACTGCCAGGAATTTGGAAAAGAAGTTTTCCGATGGTGCCGTGAATGCTTGTCTACCTACAGGTAATGGGAATCCAAGGAAATTTCGACAGTGTAAAAAAGGAATTTCTGCTGAATCGATGCATTCTCTGAAGCAATGGTCTATGGAGGAAAATCGTCAGGAAAAGTCAAGTCCCGTCTACGATTCCGTATTGAGGCATTGTTCTAATTGCATGCAATTTGATAAACGATATTCCCAGAGGTTTATTCACAGTTCGGCAGCAGTGAGGAAGCCTTTCTCCGGTCATCAGCTCCGTAATAGTGATAATTCAAAGGAACTTTTGAAGACGTCAATTCCGCCATATACCGCAACAGTGACTCGACACGCCACAAAGGTTTATGACACCAGGCAAGAGTACTCTTTGAATCATAGTGCTAGTTCTTCATTATATTTAGAAGAGACCTGCATACATAGCCCCTACTCACCTAGAAGTGATGCCTATGCAGTGCTGAAAGGCTTGAAACAGAATCGACTTAGGCCTTTTGTGAACAGTGCCTATAAAGGAACTCAACTTCCTCTACGGTCGGATTCATCGCCATTACGTTCTATGCCCATTTGCCCTGCAAGTATGGAACCTTCAACATAAGCCCCTACAGGTTACCCGCACTTGGCTGGCTTCGATATTACGTACGGTAGGATACTTTCCATAGTTCCATTCATTGCCTTGCTATAATTATTCTTTTAGCATAAGTAACTCTTTTAAGCTTTTATCGTTCTTTGCTCATGTATGGTTGCGGCTCATGTTTAATTTGATTCCGTCTTTTTATTTTTGAGTAGGACGGGGGTCCCCATAGACAAACCACTCGTGGTCGCCGCTTGCTGTGGATGTGGTGCCATTAGCCACTTTGTCTGCTCCTGATTGGAGAGGAAACTGCTAGGCAAACCAATGCGGGGATTAATATTTGCATATTTGAAAATCTTTAATTATTTATGCGCACTCTGTTCCATTCTTTAGATGATTCCTTAAGAATCATCATTTAGTTATGTACAAATCAATTTATTGTTTTGTAAACCAATGTTTCATTTGAGTTTAATTAAAAATATTAAACTTAAATTAATTATCCCTCTCTGTTCTCCTGTCACAACTTCTCAAGTCTGGGTATTTTGACAATTTAATTAATTGGATGTAAAAGTACGTGACAGATGGTCATAAAGTACTTAGCATGATCCTTTACATGATCTTAAAGTTCCTTATCGGAAATGTCGAAAACTCAAAATTTAAATTGGGTCGTTACGTCATTTATGAACTTTCTGCACCAGCAGTTCATTGAATTCAAAGGGGCGATTACAATTAAATCGGCGGCAATTGTTGAGATTAAATGACGTTTTCGACAGGTTTTCAGCAAACTTCGCATGATGTTTAGACCCTTAACATTTGAGTTTTGAACATTTTGCATAAGGAACTTTAAGTTTGTAATCATGCAGAGGATCACCCTAGGTACTTTAAGACCATCGAACCCGATACACCCTATATATTAAATTTATGATCATGCTCATATCAAGTTAAACCCAATAAACTACTGGATTACCTTAACTTATAGTATATTACACAGTATAAAAATTTATATTTCTATTTCTAAATTGGGAACAGATATTCTGCAACCGATCCCCAACAGACATGAATTCAGACAAACAAGAAATTAAAATCAAAAATCATGAAAAGATGTTAATATGACTCAAATAATGGTTAAATACATAAATTAATTTGAAGACAGGATCAACATTTAAAAGGTTATTACGGACTTTATTTTTAAAAATTAAAGTCTGCTGGCTTCTTTTGGACAATGGGACACGAATACCTATAAGTTCTAGGGATCACGGCACCCATAAACGTCCGTTAAAAATTTTTATTAAAATATTACCAAATAACTTATTAATAGCAAAATGTAGATTAAAAATATCCGTCTGTGAAGAGACATTGTCTAACAAACCGAACTTAGCGCAAAGAAAATTCTTGAAGCCGTTCACTTTGGCCTGAATCTGATTAAAAGACTGGGTAGGACCCGAATACCATATCCAGATACCATACAGAATTTTCGATAAGACTATACTATGGAATAAGGTAATAAACGTACGAGATTTAACAAAAAAGTTAGTCAACCTTTTCAGGATACCTATTCTCCTACTGATGTCAACTCGTCGATATGATATGTAAACGATAAAGAGCTGTGGAAGATAACTCCTTGATTCTTCACGGATTCACGGTATTGTAAAACCCGATTTCCAACGTGGTAATCGCAGACAAAGTTCACCACCTTACGCGAATAAGTAACGCAAAATGATTTATCAAAGTTAATCAAAAGAGTATTGCTAACTGACCATTTAAATATGCGGTTTAACATGTTGTTTAACTTGTGGCAGTCCTCCCAAGTATCGACTCTTGAAAAAAATCTTAAGATCATCAACATAGCTAAAGATTTCAGATTCCCCTCAGATACGGAAAAAGAGAGATCCGCTATGAAAATATTAAAAAGCACGAGTCCGAGCGGCGACCCCTGTGGTGCACCACTCCTAATTTTACCCGTAGCTCTTAAGCCTTTGTGTTCCGGAAGGATGAACGTCCTGTTTATCAATAATGAGTAAAGCCAGCTCCATAAGCGATCGGATAAACCAACATGCTTCAACTTGTGTAGAAGCAGTTCGATGTTGATGCTGCCAAAAGCTTTCCTACAATACAAGTAAATCACATCTACCTGGGCCCTTCGATCCAAGTTCTCGACCACATAATGTGTGAAATGGGCTAAATTTGTAACCGTAGATCTATGAGATCTAAAACCATGTTGTTCTTCTGGTAAGAAAGGGTCCACAAACAGAGTCAAATGTCGAGATATCAAAGTTTCGATCAGCTTGGCCAGATAAGTAATTAACGGTTGGTTGGTTGGTTGGTTGATTAGAATTTTTTGGCGTCGACTACTAAGGTCATTTTGCACCTTTTAGACAAGTTATATCAGTACGCAGCCCGAAACAAACACAAACATCCATGCCCACGGTGGGATTCGAATCCACGACCAGGCGGACTCGAGAACTAGATAGCCTACGCCCTAGCCCTCTCGGCCACCTGGCCGGCAAGTAATTAACGAAATTGGTCTAAAATCTGCTGGTGATCGCGGATTCTTTACTTTGGGAATAGAAACAATTTGTACTACTTTCCACACTGCAGGATAGACTCCATTAGCTAAAGATTTATCAAATAACAGTCTAAGGGGGTAGCTTAATGCATATACACACCCTTTATAGATGTAATCGGGAATTTCATTAACATCAAGTGATTTCGATGTTGGTAATTTCTTCGCATCGTCCATAATATCACGTTTGGAAATAAATGGGATGCTTAATCTAGTGTCTATTCTATTCCAACAGTTCATCGTTACTCATTGTGCCAGCAAAATAAGTAGCTAAATCTTTGGGTGCAAAATGGTCAAAAAAAGATTTAGAAGTTTTGTTTTTCCCAAGCAAATCATGAGCGGTTTTCCAAAACATATCAGCTTTCTCAGTCAAATCATTCACATAGTAGGTCTTAAAGTTCCTTAAATATTCGTTTTTAAAGGCGCTCTAGCAAGCTTAAACTGATCATAAGCTTCTATCGTTTTCAGTTTAAGGTAAGTTCTGTGTTTCTTTTGCTTGGCGTTCCATAGCTCAATAGTAGATCTTTGCATCCATCTAGGGAAATTGAATTTTGCTCTAGGCTTCAACTTCTTAACAGCTGGCACATGTTTTTTTAATTTTCTTAGAATAATCTCTACTATTCTCTCCCAGATATCGTCAACCGAATCCAGATTTTCTAGTGTAAACCAATCGACAGCATAAAGGTCTTTAAACAACTCTTCATAATTGCCTTTTTTGAAATCAAAAATCTGTGAGTCACTGCGACGTCTATCCACTAATAGACAACGCAGGATAATATAGGTTAAGTGGTTTAACAACGCTGATAATCGGCAATGGTTACAATCCTAATAGGACGTCCACAAGAATCTTTGGCGAATATTTTTCTTCTGGCACTCCACACACTCTGAGGACCTAGTCTCGATTTCCCGGTCCGAAGGAGATTATACCTGTAGCTAGTTAGGTCTTCGAGAATCACCACAGTAGAAGGTCGCAGGTATCGCCGGTTCTTCACTATTAGATCTCGGACCGAGGAGGCTGCGAATTTAGCTACCGTAAACTCTTGAATACACGCCGGGTATTCAAATACACGCCGGTCTCAAATAAAAGTCGGGTGGGGTGTGAAAAATAGATTAAACACCGGGTCTTTTTCGGGTCATCAATATAAATTCCGGCGTTTTTCCTCACTTTCAGATTTTTAAACGTCTTCTCCTGTATATGCCTTCTCATTGGCCGCATGACTGAACTGTATGATGAGTGGATGGATTAAAAGAGTACACAAAGCCTAACGGTAATTTAAATACACCTGCACCAGAGCTCATTGTGAAATAGGTTGAAGTAGCTTGGAATTCCTTGTCACCAGATTTGATATTAAAATCATTTCGTTGTTGTAGAATTAACAGATGGCAGTGAAGATGGAGAAATCTCTTGCTTTATGGTAAGGTTCTATTTTCAATTTCCATTTCTGCTTTTACACACTATTTTAACCATACTTATTTTACAGGACTTGTTTTGTATTCATCTGTTTCAGGTTCCATCGCCTATGTCATGCCGGCAGAGATATATTGCTGAAATTGCGCGATTCTATGCGGGATTCAGAATCCAACCATTACCTTGTAAGAGATCGAAGATGATGAAGAACTTTAAAATAATGAGGCAGTTATCTCCAGTGATTCCGAACCAGAAGATCGTATTATTAATTATTAATTAAAAAAATGCAAAATTGGGACGAAAAATTGGTGACGGATAATTACATGATCAACCGAGAAAAATCAGGGAATTTTACGCAATCGTTTTGGGACACCCTGTCATTGGGAGTAGCCCTTAACGCCGGGTCTCAATTAATTGCCGGGGGTCCGGACCATTGAAACGAATAGACGCCCGGGCCTGTATTCAAGATATTACGGTATTATGGATCCAAAAGATGTACTATTACTAGGTCCGAGTCTGTGCACTGCAACCACATCGGGTCGTTGTAATTGAATGTCTAGTTTTGTCTTACATATATCAGCTATCAAGGTATACGGATCCTCGGCAGGGGTTTCTTCAATACCGATGAACTTTAAATTATTTCGTCTCGAGTGTTGTTCGAGGTCATCAATCTTCTGCTTCAGCACCACTATTTGTGAAGCTCCGTCGACAAACAATGCCATTTCAATAGTATTGAGCTGATCCGCGTGCTGTTGAATGCTGGTATTCAGTTTAGCCATCAGAGTCTTGGTCTGATCCATAAAATCTAGAAGAGGCGCCATTTTATTATTTAAATCTGATAACTGAGACTCCAACTTTTCTCCATACTTTACCATTGTTCCAACAATCGTTTTAGAAAACTGTCGTCTGAAAATATATGCGTTAACCAACCCCTCTGCTGCTTCAACAGTCGGCCCGTCCAATGAATTCCCAGGCGAGGTCAATGTTTGGAAACTACGGGTAATAATTGATTTTAATTTATCTGCTTTTTTTAATATATCTGTTTCTTCGGTTTGACGTGGCATTTTTAAACAGGTCGGTAGGTAATTGAATCAAGGGATGCTAAATTCAAATTAATACCTGGTAAGAATATATAATGTGTCGTCTATCAACAAAGCCCTCGTGTCAGGAATCAAAATGAATGGTGTGCTTAAAATAAAGCATCATCAGCTCAAGTCTGAGAAGCCGTTCAAATACGTTGTCCATGTAATACGACCTATGACATGGAAGATTTTTGCGCAGACCTTAGAAACGCTAACTACTTCCCCGATAAGACAATTAGACTCAAATGGTGCAGTTGAGATGCCAATGGTGCTAGTCCTCCTACAAAATACTGAGCACAATAAATCTTTCCTAAACTTAAAGCGCATTGGTTCACTTGCTGTAACAGTTGAATTGTTTAGGGGCAACAAGAAGCTCTTACAATTTTGCAATTGCTTACGTTTTGGGCACGTGTCCCAGGGATGCACCGACTCACCGCGTTGCAACAAGTGCGCGGGCGACCACCAGCCAAAGGACTGCGCCAATATAAAAGATAAAGACCCTCCTAAATGTATTCGATGTGAAGGCCAGCACAAATCGAGTTATACTAAGTGTCCCAAATACCCACAAGTTAAAAGGAATAGAACTTCCAAAGTAGCTGACGGAAGAACTTTTGCTGCGGTTGTTTCTGATTCTATTGGTAAGGGAGTCGCTGACCACGACGAATTGGTTAAAATTCAAAGGTATCTGGGTAACCTAATGAATATGTTAAAAGATAGTGGCAAAGTGTTGCCACAGACCATTCAAAAAGAGACAAGACAATAATCATGGATAGACATCCTTACAAAGTTATAAATCAAGGTAAGCTACGTTGCACTACATGGAATGCGAGAGGCATCCCTCGCAAGTGTCATGAGTTCTACGATTTCCTCACAAGCTGGAACATCGATGTTGCCTTCTTGTGCGAAACCCATCTCAAGCAGAGTAAGGCTTTCAATCTACCAGGATACTATGTTTAAGGAAAAGATAGGCCCCCTGAAAAAGTTTCAGGTCCAGCCTCTGGTGGGGTAGCTATTGTTGTCAAAAAAGGTATTAATCACACTAAGATTGTCACACCTAACCTTACCAATATGGAAGCAGTTTCCATTGTCATCAAAGATGCTGATGTTGGACAGGTCAAGTTTACTTCCGTATACAACCCACCCAGGCGCAAGTTAGACCCTCACGATTTAGATGAACTACTGTCTGGGCCAACTCCAGACGTTATGGCGGGTGATTTGAATGCGAAACACCCACACGGGAACTCCAGATGCACTAATCAAAGTGGCTTGGTACTTTATAGGTATATGGTAGATCAGATCGACACTTCCGTTATTGGCCCTCTTGAAGATCCATACTACTGTGACCACTCACCCGCTAGTGACGTACTCGACATTGCTGTTCTCAAGGGGTTTTTCAAACCCTACAATATTTTTACAGTAAATGCCTTATCATCTGATCACCTACCAGTTGCACTGAATTTTGAGGGGATAAATATCAACCTGAGAATAAATCTTCGTTATAAGCAGGACTGGAAATTTTTTAGAGAACTTATGAACGACAGTAACATTTCCTATCAGGAACCCGCCACCAGCAGTGACATTGACGAATATATCAAGAAAGTCACTCACTCCATCAAGATGGCTACAAATGCAAGTGCTACTCCAGTGGATTGCAAGTGGCCAGACCATCTGGAACTTCCTCCCTCCGTCAGGCAACTCATCCACGAAAAAAGCGATTTCAGAAGACTTTGGCAGCGTACCAGGTTTCTCCACTTCAAGACGAAGTACAACAGGCTATCCCACAAGGTAAGTGAGCAGATTAAGGAGCAGTTACAACCTCCCCCCCCCCTCTTCCAGATCTCTCTCCTCACAACAGTCTCCCCTGCCGATGTTTCTATGGCAACACAAGAACGGACTGGCAAGAGGGCGAAAAAAAGGGCAAAAAATATTTATTCTTACGGAATCAAAGATGGAACGACAAAGTTAAAAGTCTATCCGTCCAGGATAATTCTCACTGGAGTATGGTCAGGGCCCTTAAAAGCAACAGGACTATTGTTCTCCCTCCTTTGCTTACAGAGGGTGGCGATTTTGTTAGCAATGACCAGGACAAAGCACAAATTATCGCCCATTCACTGAAGAGCCAATTCTCTACGCTCAAAGAGGATGATCTGGTCAATATTACTCGTGAGGTCAAGGACGTGTGTGATAGGTACCCCCACACAGCACGCTCTTGGCTCTCCCGATGTCATTGGCACGTCTAAGATATTGGACATCATTAAGTGCCTGCAAAGCAAAAAGGCAGCCGGCATCGACACCATAGCCAACATTGCTCTCAAGAATTTGCAACCCAGTGTTATCTGCATCATCACCAAGGTCATGAATGACTGCTGGCTTAGCAGCCATTTCCCTAGTGCCTGGAAGGGCTCAGTGATCATCACCATTTGTAGACCTGGACTGGATCTGCTCTTCCCACAAGTTATAGGCCCATTAGCTTGTTGCCCATGCTTTCGAAGGTCTTTGAACGCACTATACTCAAGAGGTTCAACGAGTACTGCGAGGCAAACAACCTCATTCGTAGTGAGCAATTTGGCTTCCGCCCAGGGCACTCTTGTCAGCTTCAGTTATGCAGGCTCGTTGCTGATTTAAACAGTCCTCTCAACCTCTTTATGTCTGGTGGTCTCGTTTTCCTCGATGTTCAAAAGGCCTTTGACCAAGTATGGCATGATGGGCTCATTTACAAAATGATTACTTACGGGTTCCCTGATTAATTGCTCTGGTTCCCTCCTAGCAGTCAAAGAGGACTTTTAGTGTTAAGGTTGGGGACTGCTTGTCTGAACCCTGCGATGTTAATGCTGGTGTGCCCCAAGGCTCTGTCTTGGGGCCAGCCATATTCAACTTCTTTATCCATGACTTTCCGATGTTTGCAAAGTGTAATCTTTACTTATTTGCTGACGATGGATCCATCATGACCTGGGCACGAAACCCAGCACATGTCATCACTCGACTTCAAAAAGCTTTACATCAGTGCGAGAGCTGGTTCACTAAGTGGCGATTTCCCAAGGCTTGAACGGCTACTGGGTGCGTCGGCAGGTGGCGGATAGCCGAATATCCTGAGCTGCTTACTTAGGACAGCCCCGAATACCAAATAAGGGGACGCAGGCCAACTCTCGAACCCAAGGTGTTATGCGACCCGTGCTGAAGGGTGGATGGCACTTCGGTTATAGTGTCTCCAACGGAGCCTCCTGTCTACCTGGCGACACTCAGGAGTAAGAAGCCTTATCCCGGCATGCAGGCACTCCCGGGACGGACTGTCTATCCTGCACTTATTACTCCAGTTTATGGATAGTAATAAAAAACCCCCCTTACCTGTTGACCCTTCGGGGAAACAGGATCCTACAAGTGACACTGCTGAGGTTGTACTGACCTCAGTCGTGTCATCTGACATTGACATATCTGCTACTCCCAAACCTGAGCCACCACCTACTGTAGAGCGGGAGACCTCGGGTGAGGGTAGTGACAAATTGTTATCTAAATCTCTATCTAGAGCGGCTAATTGCCGGCTATCTAGGAAGAAAAAGTTGGAGGGCACTAAGGCAGTAATGCCTAAGGTTGGCCCTCAGTCGTCTGATAGGGAGGTGCATACCCCGACCAAAAGACCCAGGTCTAAGGGTAACACTCCTTCATCAGATGACATGAAGCTTCACAAAAAACCCAAATCTGGGAATTTTAGTGAGGCTCTTACGACAACAAAAATGGCAGTAGTTCTGGAAGGCTATCCAGACAAGCAGCTCAATGAGCAGCAGTTGGAGGCCTTCCAGGAGCTACTGATGAACCATATGGGGGACATGCTTTCTGGCACTGGACCCCAATTCAAATACTGTCGTCTGGAGGCCGGGGCTATTATTTTACTCTGTGCCGACCAGAACACAGTTGACTGGCTGACTACCACAGTCAAGCGTATTACCCCCTGGGAAGGACAGGTTCTCTTGGCTGGTGAGGCGAAGACTATCGTCAAAACCACCAAGATTATCTTGAAACTCCCAGCGATTTTTAAGAAGTATTCTGGTATGGATATCCTGAAAAGGATTGACATTCAGAATAAGGACATATCGTCCACACAATGGAATATACTTAACCTCAAACTTGAGGATCAAGGAGCAACCATTGTGTTATCTATCCCTGAACTGGACACGAAGATTCTGAGTAACAGAAAATGGCTTTTGTACATTGGACTGTCTCAGATCCAAGCTAAAGTTCTAGGGAATGTTGCCCAACTTGACAGAAGAGTTGCCAACAACCACTCTATCTATGAGGATTTGGGGATGACCCATATAGGCACCTTTGTCCAGACTCTTATGAAGAACATGCTACCCAAGATGGAGAATCATGAAAACACCCTGGTTTCTGGTATCCTGGACCACCCACTCGTTGTTAAGGGTCCCCTCAGGTTTCGAAGACCCCGCCAATGTCTGCTTTGATGACGTTACCAAGGCCGTCTTCCCCAACTATTGGATCTTTTAGATCCTACTGATTTTTAAGGACTCTATTCGTCAATCTACAATCTGACTCTCATCCCTACTTGGGACTTATTTTCTGGAGGACTAAAGAGGTTCATCAGGCTTCTCTCCCAGTTCAGTGTACCTCCTCTGGTTTACTCTTTGGGCGAGCGTGCAAAGTGAGCTTGGCTCCTGGACCACTCGCGTCTTTCTTTTCACTACACTGTTCGATTGTCGATTGTCGAACAAAGGGCAGTTCTCCCCCGGCTTGCAACTGCTGACTGAACGACGACACTGGGCCAAATCACCATGCGGTACAACCAGGGACGTACCACAACTATGTCCATGACAATAACTCGGCGAAACTTAGCAACTGCAGGCTTCAGGAGCAGGATCCCACTCTTGATAGCTGTACATCGTCGGCAATGCCTAGCCTGGGCCAACCAATATTGACATTGAACCGCTGAGGACTGGCGAAAGATTGCCTGATCCAAAGAGTCACGGTTTCAGCTGTATCAGGCTGATGGTCGTGTCCGTGTATGCGCAGGCCACATGAAGCCATGGACCCCGTTTGTTAGATGGGGGCCACTCAGGCAGGTGGACGCTCCATACTGGTTTGGGGTATTTTCTCGTGGCATGCAATGGGTCCATTGGTGCATCTGACATCCACTCTGCATGTTACTTCCTACGTTGATCTGCTTGGGAGCCACCTGCACTCCTTCATGAACTGTTTTTACCCCGCAGGCGATGGCATCTTCTGACACGGCAGTGGCTGGAGGAACATGCTACCGACTTCACGACAATGATTTAGTCTCCGTGTTACCCAGATTGCACTTGCACTGAACATTTGCGGGACGTCATTAAACGATCTGCCAGGTCGTCACCAACACAACTGGTAAATGTAGCATCGTTATGGAGTGCAGTGGAGGCGGCAGGGCTTGCAGTGCCTGTGGATGTGTTCCGGAGGCTGGTACGCTCTCTTCCACGACGTAGAATTGGTATTATCCGGGCAGTTGGGGCCTAAGGCGTTATTAAGCAAGTGTGCCATGACTTTTGGTGAGTGAATGTATGTATTAGATTAGAGGGGATTAAGCCACATTTAGGTTAACCCCCCCCCC
>JAHWFO010080282.1:0-10358 GCA_023313115.1 Rhysida immarginata | reverse complement strand
GCGATCTTACAACGCCTCCCATCTAACTGAGAATGGTTTTCCTATGGGAACCATTCTTGCTGCGGTCTTCCTCCGGTCTTCCTTCCAGTTGGTTCATATTGACGTGACGCTGCAGATGATACACCTGTCCCTAGGCCCTTGCATGTCCCAAAATATCAAGATGTCAAAATATCAAAATAATACAAGATTACATAATAATAAACAATATACTGAAGGAAAATATGGAACTCGTAGTCCTGTAACTGTTCGGAAATCGTCAAAAGAGAAATGAAATAACTAAACTATATATTTGGAATTCAATAAAAATGTTAAAAATGTTCAGAGTTCACTTAAAGTTTCTTTTGCACTATTCAAAGTTCACATAACACCCTATTATTCTTTCACTTTAAGTCCTTGAACAGTATTTTATCTATATTTTATATTATATTATACTATACTACAATATCATATTTATATTATATAGGTATTCACACTACATACATCTCTCTTTTTTTTTTTTTTCTCAGTTCTCTTGATTAGCACCAAAAATCATTTTATTGCTATTTGCTGTAATTATTAAAAAATTGAATGTTCTCTTTCTCAAGTCATTGTCCGAGTGTTCTCCTGTCTAATTTGTATAATTATGTTCATGAACTTTTTACTAGTTTATATTATGTAAAAGCAACCAATGTTTTTCAGTTACGTAATTGTTTCTTGTTGCACTTACACAAACACACATGTTGACTGTCTCTCCTCAGAGTTCATTTAGTTCCGTACATGTGGTGGTGATGACGTAATGGTTATTCCTCCTGGCGGACGTCCTTCGAAGGTCACGGCGACAACGAGGATAGGTTGCAATGGTGTCTCCCTGAAGTGACTCATCATACTGCTTAGGCGATGGCGGGTCAGGTTCTCTAAAGAAAAAATGCATTCATGTCCCCCCATGGCCAAGCATAAACCCAAAAAAAAGAATCTTAATGCTAAACCGTAACCATTCAATAGTGATCATGATTGATAAAAATTTACAAACAGCATCCAAACATCAACAATTCAAAACCTAAACATAAACCTTCATCTGATGGATAAGTTAACCTAGCCTTATCCTCCTCTCTATTATCTTATTTATTATCATGGTTATTGTTCTTATAATTATTTGAAAACAGCAATAATTTTGCTCAGTCCTCAATATTAAACATGACAACAACAAAATTTTATCCAACAAATCTCTCAGAGAGAAAGAATTTATCCAACAACAATCCATCTAAATAAAATATATGTATATATAGATATTTATTGTCCATTATTATTATTTTAAACAAGACAAGTAACCTCACACTTAATTCGATGTTGGATTAAATAAATAGAAAACACTCGAGTTATTAGTACAGAGTAATATTCTCCTCAAATAAATAAACGATATAGCTACACAGATAAACAATGTGGCTTCCCAATTTCATCACCTGGGGCGCTGCACGCGTCTATATTCCCTTGTAGCGCAATGAATGCTGGGCAACTAATTTAATTCACTACGAAGCAAGAAGCATGGCTGGTTATATGCCCCTGGAAACCGATTATAAGGTAAGAAAAAGTTAAATTAATCCATCCTATCACTTCCTTAAATAATTTTCTTTACTGAAATAATATCTTTAGAGTGTAATAATTCGCGATTAGCATAGATTAATCATCGATGTCTTGATTGAAAATGTAATTATATAAATTTCACGTAGCCCTTCTTCCATCGAAGGCGTAATTTTCTCCCGCATGCCTAGAAATAATATCTTTTTTTTTTTTTTTTTTAAGTTCCCTTTAATGACTAGTACATAAAATGATAGCAAAACACTAAAGTAAAACGTGTTCAGATACAAATGCTATTAAATGGATACATTTATTTGTTGATGTAACCATGTTCATTGTTAAATTTCACTGTCGAAACAAAGACGCTATAACGATCGTGTTTAGCTTTTCCAAGCCACAAAAAAAATATTTTATCGCTATTATCCCACTCGACACTCTACAAGGTATAGACCGACCTAATATTTGTTTCTAATGTTGTATAGTAATCGCAAATAATAAATATTAATAATAATGTCGTAATTTTCGCAAGTTTGATCAAGTTTCAGTTGAAACAACAGATGCTTGTTTCTGATTGGTCCGTTTCTGAAGAGATCAACAGGTTCTACGAATCAACTTCTTATCCCTTAATTCTATTCGTAAATTACTATAGCATGTTCTATTTTTATTTAAGAATAATTTCTAACTAGACATATAATAACCATTTCATTTCCATCTGCCAGTGTTGCTGTGTTGCAAACAAAATACCAGCCCGAGGACCATTTCTCCCAAACGAAGCAGTAACTGCGTTCCAGGTAAGACAACTTATTATATCTATTTTCTGGTTATGAATGGACAACTATCCTTATTAGACAGTTCTACGAGTATGCCTTTTAATATTTGAATTACTGTCATCGAGAATCTTATCTACCCTTGAATCAAAAGTAATGAATAAAACTTAGCATGCATAAAGACAATAGATGAAGTTTGAAAGCCTTTAACAACATTTCCTTCTTAGCATAGAGTTGAACATTTCTCGAAAAAATCAAAACGATTTATCGATCTATCGTTGTTTATAAAATCGATTTTTCAAGGATAAATCGGTCTCAAAAATCGATATTTAGGCTAAATAATTTGCGAACTTTCAATGTGAAAAATCTTTTGCATGGTAAATAAGATTAAAATATGGAATATAAAATGAATTATTGTAGACTTTGATATGACAGAAATTCTGATAAAACAATCCATCCATTCTAAACAAAATAATCTCCGCTACCTCTACTAATTACGTAGGTTAATTACAAATCATAGTCACCCGCTCTGTGACTACAAAAGGCTTAGCATGGCCACCATCTGTATTTGCAGCCTTAATAGTTGATCCCAGTATGTGATAGACAAACCATTTACGCCCTTTTTAATGAAGCTATCAATTACTGTCAAGATACTTTAGTTTCAGACTGAATGATGCTTTTTCCGGTTGAAAAACCTCTGATTTTTAATTGTCATAATCCCTGAAATAAGGATTAAGGATGTAATTTCATAAATATGCCTTTAACTTGCTTAATACTAGCAATGGTCACAAATCATCATTTACATGCCTGGAACAATGAATTAGACAGCTATAATTATATCAGTAATAGTTCAGCTAAATAAATTCATGTTAGGATATTCGAAAAACAATTAGCTTTCCCTCCAAGCTTTAGTGGTTGGGTTATTTACTGATTCCCATATTCGAAGATACTGTCTATCGGAACAAAGCTGCCACATCAAAGTAATAGAGATCTGTCTATCTTAACATGTAATGTAGATTATTAATGTAGGCTAAGAACCCAATCATCAGAAATGATTTCATAAGCATGTGATACTTCTGTTACCCAGTAATGTGGCATCTTTGTACTAAGGATCCTTTAGTCCTAAAGTAAAAGTTACCATGTACAAAATACTATGTTAAATCTGAATACCAGACAGAAGGTAATGGGGTGTTTTCTCTCAATTTTATAGAAATCAAGGCCACTACGTGACCGGATTCTTCCAGTTGGCTCCTCATCCTTCCAAGAGGGGGGGGGGGTCGCCAAAATGCATAACTTTGTTAGATTGACGCCCTTTTCTCCTCATGTTGGCTATATTGACAAATTATTGCCAAAGAAACGCTTGTTCCCCTCACAAATTGTTATCTGTTTGCCACAGAATGTTACCCACAATTTCAACCTTTCGTCAAGGTGCATCATGGGACACCCATCAATCCATTGATCCAAATCTTTCAATAAAAACAACTGATATACTGCAGCTAATCCCATCTTAAAACAGTGCGACTAACGTTCGTACATAAGGTGGAATTAGGTCGTTGACCCTTTTTGTCATCTGTCAATCATAACCTTAGTTATTTCTCATCCCGTATGATGTATAAACTGGACTTCTTATGATAACACCACTTATCTTTGTTAAATATAGCAATTATAATTCTTTATTCATGCCATCATAATTGCCCCTGAGGCCTATTTTCAGTCCTCAGTATTTAACCCTTGTGTTTATCTTCTCACATAAAACGATTGAACTCTACTAAGCAAAACAAAATAACGTCATTTTAACACAATAAACAAGATGATCAACAGCTCAACAATGACTCCTAGTGAATCCTAATTGACTGATCACCATTCTGATTATTAATTATTTATCTTACCTCATTGTGTATAATTTATGAATTGTAAACAAAGCTCTAGCTCAGTAAATGATCTACAGCATGTAAAAATCCCAATAACAACTGCATGACTTCATTCAAGAGTCTTATCATTTCACCTTGGGTATAAGGACTTACTATAATTGTTCAAGATGAGTCATCATATATAAAACCAAACTTGATTTAGTTGATATTACTCAGATGGGTACAATAGAATAATGCTTTGTGTTCTAAAATAATCTACTAGTCTGATGCAATAACTTAGACATAAATGTATTACTCCTTATTAGCACTACAGTATTAATTACTATTTTGTCATCACTCAAGGTCATTTTTTATAAACAACCCTTTATCAAGTATCTGTAGACATTTGGCTAATCTTAACATTAATAGCTAGTAATTCATAGTTTCTAAGCATTTCTTAGTTCAGTAAGTATCCATAGTTAGTTCTTTAATTAGCAAGGTCTCTATTAACCTCCTTCCTACGTCTTCAGATATGAATGCTCTTTGAAGATCATGGATCTACACTAACCTGAAACACTCAGTGAACAATATGTGTTCCTACCATTGCGACAGTAAATAAAAGCTTATTAGCCTTAAGGGTAATTCATTAGATCAATCAGCCATTCCCAATGACAGATCTCTGCGATCCTACCGACTGAACCCTAGAATAAGGACTATCATAGCAATGCTGAGACCCATTAAGAAAAGTGCACCCATTAAATTTAAGTCTAATTGACTGCCAAGTTGTGTGCAGTGGTTGATGAGAGGCTGAATACGTCTCTCGCTTATAACATTGACAGAGCTTCGAGGTTCTTGTTCCATGGTTTCAGACATTGAGTCTGCTGGATCATGCTGTCTTATCTCTTCCATAGAACGGCGATCTTGTGCAAAAGGTAGCACCCATGGAATCGAACGTGCTTGTGTTTGACTCCGCAGAAGATATGGAGAAGGATTTACAGGTGCTGGAGGTGGTGGGGGAGGGGGCCTCGGCCCTCTCTGTCCTTGTTCTTCCCGTGGAACCCAGTACTCTTCCTCGGGGTATAGAGCAGGGGTCACTGACCCTTTCTTAGATGCTCTATCCTCCGACTTCCTCGGTGGCTTGTTCCTTCCTATTGGGGGGTCTCCTTCCTTTGGCCTAAGGCGATTTCCGTGTACGAGCTTCTTCTTCCCACTCTCCAAGTGTTTTATGATAAAATTCACGGGTGAAACTTGTCCCACAATTTCGTATGGGCCATCAAATGAAGCGTGCAATTTCTTAGATAGCCCTCGTTTTATCTGAGGTACGGATAAATAGACCAAATCATTAATTCGGAATTGATATGATCGCTGTCTCTGATCATGGAACCTTTTACGATTGGCAGATTGTTCTGCTTGGCAACGCTCCGCCGTGTCAAACGCATTTTGTAAGCGTGCTTCTATTTCGGTGCTGTAGTTATCAGCGATGTCGTAATACGTCTTCCTTGGGGCGATGAGGACATCGAACGGAAGTATGGGATCGCGACGAAAGAACAATACGAAGGGACTCTCACCTACGGAAGAGTGAGGAGTCGCGTTATAGGCGAATGTTGCATACGTCAGCCATTCATCCCAATTCCGTTGACTTGCATCCACGTAATGTCGCAAAATACTCGTCAAGCTTCGATTAAATCTTTCGACCATACCATTTCCGGAAGGGTGGAATGCCGTTGTGAATAGCTTCTTTATCCCTAACTTATGGCATATCTCCTTCATGAGTTCTGAAGTGAAGTTTGCCCCTCGATCACTCAAAAGCTGAATGGGGATCGAATAACGATTGAATATTGAGTTAACAAGTGCTTTTGCCACTGTTTCAGTCCGCTGGTCAGGAAGAGGCAAAGCCTCTGCAAAACGGGAATAGTGGTCTAGGATCACGAGGATATATTTATTTCCGGAATATGTCGTAACTAAAGGACCCAGAATATCGATTCCGACTCTGTAGAATGGGTGTTTTGCTGCCGGAAATTCCATTAGCGGCTGTTCTCTGCGTTTTTCAGGTGGGGTCCTGCGCTGGCAACTATCGCATTGCGCACAATATTTTTGTATATCCTGTCTCATTTGAGGCCAGAAAAACAATTTGTTTAACTTTTTCCACATACGTTTAGTTTTAAGGTGTCCACTTCCCGGGAGGTCATGAAAGGTAAACAATATGTGTTTGACAAGACTGCGGGGAATGACTAACTGCTCCCAAGTTTCTCGAGCATCCTTAGACTTTTTAATGTGATAAGGTAATCCATCATCATCGAGAAAAAAACTCTCCATCTTATCTGGCCAGGGAGAAGGTGGGGGGTCCTTCTTATCCCTCAAACATTCTATAATCTCTTGCCATTGTGGCTCCTTTAACTGCTCTCTAGAAATCTCATCCCTTGAAACAATTGGCTCATACTCTGCTATTGTGGAGATTGGAATACGAGATAACCCATCTGCATTTTTGTGCTTAATCCCGGCCTTATGGATAATTTCAAACTGGAATTCCTGCAACGTCAACGACCACCTAGCTAGACGCGACGCGGCATCTTTGAGGTTAAAAAGCCAAGATAACGATCGATGATCGGTATAAATCTGGAATTTTCGTCCGTAGAGGTACACTCGGAATTGCTTTACAGCGTAGATAACTGCCAAGCATTCCTTCTCCGTGGTAGAATAATTTAGCTCTGCTTTCTTGAGCAGCCTACTACAATATGCTATTGGGTGTTCTTGGCCATTAAATTTCTGAGCTAACACTGCCCCCAACGCAAAAGAGCTAGCATCAGTTGATAAAATGAACTCCCTGTCAAAATCAGGACTCTTAAGCACTGGCGCGGTGATAAGAGCCTGCTTCAAAGCTTGAAACGAGCTCTCCACCTCATCCGTCCATTCGAAATCGACATCCTTCTTTGTCAAATTAGTCATAGGTTTTGCAATGGAACTAAAACCATTCACATGACGCCTATAATAGTTGGCGAGACCCAAAAAGGACTGCACGTCTCTGACTGTATGAGGTCTAGGAAAATCTCTCACTGCGGCAATTTTACTCGGATCAGGTGCCACTCCCTTCTCTGATATTACATGTCCCAGAAATTCAACTTCCTCTTTCAGGAACTGGCACTTGCGCGGTTTTAATTTAAGATTCGCAGCTCGCAGTCGCTCAAATAACGCCTGTAAACTAACCAGGTGCTCATCAAATGACTCAGTGTATGCCAAGAAGTCATCGAGGTACACAATTATCTTATTTTTAAGCCCGCGAACGATAAAATTTGCAGTTCTCTGCCATAGTGATGGGGAATTGTTGAGCCCCATGGGCAGGCGTTTGAATTGAAATTTCCCCTCAGGCGTAACGAACGCGGTCTTCTCTTTATCCCTAATTTCGAGCTGGAAGTAGCCCTGGTTGGCGTCTAAAACGCTAAAAAATTTCGCCTTGCCTAACTGCGAAAGACTTTCTGATATATTCGGTAAAGGAAAGGGATCTACCTTTGTCACCCGGTTCAATTTTCTGTAGTCCACGACAAAGCGGTATGTACCATCCTTCTTTTTGACTAGTAAGGCCGGCGCGCTCCAGGGACTACACGTTTCTTCTATGACGTCATTCTTTAATAATTCCTCAACCAACTCATTCATAATAGCTCTCTGGGAGTATGGAATTCGATATGGGGCCTGAGCGATAGGGGGGGAGGTCCCTGTGTCAATCTCATGATAATCGATTCTGCATTTCCCTAAATCAAAAGCAAACTGCGCAAAAATGTCCTCATACTGATACAAGAGTTGCTCCAATGAGCTCCTCTGCTCAGTTGGCAAATGTTCTAGATCAAACAGTTTCAGAAACTCCCTTTTATCCAACTTCTTCTTCGCCCCAACCTCAATTGTGTTATTAAAAGCCCCTACTTCTTCCTCAGCCTCATATAAATGACCCAAAATTTTACCCTTCTCAATCACCAAAGTCTCCCCTGAATAATTTAAAAGTCGCGTAGGAATAGTGTTAGATTTTGATACCTTTGCAATAACCTTCGCTGCCAATAATCCTGGAATGTTTATGTCTCGGGGTTCCAAAACTCCAACCTTATTTTTAAATGATTTACTCATGAGTCTACCCTCGAGCACAACCTCTGAGTAAGGGGGAATGGAAAAAGTTCGACCACAACCAACTGGAACAGCCTCCATGTATTCTCGAATGGCACTCACGCTGTTCTGCCCCTTTTTCTTTCTCTCCTGCCACGGCTCATCAAAATGGATTTTGTTTATCTCGTCGTGTAAGATGCCACGGTGGAAGTCAATAACAAAACCGAATTTATGCAACATATCTCTCCCCAGTATGGCATGGTAAGAGGCACCCCACCTCTGCTTCCAAATATAGCATTCTAAGCTGTACATATGTGTCCCAAACTTAATTTCAAGTGCATACGACCCTTCTGTCGTGAACCCATCCCCAGTCACTCCCACTAAATTCAATGCAGGTCTATCCATCTCTTTCATGGGATAGCCCTTGGTTTTTAATTTATGTAAGGTATCCTTACAAAGCAGAGTGACCTTAGAACCTGAATCCACCAAAAATTGGATTGGCATCTGATCCGCTCCCCCTGTGACAGTCAGCTCCTTAGGTTCCGCATACCCACTCGCGCTCGCTTGTGATGCTCTCTTTATTGTCTGCCCTCCCCTTGAGTTTGGGGGGAGGGTCCCCCTACGTTTTTTGTCTGATTGCTCCCTTGCCGTTCGCCCTCGGGTCTAGGCTCTCTATGTGTGGAGCCTCTCGTGCTAGGCTGATTAAGCCTCAGCCTACAAACGCGTTGTGTATGGCCTTCGCGATTACAGAAGAAACAGATTATCTTTTTATTCCTATTGTTACACATAGCTGCCACGTGCCCTGGTCTGTTACAATTAAAACAGACCACATTATGCCTTATTCTATTGTCAGCGGATCTACCCTCCGTTCCTGCCATATTGCCCTGTCTAACTGCATTCCTTGGCGGCTGACGCGTGTTAAACTTTCCATTTCCCGTACCAGCTCGCGTCTCCGGATTTCTAGTTCCCTGTTTATTCGCGTTTTGATTTAGTTCACCCAATCTCAAACTCACAATTTCATTAATGAGGGTAGTTAAGTCTGGTTCTGTTTTCTTTTCTGCTCCTTCCTCCCCACTGCTCACTGCGCTCAACCCATATCTCTTTGCAGCGACTCGCGCCTCTATTTCCTCTTCTTCCTCAGCATAGCTGATGGCTTGTTCCAAGCTCTCCGGCTTACGGAACAATATAACCCGTTGATATGTGGGCAATAGACCCTCAATAAATCGATCCTTCATCCGTTCTTCAGCTATTTGTCGGGCAAATGCGCGTTTTGTGTCCGCATCGGGACCGGCACCATCTACCTGGATCATAGTTCTACGTCCCAGAGCCTGTATGCGGGTGGCAAAGTCACGCACTGTCTCACGCCTACCCTGTACACATTCCATAAATAGCCTCTCGCTTTTACCCTTGGGCTCCCTCCCAAATCTGTCTATTATTTTTCGTTTAAAGGCCTCATACTCATTTATTCCGAGCATGGCCTGATCCTCGCGACAGAAAAACTGAGCGCTCCCGGTCATCTTTATCCTGGCGATATTCAATTTCGCCTCGGGAGTCCAATTACTCGCCGTGCCCACCTCCTCTATGCGTTGGAAAAACAACGCTGGATCTGTCGAGCCGTCATAGGCTCCTATCTCCCCAGCTAGAGCAAATGATTGTAACGCCATCCTATCTTCCTGACAACCTACACTAGCTTAATTTAGCCCCTCCTCCTTTCTTTACTGGTCTTGATAAGCAGGATTTCCCAAGCACGCACTACTAACCCTCCCTTTTTATATAGGTCGCTCAAATTTGTTCCTCAGTTATCATGAGCTTCTCTCATTCATTCATTAAGAACTGTATGTTTACTTTTAAACGAAAAATTATTTTTCCTGTAAGCCATTATTGTAGAATAAACTCTTCCAGCTTTCAAATTTTTGCTTGTGTATTTTTTGTTCGTCACTCTGTTAAGATCAGGAGTGCATCTTTAGGCAACCCTGCAGTCAATCCAATTGGATGTTGCCAGAATTTGTAAGGATTGAAATAATTAATATCCTGTCGACTGTCGTCAATTTTGTAAGGCCGTCTATTGTTCAACTTGAGCATTTACCTAGCCTTACAC
>JAHWFO010080231.1:0-18806 GCA_023313115.1 Rhysida immarginata | reverse complement strand
GACCGGAAACACACCCTGTTTTTCTCTTGTTGGACGAAGTATAAGCTAATGCCCTCTGCCGGATGTAACGGACCTACTGACATGGAATGTCACAATTCCTTTCTGTAATTCGTTAGTTCTCCTGTTTTGATATCATTTTTCTTTTATATTAACATGTTTCGATATCTCTTGTTGTAAATTATAAGCTTTATAAAAATTTGATTGTGGTTAAAGAGCAAAATGTTTATTGTAATCCATCCAGTTGCAAAATTTTTAATGATCTACTGTGTTTTTCAATGAGGCATGATATAAACCAAAGTTTTTGTAACGGAATATCTTGCATTTCAATCTTGCTTAAATAATACTGTTAATTAAGAGTGTGATTCTAATAGATCATAATACTGTACTGGCAAATTATTTTCTGTACCGTCCCTTGTATTGATGGACAAAATGCATCATAAGGTATTTGACAAAATTCAAATTCGGATTCCTCTTGCATTTTATGCCCAAACTGAAAATTTTGAAAGAGTGGCAAAAACTTTCCCACTTGCTTTCCATCTTCAGGAAGAGCTACAGTTAATCTTTCTTTATTCATCACAATAGCCAATCATATTGCACAAAAACTATGAGAGCCATATCACATGCTTTTCTTACAAAATCAATTAGAAAGACAGGCCCTGAAACTCAAGTCATCTGACCATCTTAGTCCAAGTGAAATCTACCTCTCCCCCGCCCCCCTGCGCATCGGTCGTCAGCATTTTTAACCCCCCCCCCCTCCTATTTAATGATGACATGATACATGGATGAGCCTATACAGCTCTTGTGCAAACAAGGAGTCACAAAAGGCTAAAGTAGGCTTTCCAGTAGATATCTTCGAAAGCGATGTTGAAAGTCGATTGAGATGCACGAGAGTTGTTGCATGGTGACATCATTTGCTTTTTTGTTTTCCTTCTCCTGTTTCCGTCTGTGTGCCTGCAACATCTGAAAATTTTTTTCAAAGGCAGGCCATGTATTAAATAAATGCATCGTATATGCTCGTCAATAAGCCAAAATTTTTTTTTCCAAAAAATGACCCCTAAAAACCACATTCGGCTCGTGCACAAGTTGGAGTTGATAAAAGCTTTCACAAGTGAAGGGCTTTTTTAAGAGAAACACTCTTATAATTGGAAAACTAAATAATAATTTATTTATTCAGTTAGAATTCATTTATTAACCCTTCCACTGCATAAGAGTGTAAGAATAACTGTATTTTATTGAAAAATTTCATATAATACTCAACAGATGATAATCCACTAATAAAACCAGGGAAAGTACGAAAAACTGAAGGGGGGGGAGGCTTCAAATGAAACCAGCTTGTTTTAAATGTTCTTTCATTGTAATACATTAATCTAAACAATTGTTTAGTAGATAATGAATTCAAAATGAAACATTGGAGATTCAAGAACATTAAAAAATTCAATATTGAAATTTTGAACATCGATACTATCACCAAGCACTAGGGCATAAAATTTAATACACCTTACAGCACATTGTATAAATATGTACAATAAACAGTGTATTAATCAGTGCATTATTTCATGTCTTTTTCCATCCACTTTTCCATTGTAAAAAGCAAATGCATAAGTCAATTCTATAAAACAAGATGGTGACGGCCTTGCTAAACTGTCAGTGTTCATACAATGTATGTGGTTTTTTTTTTTTAATAAAGAAAGTTAATATAGAAATTAAAATCTGTTATTACATACTGTAAATAATTACAGTATTTGAAAAATAAAAATAAAAAAAGTGAGACAATGTGGATGATGAGAATGAGTATGAAAATTTTCATCAACTTATTGAGGTGAGATGAAGAGTGATTTGAAAATTTGTATCCAATGGCAGGAGGAACATCTATTCATTGCATAATATTTACTGTTGTATTAATATTATCTCATGTTTAATTCACCCTGAAACTTTGTTGCTTTTTGTCTGGTTGCATTTTGTCTTACATTCAGTAGGTACATTCGAAAATTTTCATCAAATTTTTGGAAAGTCAGATGAAGAAGCTACATGTGATGGTTTCCCCACACCATGATTTTGTTACTATAAATTTAATCTCTTGTAATAGTTGTTCTTTATGTAATAAGTTTTTTTTTTTCCTTTCTTTTCTTGGCTTATGCTAGAGTCATGGTGTTTTTCCACTTTTCGGGGTCAAGAATTGGCTTACCCATGAGTCTGTTTATGCGTGAGTATATACGGCAGGTCTAATCTGAAACCAGAAAATTTAGGTTCTTTATTTGTAACTGAATTCAAATAAGGCACGGCTAGTCACTGGATCATCAGTGACTCAGGATCTTCAATGGAACAGGCCGGAGCGGTGTATAAAAGGGATGCATTGGATCTCAAGTTGCAGTCAGCAGCAGAAGTCGACTGAATATGGGTAAATCATAAGATTGGGCCGACTTTGAACGAGGCATGATCGTTGGAGCTCGATGGGCACAGTTGAGCATTTCACAAACTGCAAACCTCCTCAGATTTTCCTGTGCAACAGTGTCAAGGATATTCCGTGAATGGCAGTTATGCCAAAAAACAACCTCCAACAAACACAACTCCGGACGAAACAGGGCCGTGGATGAATGAGACCAACGGCGACTGGCACGAATCATCTACAGCAACAGAACGGGAACAGCCCAACAAATTGCAGCACACTTCATTGAGGAGCATCCCACCCCATTTCGGAGCACACGGTGCGGCACACCTTGAACCGAGCTAGGTTTAACAACAGGCGGCCAGTACCGTCACTGTCACCGCAAAATAGGAAAGCGCACCTATGGGCAGAGGCATCACCACTGGACACTGGATGAGTGGAAGAAGGTCGCCTGGTCCGACGAATCGCGGTTCCTACTTAATCATGCAGATGGCAGACTGCGCATCTGGCACAGACAGTACGAGGCCATGGACCTATCCTGTCAGCAGACAAACGTACAGGTGGATGGAGGAGTGCTGGTCTTCTCTTGGGACACACTGGGTCCTCTGATTATCCGTAGTCATATCCTGAATGCTACACACTATCTGATTATTGTTGCCGATCAGGTGCACCTGTTCATGATGACTATGTTCCCTAGTGGTGACGGACAGTTTCAGCAGGACAATGCTCCCTGTCTCTGTGCTCAAATGGTCTTGGACTAGTTCGAGGAATATGATGCGGACTTCCACCTGCTTCAGTGGCCAGCTCGGTCACCCGATCTCAACCCAATCCACCATTTATGGGATGAAGTGGACCATCCGACGCCTTCCCACATTACTGTCCAACCTGCAGCAATTATTGGACGCTGTGATGCCAGCATGTATTCAGGCAGTTCTCGCTGCTAAAGGAGGCGCAACACGCTATTAGCGGGGTGTCTCTAATAAATTAGTTGTTCAGTGTATAAAAACATGCAATAAAATTACTGAAAACTTTCAAACTCTGAAGTTTCAGAATCAGCCCAACTTTCATCATGGCTGCATTCGTCGTGCTGTTGTTGATACCAAGCACCCACATTCTTTCCTTAACCCAGTTTAACCCTTTTTGGACGGGAAAATTTTGATCAAAAACGGGAAAATTGTGCTAATTTATTCAAAAATTTTTTCTAGCCAAAGTATATCTATTTATGCCGAATTTTTTTTTGCATAGTTTTTACTGATGTTTAGGCCACTATATGAAACAGTATATTTTATGTTATGTGCATAATTTATTTTTAAAAATAACTCTGAAAAATACAAATATGAGTAAAGAAAAATTAATCTTGTTTTAATGAATTTTTAGAAAACAAACAAAAATTCTTTCCAACTAGTAAGTTAGGCCGAAAATGGGAAGTATTTCATTGTCTGTATGAGAATTAAAAAATAATTAAGAAATTTTATTTATTATCAATGTTATGAATTTTTTTTCATAACTATGTGGAGATTTCAGGGGTTTGAAGTTGGCGTCATGACGCAATTTAATGCTAGTTGACGTAATCGCGTAGATCTAACTACAACCAATCAAAATCCAGGCCCCGCCTTTATCCACCAGAGAGCTCTTGAGAATATGATTTTATGTGCATTTTATACAAAAAAAATAGCGCTTGTAAATTGCATATATGCTAAAATAAAATTATATATTCATTTATTATTATAAAATTTGTATTATTTTTTATAAAATTCAATGATATGTGTTTATAAACATGAAAATTCATATAGAAACAAATGAATACTGTTTACATTTTCAAATGAAGCTAATTGAAAATGAATTTATGTGCGAATTTTAAATAAATTTACAATCATTTTGGATATTGTAAATCTAATTTTACAATATATTTTAATTTAAAATTAAAAGCATTTATTACAATTTGATGCATAAACGAAAAAACAATTTTTTGGTTCAATTGATATTTTATTATTTATTCAAAATAATTAAACGTTAACCAAAAATTTCTAACTATAATATAAACATTCCGAATGCATATATACTAGTCCATTTACTAGTATTTACTAGTCCACATCCAAATTATAAGTCTTAACGTGACGTGAACAATTCTTTATAAAGTAAACAATAAACGGATAAAAACAAAATTACATTCCAACCTTCTAAGCATTGGAGCGGCCCTGTAGAGGAGGAGGAGGGGGGGCGGGATTTCGGAATGCATTCTGAAATGACGTCATCATGGCGGCAGTCACACCTTATTGTTGTGAATCCACCTACAATTTACTTTATTTCTATTTTCTAAATTCTTTTAATGAATTATCATTATACTTAAAATAAAGAATAGACTCTGAGGATTAAATTAAAAAAAAGTTCCCTATACCCAACTGCAATAACAATCTCGCAGCTTGCCGCGAAAGTTCAACTTCGCGAAATCGAAAACAAAGAGGGCACTAAAATTACAAGGATGAAGTAAAGGTAAGATAAAAAAATTTTTATATATATTTATGCAGAAAAACTTGTATGGAACAATTAAGGAAGCTACGAAATTTCATAAAAAGCAGGTTTTTATTAAGTAGAGAGTAAATATATTTTAAAATGAAGAAGTATGTAATGGGTATATAAGATCGACGTTTAGTTTGTAACATCCACGCCTGTTCATTTTAAATTAATTATAATAAATACAATAATTCATTCTCTAAGCTAATTATACTGTATTATTATAGAGAAAGGTTTACAGTATAGAATACAGTAATTTTCGTTTTCTTAGACTGAATGATTAAAAAGGTAAAAATATTTATTTCTGGCTATATTATAAAAACGAGTAAAAGTTCCATTTGGCACTCGGGTGTCCCAAACGAGTTAACAACCCCTTTTCCAAATTTGGCCAGAACACAGCTCTGTATCTTTTGTCACTCGCATCTTTCCTCCAGTGCCAAATACATTTTTCGTCGAGTTCTAACTGCCTTCCTGCTGCACGATTGCTCTTTGGCCTTTTCACTTGCTATTAAAAGCTGCTGTATAGCTTGCACGTCGCTTTGACATTTTGACGAATTTGAAAAATATTCTTGCTCACGATAGAGGTATATCTCCACCGTGCTCTTACTTATAAAAAAACTGGTGCTTCTAAAAAACACTCCAGCGCTTATTTTCAATCACGTGATCGTTCACCCCTGCGCGTGCACGCATGAAGTTTTTTGACAGCCCCAAGGCCATCGAGATAACAGCCAGATCAGTAAATAAGAGTTAACTGCCACAGAAACTTGTTATGCTTTCAAACTTTGTTTTAATTGCAATTGCTTATTATTTATTGTCCAATATTATAATCTGGTGGAGATTTATTAGACTTGAATGCATTTATTCTTTTATGACAATAAACACAAGTGTGTTAAAAAATCGATGTACGAGAGTGCACGTAAGATAAAAACGAAAATTTAAAGAAAATTTGAAAGCTAAGAGAAAAATATAAAGAAAATAAAATATCTAAATCTATCTTCACTTTTAACTTCGGCTCCTTAGCCTCTACCTTGTACCTTGACCTGTTCTGTGCTGTCAGATTCATTACAAAACTAAGTTGTATTGGGAATAGACTTCGATGTGGGATACGCTTTCACTGTCTGGCATTATTGCAAAGCAAAAGCAGTGAAAGTGAACGAGGCAACACGAAGTGATCAGGATGGAAATAGGATCACGTTGATCCTGAATGTTCCCAACACGACAATGAGTTAGGGGAGTTTTTAGATGCACCAGTGACGAGTGCTCTGTCATTTTTAGATGCAGTTGAGACGACCCCCCCTTCCTTCACTGTTAAGCACAACACTGGGCTGGTACTTCAGGGGGGTAAGGTTGTCCAGGGTTTGGGACTGATATCGGAGGCGAAAGCATTGATTTCTAAACACTAAATTTATTTTAAACAAAACCTTTATTATCACACCCAAAACATAGGATAAATGTATGGCAAAAAAAAAATAAAAAAAAATGCACACAGCCAGTGCTATCTGAATTAAACTGTTTATCAACAATTTGCAGAGGAAGAGGGGCCAATCAAGTTATATTAACAACATGCAATCCTTACAAATAAGTTTCGAACATGTACAGAATATCTGCGACTGGATTAAGGAGACCCTGAACACAACTCTAAGCTACCATTCCTCAGCGGCACCTGTGCACGAGGAGGGCGCTGGTCAGCACAGTGGTATTCACAAGCAGCCACGCTGCACGAAACCCACGCCGTTCAACAGCCCAGACTGACATCGGAGAACATCACGTGACCCTTTTCACCTGTGCCAAATATCATTACAGGCCCGGGAGGATCACTGTAACCCCAATGCGTGGCTTCGTGCAGTTTACCTGTGCTTCCAAATCTGTTGGCGTCACTCACTCAGACCATGCAAAACTCAACAGAGCGACGAGCGTGTCGACGAGTGAGCGCTCTGCGAGAACACCAACCGAGCAACGCTCAACGGCAACAAGCAATTTGCAGTGTTTATAAGTTCACACTCTATCACTTCTAGCCATGAGATAAGATATTTAAACAAATGCTTAAAATCTTACAAACAAAGGGTTACAGAAATCTTCAGGATGCTCTATGATGCTCTTGTGGAAAACCACACACATTTATCGAGCACAACCACGGGATCAGCCCACTCTTCAATCGCACAGTTAAGCATGCAAATGAGATTGTCAGCCTCAACGGCAACTGCTGCACTGATAGTCGGCTTTTGTAGATCATACGCTCTAATAACAGGTTTCTCAAGCAGGGGGAAACAAATAGAAAACAAGGTTCACTCACCAAATTGTTGTCATCTAATGGTATAGGAAGAAGTTATCTGCTGTTTACCCAGCGGTACCTGAACGCAACTGGGTGCTTGACCTTAAGGCTTGTCACGATGATGCGGTTCCTGTCCGATTGAACATTAAAATTACTTGAAACAGCTCCTGTTGATACTAATTCACAGCAATGATGCTTATTCAGAGAGACAGCTCTTGTGGAACATTGTGTAGATATAAAAAAAAGTACTAGGCCTTAATGTACACTTGCCAATATGGCTACAGCTGCAATCATTGCCAGTTTAAATCCCACACTCTTCATTTCACCAATTCCACTCGAAGAATATCCCTGTTTCTAAGCAGATTCAGCTTAACAATTAACGGTTGGGAGGCTAACAACATCTCAGAAATCTCATCCAAGAAAACAATGCCAGCCCCCAACAATTTCAGTCTGTTGCCTTATAACACGCAAATCAACAGCAATTGCAATACACAAAAATGGGAAACTCAAGACAACACTATTAATAAAAACAACAAATAACTTTACTAATAAGGTTCAAGAAAACAAACATCAGCTTAAAACGACAAAAAAATAAATTATATGGATTTAAGATAAGAAAACCAAAATAACGAATTACACAAAAATTCCCGTCTGGCCCAGGTCTCACACCTAACTGACATGGCATGTCACAGAGTGTTCATGTTGATCATGAACGCTCACGCTCGATTGTGACTGCAGAGAGTTTTTAGAATCACCCTAAATAGGATGTGAATTCATCGAGAAATTCATCAATAGATATAAATCAAGGAATAATTTTTAGGTTATGATTTCTGTAAACTGATTTGGCATTCCTATCATGAATTAACCTTTAAAACACCACCCTCCCCAACACGTGATCATTGCTTAACAAACAAAAACTGAAGTGAAACTGAAGAAAAACTATAAGGAATAGACCTAAAATCATGATTAAAAGAATTTTTTTTTAAACTTTTGGAAAATCTCTGACAGTTATGCCCCAGCGACTGATAGGTCACACACATCAAAATTTTCACTTTTTTTTTTTAAATAGAGAAGCAGTGGTGTTACTACCTAAAATTACGGTAATCTATTGAATTAGTAGGTTGATGAAATCATTATTTTTTGGTATATCTGTAAGTAGAGTCACTTACAGCAATAATGTTTATAAATTTCTTTATTACAATAATTTTAGTTTACACCATCTTCAGTAATAAAAATTAAATGCACTCTATAAGGGAACAATTAGAGAGATGGTTTCCCACTTGGCAACAATTCCAAAAAATCGGGTTTCCTTTTTTCAAATGTGGTTGTCGAAATGGAATCGAATGAAAAAGAATGATGTTTAGATAAGCCAGTAGGTCTTATCTTTATTCAAGTTTGGTCATGAAGATATACACAGTCACAAAAATCACTACTGAAAATACCAGTTTTTAAGGGATACGGGCAAGCCATTACTGGCACTTAGAAACATTATTTCTGCATTGATTTCCCGATTAGTGATTGACATCTACCACGTGGCTGGTCGATGGTCATACTCGTGGGCAACTCGGAGACTGCTTGTCAGAATAAATTTCCGTTGCGGTTGCTGGCCGGGCAATCGGTGTTCCATAACCCACTCTATTATACATGAAGCTACTTTTAGTTTATGTTGCGATGGATGTACTCTAAGTTAATGATACAAATTAATAAAATTTATTTAAATATGAAAAAAATTTCTTAAAAATTAACATATTTAAGCAAGTATTTAAGAAAAGACTTTAATATCAAATATAATACAGGGTGTCTGAGAATTGTTGAACGTTTTTCAAAATTAAATTAATAATAAACTATAAGTAGTAAGAGGGTATTTGAATTATGTCTAATAGAATGTCTGCATTTATGTTCTGTATAATTTTCTACACAAAATATCTCTTATATGGTGCTAGGTACGTCACAAACTCCTCGGCTGGAGGAATTGAAGAACGCATTAGTCATGTCGACAGTACAGCTACTATTCATTCCATAACTACTCAGATGCTTTCAAATACATGGAATGAAATCTAATAACGCTTAGATGTACTAAGAGCTATATCATTGTTCGGCAAAAAGTAACTTACAACATTGGGGCTTAAGCCGACTTTGACAACGTCGAAAGTATACTAACCCGGGAGTCTAACCACTATTGGCCTAAACGCGACTCTAGAGGCCAATCAACTTGCGGATGTAAGCCATGAAAAAGGAGGCTTAGCGAGGAGAGTCCAATTCGGCTTTACAGCTATCGAAGCAATCAAAATGGCGGACTCTCATCACATAGTGGAAAAATGCCAAGTGTTACGCACTTTTATCTGCACTTTACATGTATAGGATAGGATGAATATTATTAATGATGCAGACCATCTTAAATTCAAGCAACACTGTATTTCCTTCAAATATACTAGATTTGTAGAATCTGTCATTGCATGTCGATGCCTCTCCCCCTCCCCCAGCATGTTTGCTCTTCTCCCAGTCAGCTCTGCTCACTTTGCTATTCACAATTTCTCTAATGCAATTGTAGTGAAAGTTTTACAATTTTTATTACAAAAATAAAACTCCAAAAATTTTTTAGGAAAAATAAATTGTTTATTATATTATAGTAACAGCAAATAAACATAATAGTGAGGTATAATAACAAATAAATGTTCACAATATTACTTAAACAGCCATATAAATTCTTAAGTAGACACACTAAAGTGAAAACTGACACAGGCTGCAACTTAATTACATTATTGAAATATTATTATTTTAATTTTCACTGTTAGGTATTGCAAAATTACGCTCCACTTATGAAGAATTTCTCAAGGAAACAATGTTAAATATGTAGACAATGTCACAGTTAAATAATACTTGTTTTAACTTTGACAGCAAAAATTCCAAATTGATTATTTAAATTGAAGGATCTTTTTATAAATCTTAACATAAATTTTCTGGTTTTCCTAATGTTCGAATTACGATAGGAAAAATAATAAGCAAAAAATGTTGCCCCCGTCCCAATTTCACAAGCTTTTCTGATAATAAAATTAAAAATAAAATAAATGCTGTTGTTACATCTATTTCTAATTAGGCACGATCATTAAAAAATTTAGGAATTGTCCAAAAGGCTATTTTATAATAAAGAAAACTTAGGAAACTTGACAAGGAGTAAACCAAAAGAAATCTTAAAAATGTTTTTAAAAAAATTTGATTTACAGATACAGTTTATTTTTAAGAAACTTTTCTGCAGTCTCAGAGATAAACTGATTAAAATAAATAATAATGAAATAGTTAATCACTTATTGAAGTACCATATTAATATATAAAATCGGATATAATTCAAAATATAATAAAATAGACAAGCAAAAATTATTACTTCACAACATAAAATGAAATAGTTATCGAAATTACATTTTCTTTCCCATACCTTCATTATATATTGTAGAATGAGAGTTTGCCTGTATTAATTTATTATATGGTGAATTATGTCTGATATTACTGTACAGGGTCGGGACACATTAATATGACCACCTCTCCTCGAACATGTTGGAACGTCCCATGGTATGCAGATGAAAAATCATTGCATATCATTAAAAGCTGACAACAGCAGATGCGTAGTAGCATCCGTTAACACAGCAATTGTCACAGTCATGGGCAGAGCAAGTGACCTGTTGAAACGGATACCTTTGTGAACTGCTCTAGGGCTGCCGTTGTGAAGGTGCACCGCGACTGGGCGAACCAGAAAGTTTCGACCAACCGAAGAAGTAACCGTGGGTCCCCACGGGCCATCGATCCTAGAGGCGAGCGTCGGTTACGACGCCTGGCCAAGACCAATCGGCGTGCCACTGTTGAGCAACTGACACAGCAAATGTACAGTGGGACCACTAGCCGTGTCAGCACCAAGACAGTGCAACGATCCCTCTTGAGGTTGGGGCTCCGGAGCAGGCGTAAGGTAATAGCACCCATATTGACCTGTGCACCGCCGAAAATGCCTCAATTCGCAATGGACTATCGCCATTGGACCTCGGCCAAGTGGCAAAGGGCTGCTTTCTCTGACGAGTCACAGTTTCTGGTGAACAGGGTGGACGGACGATGGAGAATTTTCCGGGAAGCATCTGAGAACAGGCATCCCGACACCATCGTTGGCAGACGACAGGCTGGTGGGGGATGTTTTCATGGTATGGTCCGAGTCCACTGATACCGCTGGAGGGTACACTGAATGCTGTTCGTTACCTGACTATCGTCGCAGACCAGGTACACCCCTTCATGTCGACAGTGTTTCCTCAGGGTGATGGCACCTTTCAATAGGACAGTGCTCCCTGCCACATTGCCAAAATTGTCCATGATTGGTTCGAGGAGCATGAGGATGAATTCAAGCTACTCCCATGGCCACCAAACTCCCCGGACCTCAACCCCATTGAAATTTGTGGGACCATCTCGATCCACAAGCTGAACCCTCCACCACGCACAGTGATGGAATTACGGGATGCACTGATCGCCGAATCGTCCCAGATACCTGCAACCATCTTCCGAGGACTGATTGACTCTGCCACGTCGACTAGCTGCTGGGCTTGTCGCCAAAAGTGGATATTTCGGATACTAGCAAGTGGTCATATTAATGTGTCCCGACCCTGTATATGGAAATACACTACCCTATCAAAAGTCATGGGACAACCCTGATTTGCTTGAAAATGGGACATTCCTTTTCAATTTCACTGTTGGCATTCTTCCCAGCACTACATAACAGAGTATGCTATTATGAGATGATGCTTGCGTGAATGCTGTAAGAATATCTCAAAGAAAAGAGCTTTCAGACTTCCAAAGAGCTACAATCGTTGGGTGCGATCTCGCAGGCAAAACTGTTAGAGCGACGACATTGGTCTCTGGATCAATGGCGAATGGTTGAATGGAGTGATGAGTCCCGCTACACCATCTGGCAATCGGATGGACGGCTTTGGGATGGCGAACGTTATCTGCCAAGCTGTGTTGTACCCACGGTGAAGTTCAGTGGAGAGTCGGTGATGGTGTGGGGTTGCATTTATTGTATAGGTTGGGTGCAATAGTTTCTGTGGACAGACATCTAAACGCAGAGGAGAGGACAATGCAGCACTTTGGCAATGGCCCTTTTCCATTTCAACACGATAACGCACCTTGCCATAAAGCAAAGACTGTAGGCACATGGTTTGTTAAAAGGGGGGATCGAGAACTTGACCGGCCTGCACAGAGCCCCGATCTGAACCCCATCAAACATATGTGGGACAAGTTGGAACGTCGATTGCACGCTTGTGCGGAATGCCCGAAATTCATGATCAAACTGTCCAAGACACTTAAGGCAGAATGGCGAAAATTACCTGTCGAAACATATCAAAAACTTGTGGACAGTATGCCCCAGAGAGTAGAAGCTGTGATAGCATTACTCCTTTGAGGGAGTTTTGCGCCATCCCAATGATCTTAACGACTGCTGTAAGATGGTCGCAGCAGCCTGGACCGGCAGCTTTACGTGCCCTCCGAAGCACGGGGGGAGATGGAAATTTCCAGGTGGTCACCCATCCTGTGACTAGCCGCGCCCAAGGTTGCATAACTCCACCAGTGCATTGAGCAAGGCGAGACAACTGG
The DNA here is from genome assembly GCA_023313115.1 of Rhysida immarginata. Lineage (NCBI taxonomy): Eukaryota > Metazoa > Arthropoda > Chilopoda > Scolopendromorpha > Scolopendridae > Rhysida > Rhysida immarginata. The sequence continues at coordinate 6,012 of JAHWFO010080231.1, read as the reverse complement.
GCTACGACTGCCCCCAAGCTGTGATAGCAGTAAAAAGGTGGACCAACACGATACTAAAATATGTGTATTTTTGAGTGTTTCTATTAAAGTGATGGTGTCACATGACTTTTGATAGGGTAGTGTATGTTAGAATTCAAGCGCAATAAATAAACAAATACAGGATATGTTTTACTACTAAAGAAACAACGTTTATTCCATGCAACTTGTTTGAGAAAATCGGGGAAGGGAAGAGAAAAAGCGGGAAGAACAGATTCGCAGTAAAGAAAATAACAAAACAATTTGCATAATACAAAATGTAATAAACTTAAATAAAGATTATTTAAATTAGGATACACTTATTAATTATAAACTTATTAATATGAGAATAACTTATTTATATGTGATGTTGGTGGCTGCACCATCTATTGTTCATAATGTTCAACACCCCACCTCTACCGTCAACGTCTATACACAATCCATGACGTAGTTTAATGAACCGTGGTTTACGTAAAGGTTTTGTGAGAATATCAGCAATCATTTTCTCACTTTCACAATAGTTAACCTTGATCACGCCTTCACTTAATAAGTCACGCACAAAATTATATGGTACATCAATGTGCCTTGAGCTTTGGCTAATCATTTCACCTTCACTCAATTTTATGCATCCTTGGTTGTCTTCGAAGATCTGAACTTCATGTTACACATTCACTTACATGTCCTCAAGCAATTGAGATATCCAGAGTCCTTCTTTACAAGCCTATGATGTGAAACAGAAGCTTCAGTTGATGATAGGGAAACAGAAGCTTGCTTTCTACTTCCCCAGATTATGGGTGAATTCCCGAGCTTTACGATATATCTTGAGGTTGATTTTCTATCCTCAACGTTTCCAGCCCAATCCTCATCCACAAAGATTGTTACATTTGAAATCTCTCCTGTAATGTGCAATTTGGCATGCATTGTTTTCTTTAGGTATCTCATTACTTGTTTTATTGCATTCCAGTCTCTTTCGGTTGGTGCACTCCCTTTTCGAGATAAAATACCCACTGCAGTTGCAATATCTGGTCGTGAGACAGTAGACAGATGCAACAACAGGCCAATAGCCTCGCGATATACGTCATTCTTTGGTAGTTTATTTGTTGTACCAATATCTTTCAAGTATTCAGGGTTCATTGGAATGTTTGCTTCCTTTGCATCTGTCATTCCAAACCGATTTAACTTCTGTAGAATTTTCATGTTTTGACTTAGAAGAAAACTTCCATCGTCTTTTCTTTCAACTTGAATGCCTAAATAGTATGTCACCTGTCCTAAGTCTGTGATTTCAAATTCTTTATAAAACATTTCGAAGACTTCTTTTTCTGCTTTTTCGTTGCCAACACAGATGATAATGTCATCAACGTATAACAGTACATAGATCTATTTGTTGTTGATCATTTTCATGTACAGACATGGATCAACTTTGCTTTGCACATAGTTGTTTTCAAGCAACACAGTATGTATTCTCTTGTTCTACGCTTTTGCTGCCTGCTTCAATCCATACAAGCCTTTCTTCAATTTGTACACTGTCTTCCTGACCATCACATACATATCCTTCAGGTTGTTCTACGTATAGTTCTTCATCCACTTCCTCGTTTAAAAGTGCAGTCTACACATCCAGGTGTTTGACTTTTAACTCTCTTGCTGCTGCGACCGTAAGGAGAATTCTGAATGTAGCATTATTTGCAACCGGTGAAAAGGTTTCTTTAAAATCTTCTCCTGGTTTTTGAGTAAACCCTCTCGCTACTAACCGTGCCCTATAATGTGTGATCTTTTCTTTCTTCATCTTGTTTCACTTTAAAGACCCACTTGGTGTCGATCACCTTTCGACCACTGAAGCTATCAATATGTAATTTAGTCTGTAGTTTTATAACGTAGAGACTCACTAAGAAAGGATTTTACGAAATTTAGTACCAGTATGATTAGAGATCGCTGACCGATAAAAGCAAACATAACGCTGGAGGGCTCTGCTGAAAAATAATATTCAGTACGAAAAAATAAAATAATACGACTTTTTGTGGGAAAATATTTTCACACGGGTTCTGCTAGTATTTTATAGAGATAGATGTAGTTTGCTGCCGGTGATGAGGGAAAATTACGTGAACAACAGGGAAATGTCAGAGAATTTACAAAATCGTTTTGCTAGACACTCTGATAACACAATATTTAATAATAATGTTGACAATCTTCGTTAACAATAATACTAACGCAGTATTTAATAGTAATAATGTCAATTGTGTATAATTTGCTTCTTCTCGGTTCGCGCTTTTTATGTTATTTCTATGCTGTCGTGTGTTGCAATCCTCCTTGGGAATTACTTTTTCTCTCACTAGGGCGGCGACACTTCTATCCGTGATTGACAATACGAGGGCAGTCCAATAATAAAGGGGACGAACATACGAGATCTGCATACTCAGCTACGATGTCACACACATACATAATGAGGACACTGAAACGGTTTGCTCGTTGAGTCAATATCTGACATACAGCAAAATGACCGGTGTTATCGACAAATGTGTCAAAGTCGAAGTTCGAGCTAAAGGAGTAAATCAAAGCGAAATTCATCTCGGGTTGGTTAAAGTTTCTGGACGCGCTTGGTTGAGGTTTTTGCATGATGGCGCACGACCTCACACTTTGAACAAGACGAAAGCCTGGTTGAAAGCGAGAAAGTGGGAAATCCTAGAGCACAACTCCTACAGCCCCGTCCAATTTCCACCTTTTCAGTCCTCTAAAGAATTTTTTATCGGGCAAACGATTCCCTAACCGAGAAACATTGCAAGCTGAAGTTCGACAATATCTCGGTAATTTGGGACAAGAAACATACCGTGAAGGAATGTTTAAACTAGTGAAGCACTGGGACAAATGTTCACTGAAACATAAACAAACCTTTGTAGAATGCATGGCATTTGTTTCTTTAAATATGTCCTGGATAATTTGACCTGTACCTTTATTATTGGACCACCCTCGTATCTTCAGGTTAATCTCAACAGCCTTGGATTCCTGGAAAAGCCTGGAATTTTGTTAAGAGGTTTTCAAGGCCTGGAAATCCTGCAAAAACATATAAATAAGTTTTCCCACTTGAATTTCTTTTGTATACCTTAGAAAAATTTGTTCGAGTTTCATTTTGGCAAAATAAATAAATAAATAAATAAACAAATAAAAATAATCATAAATAAAGAATGACAGCAGCCTACAGGCATTAATTGTTACCCAGTTTCATTCACAAGTGTTATTTCATGAACGACGCATTAAATGGGAAGAAGAACAAAATCATGTCCTGTAATGGCACATTTGGCCATTCCTTCCTCTCCCACGATATAATCGGCGTGGTCTTTCCACACCAGAACTCTGGGTAACTTATGTCGACTTTCTGGAAAACGTGCTGCCTGAACTCCTAGATGATCTGCCCTTAACGACAAGGGTTGGCATGTGGTTTCAGCAGGATGGCTACCTTGCTCATTAGTTGTGAATCTTGCGTGAAGTTGTTGATCATGGATGGATGGATTGGTAGTGGTAGACCCATAGCATGCCAAAAGAAATTTTGTATCAAGAGCATCCAACAGCGAGGAAGGATATACAGGACTGAATAAGGGGGACATACACAAGGCTAACACAGGAAGAGATGCTAACACAGGATGGAAGCCTATAGGGAAAAAACGTTAACTACAAAAATTTTCTTTTTCCAAAACCTATCTAACGAACCCCATTCGAGTCATGTTCCCATTTACTCTCTTTACTGCATAGTTAAATTTTGTGGTCATTACTGATAAAATGAAATTAATTATCCACTTTTGACAGCATAACGATAAGTTTTTGTAGTCTGTGGGGTACTGAAATTTTGCCTGGATATATCCACTTTACGGAGTAAAAGGGATAAAGTTTTTGTGTGAAGTGTACGTGTGCGCATTTCCAGCTATTTCCAGAAAAAGAGAATATCCACCATTAAATTCTTCATATTGTCTTTAGTCATGTAATTTTTTCCCCAAAGCTCTAGGACGTTGAACTTCCAAGAAAAAAGCCTAGGACGGGTAGTCTGATACACCCTGTAGAGATGCTCAAGAACTGACATGGTCGTAGGAATTGAAAAATTTATAATTGCGTTTATGTAGCATCAAGGAATTGCAATTCCGATCTTCTGCATTCAACATTTATTTCTAAAAATCTAACTTTCTAGTGACAAATTGAAAAGGGAAGGAAAAATTCCGCGACCTGGATTCGAACCAGGGACCATGCCTATCGCTGGCACTGCTCTTAAGAACTGAGCTACCGCGGATATGAACCGCTTTGCCGATTGAAGCCACATAGCAACTCGATCAGCAGAGCAGGTCCCGATTCGAAGGTCAGGAATAATCCTTACCCTTTAACCATCAAATAAATTGATGAAATTAACTTCCTTCCCTTTTCAATTTGTCTTTCGAAATCTTGGAGATGTTTCTTCAGTTATTATCTTATATTTGAGTTAACTTTCTAGTGTTTCTTTATATTAATTGTCATCAGGGACTTGAATAAGCTCTCGCTGTTTTCCGACAGATGGTGTTATCTTAGCCTTTTTGCATCGGGCAATACTACAGACAAAGTCATTGTGCAGCTCCACCATTACGCTCAAAATGGCAGTATGTAATTTTCCAGCGAAGTGTAAACAACATGTTTTCATAGCGTGGAACATGTTCATGTTCGTTCCAACAAAGGTGTATTTGTGGGTAATCCTACTGCATTACTTTTTTCTGTGACTGGCGATGAAAAGTGGACCCACTACGATAACCCGAAGCGTAGAAACTCTTGAGATAAGCCGGCAATACATTAACATCATCGGCAAAGCCAAATATCCGTGGTTCCCAACTCTGTGTTTGGTGGGATCAGCTATGTGTAATCTTATCAGTACGGTATGAGCTCCTCAACCTAATGAAACCATCACGGGAGACCGCTGTTGACTACTATTGATGTGTTTGAAGGAAAAACAGCTGCTATATGAGGAAGAGACATAGCATGACAAAGCTCGGCCACGTGTTGCAAAACCAGTCAAAACCTACCTGAAAACACTCAAATGGGAAGTCCTACCCCACCCGCCGTATTCACCGGATAGCACTCCATCCGACTACCATCTGTTCCAATCGATAACGCATGGCCTGGCTGAGCAGCATTTCCATTCGTGTGAAGATGCCAAAAAAATGGATAGATCGATCGATAACCTCAGAAGATGAGTCGCTCTTTCGACATAGTATTCGTATTCTGCCAGAAAAATGGGAAAAAGTAGTGGCCTGAGATGGACAATTTCAATGACATGTTCTTTACTCATTGTTGTGAATAAAGCATTCATCTTCATGAAAAAAAAACTGCAAGAACTTATTCAATCCCCTAAAAGAATTTATTCTTTAAAGGTTTTAATTTGAAAGATGTCCATCAATATGTGCTGTTATTAATTGCTATTTTCATTTTATATTATACAGTAAAACCTTGTTTTAACGTACTCCAAAAGAACTGGAATTTTGAACTTTAATCTGAAACAAAATTAAGATTAAAGTTGAGAGGGATGCCATGCAGGCTAACTATACAATACAGTACTAATTGTGTACAATACATATACAGAAGATATACCATATATATAGTGTAGCAGATTTAGAATATGTATTTTAATTTGAATATCATATAAAACAAATGATGTACATGTATAGAATAATAAAATACTATTGTATAGCTACAACACAAATACATATCACAGGAATACAGTTCCAGGCACGTGCAAGCATTTCAGTTGCATCATAATGTTCGCTGTTTCTATAATTCAGAGCCATTCATTAAACAAACTTTTCTGCAATAAACGTTTCCAGAAATGATCTTTTATGCTTTTTTTGATGCCTTGGTATAATGGTTATAGCATAGATTTGCAATTCTGTGGAAGGAACTCTTATCGGATGTTACTTAAGCGTACATTAACAAAATGCGCTGAACAATTTTCCTTCAACAAAATTATATTTCTCTTTGGTCTGCCCATATCTGAAT
>JAHWFO010080220.1:0-16901 GCA_023313115.1 Rhysida immarginata | reverse complement strand
CACTCACAGATGTATAGTCAGAAAGTTGATTCTTGGATGTAATATAGCAAAGATATTCAGAAATCGAATGCAATAATTTGTTCGAAAACATATGAACACCCCCCTCGGAAAATGAGCCCTTCTTGGGCACGGGTTCTAGAACAGGAAGAAACTTTTGCAACAACCTGATACATCATCATCATGTTAAAAAGCGTAAATGACTTTTGTGTCTAAAAGAAAAAAAAACGATAGTTCGTGGATTGGCATTTTCAATTTAATCGCGATGATCAAATTGCTCAAGTATCCCTCAAGAATGAGAACAAATTAAAATTAAGACTTCTTCTCAAAATATAACTCAAATAATCTAACTTGGTTACATGAATGAGGAACGCTAATTGTTTGCATAAATATACCTTTATGCGCTGTCGTAATAGCGACAATTCTACTTAAAATTCAGGTATAAACCGATTTTGAACCTGTCATTAGTGTAGAGCGATACTCAACTGAAGTCCTCGGTACCATCGATCCATGTGGGTATCGTCGATATCAATTACCGATGCTCGATACCAAAAAAAAAAGACATTGCTTTTACATTACATTGTTATTTATCCTCATTCATTTTATACATTTATGAATAGAAATTTATCTATATTTTTCTACATTCTTGACCTCTTTCTTGAGATTAACTCCAGCTTTACTAAATGCGCGTTCAGAAGGCACAGATGTTGCACTAACACAAATATTTTAGTGCTAGCTGTGATATAATATTTTCTTCATGAACCTGCCAATATTTTAAAAGATTTTCAGATCTTTTAGCATATGCATCTGCAATGTAATTCTGAATAACATTTTCTATACTAATTTTATTATCAGTGCTTTTAGTTGTCATTTCAATCTCTCTATCTAATTCAACCCAAATATTATTATCATTACGACATTCGTTGTTGTTGGTGACTAAATTACTATTAGGAAGTAAATTTGATAACTCATTTTTTTAAACATATTTCTAGCTTTATCGCTGCTTTGTTTTGTGTTAAATCCAGAAATTTTAAATCTTGGATCAACGATAGTTGAAATTGCCAAAATACTATTGTCTTCTGTATTCAAAAATTTCTCTCTCATGTATTGCATTAAAGACTTACTTAAATATAGAGGATTTTTGTTATTTAAATCTGAAACTTTTTTTTTGCAACATTTTTCTAAAAGTGAACTAAAAAAAATCAGCCCAGAATTTAGGAATCTGAGAAACATCACGTGATACTCGATTTTACAAGTATCGAGTATCGGGCATCGCTCAACACTACCTGTTATATGACAATTTTTCTTCCATTAAAAAATAATGAACTTCTTCCTTAGAATGTGTAGAATGCGTAACCGCCTACTTCTTTTTGGCACCGCGTTGTCGCTGAAGAGAACTAAATTCCTTTCGATGATAGTGCGGAACTTTTCAATACTGACGACAATGCTGCTATGCTACGCTATAAAATGCACGAGGATATTTCTATCATATCAATTCTATGAATATAAGAGTTGGAACAAAAATGCCTAATACTGCTAGTTTTTCATTAGTTTTCTAATATCTATCGAAACACCCCTGCGAGAACGTTTTAAAATTTGAAATTCCGAAATTTCTGCGTCAGTAACCTCTACGCGGTAGTAATATTGCTCATAAATATAACAGATATAAAACGGCTAACCTGTATATTCTTTTAAATTTTTCACTTCTATACTTTCATTTTCCAAGTTTTAAGGATGGTTTGAAGTTAGAGTGCACTTTTCCCTTCACTCCTCTAACAGCTAAAAATATTTTCTGCAACCGTCTTTTGGATTTAGGCAAATGTCACCGAAATCCTTTACTCGTAAGTGCAATACGGCGATGTATCATCAAATATTGATGGTGAAAAAAAGAAAAGGGAACCGGCTGACCAGGTGAAATGCATTACTTGGAAAGAAGGTCTTATCAAGCGCAAAATGTGGAAGACTCTTAAAAGTCGTGAGCAAACTGCTTGACAGTACTGTATAACGGAGTGCAAACGACAACTGAGTAGGCATGTGAAGTTGAGAGTCTGATTTGAGAGTACGGAAAACTTTAAAAGTAAGATAAAATATTTTATTTGGTGTCGCTAAAAGTGTAAAGAAGTGAAGAAGCTTCCTATTTAAGACTGCAATTCCATAGTAAATTCAATTCTGTAGCTTTATGAGGTTATTTGAGGAAAGTTTTGGAAATACCAACAATGATTTTAGCTGACAAAACAGAAACCTAATGAAATTTAGCCTAGAAAGAAATAAATATATTAATCAGTGGATGGATGGATCATAATACTGTTCCTATTAACTAAACAGGTGGTGGCCTTACAGTATAACAGAGGGACATCAAGAGTTCCAACTAGTTTCGCCATTTATTCCCGGCTTTGTCAACCTGTTTAGTAAATATATTAATGTCTGACTTGGAAGCATACCAAACTGAGTTCAGAAATGGAAGCTACAGAATTTTACGTGTTTAGAAATTTAATTAAGTAAAATGCTAATAATTGCTTCCTTAATTGTTTTCCTCTTTGGAATGGATCTCATTTAATTCTTATGCAATGGAAATTATTTTTTTTACACGGTCAATTTGGAAATAAACCACAGGAATCTGTAAAGAGAATCAGATATGGGCAGCTAGAGGAATTTTTGAAGAAAATAAATCACAGAAAGCGTATCAGTTAAAAATATGATGAAAGTGATTTAAACTTTGGAATATTTTAAAACTGTGATATGATAAAGCGCTCGTTACCATTTGTTGACTACAGTCAGCGCTAGCAGAACTTCACAAAAATTATCCCAAGTGTCTTTTGATATTTTAATATTTTAGTTCTATTAAATGTCAACTGCATTAAACTTGTGACATTAAAATAATTATTTTAATACTCACACAAGCATAAAGCCTGAAAAATTCTAAGTTGTTTACAAAGCACCTTTGTTTAATGAATTTTTATGTAATTATCCTAACGTATCATTTAATTATATACTATTGCAATTAACGTCAATCAAACATGCAATCACGACAGTATTCTACTAGCAGTCTTCTCGAACATGCTTTTGCTTCGTTTAAATGAGCTCAACGTTATCTCATTTTCGTGTTGTTACAGGTTCCATTAGCTGCATGTGCCATGGCGTTATAAATATCGAATGAAACGCTCCTTTTCAAACAAAAAGCCCACACTTGAAAACTACGTGAACAATGTCAGCGGTTAAATGTAGCAAGTGAACAAACGAGTGCCAATGTCGAGTGAAACGTCTTCCGGCGCCCCTCGACATTGGCTTCTATATCACTTTCTCCTCCGACTTTAGGAAATGACAGGAAACTTGCATCTCCTTCATTTCTTGCACCTCATAAAACCTCCAACTAATGATGAAAGTGCGTGTGTAAAATGTCCTCCCTAGCGTCTAAGATAGTTTCTCTGCTTACCCTCTCTATTCTTTATTGCGTCTTGGATGGAAACTATCTTGGATAAAGAAAGAAAATAGCAAGGCAAAAGGAGTAAAAGGAGAGAAGGAAATTTGAGATTGCTTTAACTTTTAAGATAAATTTAAGAAGCACCGCCGACTCATTTGCTTCCTTTACAAATTTGTACATACTCCTCGACTTTTTAAATCGTTTGTGAACAGGAAGAAAGGTTTAGTAGGAAAGAGCTATTTTCCGACTATAATCAATTAGAAAAACGTCTTCCTGTTTTTTTTATAATGTTGATTTTTTTTTCTGTTATGTAAAAATTGCAGAACTCAAAGATGGGTCTCGTGATATCGATTTACTTTCTCCTTATGTTTTTTTGTTTTTCATTCCTGTTCTTAAATTAAAAGCAAACGACTTCCTTCCCTATTATTTTTTAATTTAATTCTCCTTTTCGTTCGCGTCGTCCTCCCGTTTAGTTGAATGCCGAAGAAGCACCGCCGACTCATTCTCCCCTCCTTTCGTCGGTCGCAAGGCTTTTCACTCGGATCACATGGTTAAAAATGACTGACACAAAAATAATTAGGATACATTCCAAGGAAAAAAAAGAAGAAAGTTTCTGGTTATATTGAGATTTCAAACTCCACGAAAAGCAAGAAAATAAAAAAAAAAAATTCAAAAAAAAGAAAAAAAAAAAAAAAAAAAAAAAAAAAAAAAAAAAGAGACGTCTACGTGAAAGCTTAGAGTTTTTTAATTCATTAAAAATTTTAATTATAATTTCATCATGGATTTCCATTTAATTTCTTTTCTACCAAATTTTAATAAAATTCTCTTCTTTTTTTAATATTGATTTTTTTCCTGCGTTCACTTTTTCGAAATTGACATCTATTCTTCCGGTCCCCTTTCCTCTTATATTTTACCGTAAAAAAATTCGCTTACAAAGAAGCTCACGAGGATGGAGATCAAGCTTTAAATTTGAACGTAAACTTTTCTTTTATAATTTAATGATCTTCTACTTGTGTTGGGACGAATTTTATTTTCAGCAAGCGATGACGAGGAGTTATTTTTTATATGTTTTTTTAAGTGAGAGGTTGAGGTCTTTTAATCTAGTTTATTGGTTTAGTTGATTTTTTTAACCTCAACATATATTTAAAGGGCAATTCTATGCAAAGAATCGATTATAATTTTTTTTTTTAAGAATCGATGCCATTCTTTGATATGAATATAATACATCTTCGTTGAAATTTTTAATTTTGGTCCATAATTTCATTATAAAAAAAAACAGCTTTGGAAAGCGAAAAACGGCACTTTTGTACTCCGCTCTGGCTGGCCACTTTTTTCCGGACGAGACATAGTTTGAGTCAAATACGAGGCCAACGAAAGTCCAACAAACGAAAAAACACTATTGTTAAATCCAAAAAGGAGACAATGAAGGATGGATTGTTGCTCGGACCCCGATGTTCAGGTGACTTTTGAGTGTCCCCTGTCTCTCGTTGGCCTCGAGCAATACCTCCTAGAAAGAAGGCTTTTTCGTGCAAAGGCTTTCTCTCTAGACGGTATTGCTATAGGAGATGTGGGGTCAGGGCGACTTCGGACAACACCACCGTGAGAGAAGGCCTGCGCACAGAATCGTCATACATTGTTATATCACCTAATGTCATCAATGTTAATAGTATTTCTAGCAATAATAAGCCCTAAATTATGACCAAGTTAGGTGATGTAACAATGTATGACGTTTCAGTGATGAGGCAACACCACCTAGACAGAAGGCCTGAGCACAGAAACGTCATACAACCTCTGACAATTAAGTTCGGTGAATGACTTCACACCCTAATCTGTGCGAGCTTTACGCGAGTAACAATGCATGTGAATACAAGCCCAGTTATTGTTTAAGCAAGTTCAGACAGGTCACGTTTGTGCGTGCAATGGTTTAGCAGACGCTCGTTTCTTCAGTTGAAGGTGTAGCGTGCGCACGTAACTGTGGATAATGGATCAAAGAGGAACACTGCCGTAATCGTGCAACAGTTTCTGGCCAACAAAGGGGTCGTATCCATAGCTCATCCACCTTATTCACCAGACTTGGCACCGGCAGACTTTTTCTTCTTCCCACGCCTGAAACGGGCCTTAAAGGGACACAGATTTGCGGACATTCCTGACATTCAAGCAAATGTGACACGTGAACTTAAAGCCATCCCTAAGGAGCTTCCAGGATTTATACACCCGATCCCAAAAGTGTATTGCCTTCCAGGGTGATTATTTCGAAGGACAATAAAGTAAAGGTGGCTCTATCTGTTTTGCATTTTGTTGTGTGAACTCATTCACCGAACTTAATTGTCAGAGGTTGTACATTGTTACATCACACAGAAGCGGCTATTGTTAATCGTATTTCTACCAATAATAAGCCCTAAATTTGGCCGTTTGATGATGATGTAACAATGTATACAGCCCAGGTCTTCTGTCTAGGTGGTGTTGGATGAGGCCTTCTCTCTCGGTGGTGTTGCATCGGACGTCTCCAACTCCAACTACGTAACGCCTCCATCCAAGATGGATGTCTCCCTATTTCAAATTGTGCTCATTATTTTTGTTTTTTCACACATTTAGAGTTCGAATTAAAATGTTTTTAATAGGTTACGCTTTCGATTTAATTAAAGTTGTATATGACCGTAGAGTTCCCTTTAATAAATAAGGATTAAAGTAAATAACACAAGCCAACCAAAAATAAAATTAAAAAACTTTTTTTTAATTATTCAGAGTTTGGGGCCTGATGAATTTCATTGTGGCCCAAAACATATGGATACTTTAACATTGCAGCGGCTTCTCTTCACACTCATTACTTTAATATTTAAGTCTCTATGTGCATAATTTGGAAACGTGACGTGATAGAAAAAAAATCTAAAAGCAGATTCGGATTCAGCACACTAAAAACCACAAGAATAAGGCAAATTCATTCAGGATGTTTTTTTTTATCGTTGGCTTTGCAATTAAATAATAAAATATAATAGAATTAAATAATTAAAGATTTTTTGAATTCACTAAATTTTTCACTGTCTGTATTTCACTGTTAAAATATCTTGGCTCTAGAATTTTGGAGATGTTTTTTTGGATAACTTTGATTTTTTTTAATTTTTTTTTATTTTTCTTTTTTTTTTTGATTTTCAGTTTTTCACTGTATTCTTTTGTTTTGAGATTTTGACTGCTCACTGCTGATGTGGAGATTTTGACTGTTCATTCATTAGACTATTCATTCATAAACGTTTTCGGTCAGATTTTTATCTTCCAGTCCATCAACAGATTATCTTTTCTCTGATCTCATTAAGTAAATTCATCATCCAAAAAAATCATCTCCAAAATTCTACAGGCAAGACATTTAATAGCGATGTACAAACAGTGAAAAAAAATAGTGAACTCAAAAAATTTTGAATTATTTTATTCTACAATTAGACCTCGGATATTCGCGCTTCGTGATTTGTGAATTCAGATCCGCGATAACTTTCATTGGAACTGACCTTATTTGGATTCGCGATTTTTTTCTCGCATCCGCGAAATCCTTGAAACACCCTAAGGAAGTGTTTATGTTTAATTTTCGTAGCAATTTAACAGTTTTCATGCTTTTAAGCTTTTCACGCTTTGCTAATGTGACAAAATCCGTTAGGCGATACTTACTCTATTTTTATATCAAACACTGTTTGTTTTTTTTAAAGGTAATGTATTAAGTTAACTTTTAAATAAATTTAAAGTGTTTGGGAGCAATTACGGCAATCTTCTAGTTTCATCAGGACTTAAATTGGTGAATTTTATTTTGTTTTAATCTATTTTGATTATTTAACTCATTAGTAAATAATATTATTATTTTATTATTTACTTTAATTTAACCATTCATTTATTAAGATATGTTGAGGTAAAAAATTAAAAATTCAAGTAAGCAAATAAAATGTTATTTTTTAATAATTTTTCTTTACAATGAAAAAGGGCGAAATGTAGATAGAAAGAGCAAATATGTTTTTCAAGAAGAACCGGACACAAATAAGTTCTTCTTGAAAGGCTACGCAATCGATGCATTAAATCCCTAAATACGGAATTATGGGAGAGCAAAGAAAAAGCATGTGTGTGTGTGTGTGCATTTGTGTGTGTGTGTGAGTGTGTGTGTGTGTGTTTCCTACAGACTACAGTGGAGAGGGGGAAAAAACTGACAGACGAGACGCATTTCTTTCAAAATCCGACAGAACCGAGGCAATTCCAACCAAAATATTTGCACCAAAAAGAAACGGGCCGTAGAGCATTCGAAAATGAAATGCTTTTGAGTTGTTTATATGGTTGTTTTCTTTCCATTTCTTTTATCGCCCTCTATTTTTTTATTTCTTCTAAGCAATTACGAAAAAGAATTTTTTTACCGGAATGTTTCACAAGCTTTGCTTACCTCAACCTCACTTTCATTAAATCATTGCTTTAAAAAATTTTTATCACACTTTTTATTCATTTAGATTGTTGTTCAACCTTTATCGCCTGACTTAGAAAAGCATTGTGCGCGTTTCCACTCGTATTCTCTTAAATTTCTCTTTCGTGTATATTTTTGTAACGTATTTCAGAACAACCGTGCACAACATCTCTCCCGACGTCTCCCAGATGGCAAACCCCCTTTTCCCCATCTGAATATTTTAGCAGATGGTATTGCTTTTACTGTCACTTTTAGAGTTCCTGTGAGCACAGAGAATTTTATGTCGAATAATTCAAGGCAGATGTTTGCCAAACACTAAACTGACTTTGTGAGATTGCATTTGTGCATTTATCAGTTTGATTGCGTTGTAGACTAAGAAGGACTGAGAAGCAAACATCCAGGAAGTGAAAAGACGTTTTCAACGGAGGGTTGTACCTTGTTCGTGTTTAAGAATTTCAGATCATCAGATAAAGTTTTTTTGAGTTCTTAAAAGATGACAGATGTAAACGAATACCCTTGATGTCATGTTGACAAACCATAACCTTATGGGTTCATCTCCAAAACGAGACTATTAAAAAAAATCTGAAATCCTATCGCCTATGAGAAAGAATTAAAGCGTTTATCGACAGGATGTTGAATATCCTTTGAATTTAATTAAGTGGGGGAAAACTTTGTAAATAAAGCCGACTTTTTGCAGAGAGATAGATAATTTCTTCATCTTGGATATATAGAAAACAGTTTTTCACTGACATTTTTTATTTAAACGAACTGCTAAATAGAAATAAATCACAATTTCTAATTAATAGTTAATTGAGCGCATTACTGCAAAAAAAAAATCATATATATCCATGTTTTCGCCAAAAAAATAAATGAAAGCAAGATTCATAAACAGGTTTTTAACAAATGTATAGAAAACATTTGGGGAATTGGTACAGGACCTAAAAATAAGCAATAAATATCATATAAACATGTGATCTTATTTCGCTTAACTTTTTAATGACATTGTACTTTTGGTTCATGTAAGTTTGTTTACAAAGTTCAAGGCTTTAGTACTACAATTGGTGTTTAAAATGGCTACCATATGAGGCTTCTAAGCGCCGAATCATGGGCTGTTTTTCGGTCCCTTATTTAAATATCTGCCATCTCTCCTGATATCTTTCTTCAACACGCTGGCGAAAAATTTCAATCTTCTCAATAGTTCTTAAACACCCAGTGGCCTTTAAATGTTCCCAAAATTAAAAAAAATCTAATGAATTGAGGACCCGTTCGAAAAAGCCAAGATCTTGGTCTCCCATAACCACGTCTGTTAGAAAATTGGCATTCACACGCCTTGCTTCATTCGTAGCCCATATGTACGAGCATATCTGCTATTTCCTGATTAGAGCATTGCATTTTGATCATAATAGCCCAATAACGAATATTAAAACTTCAATTACCCCTTCTTTATGCAGTACTACAAACAATAACACAGTTCCAAATTAAACAAAAGTACCTATACTTACATAATTAAGCGAAACAAAGTGTGTAGAATAAGATAGTTTGCATCCTTTGGTGCAAAAAGTAGACATAACTATAAAAAGTTCGGACCAAATTGTCCCAGTGGTGTCGGAATTGTGGGTGGGGGGGGGGTAACAGTCATATGGTCTTTGGAACTATTAACTGTGGATAATATCTATCAAAAATGAATCCAAAATATTAAAATTTAAGTCCATATCATTATCACCCTAATACTTGTATAGATGCAATAATAACTTACCTGGAAATCTTTTCTTTTGTGGATTTCTAGATTGCCTTATCAAATCTGCGCTTTCTTGTTCACTTACAAGACTTACTGAACCTAAATTTCCATGATTTAGAAATTGTTTTGATTATTTAGGCAGAAAATATCCCAAGTAAAATCACATTTAATTTATATAAGAAAAAGAAAAATGGCCAACAAAAAAATAATGACATTTGAGATGTAAACAAAGGCTCATATTGGGTTTCCAAAAGCATCATACGATAGATAAATGAGAATGCGATTCTTATATGCTACTGTAGGAATTACCATTTTTGGCCGACCACTAACTAAGAGGGGTGGCCTATGTTTTCGTTTTCTCAACTCAAATTTTTTTTTCCCACTGAAATCGATTTTAAAGCTCATGAATCGAGAAGATATGTTGAAATTTTGCCAAAATTTTTTTTTGTGTGCATATGTGATCAATTTTTTGCAGTTAACTCTTCTGAAATGGCAAATAGGAAAACCAAATGTAATTAATTCACAGAAAGAGGGTTCCTTAAGCTGTGTCTTGAGGTAGTTTTTATGATCATTGATTAAGTCTTTTAAGAGATATTAATTTTTCCCATAAAATGAAGAATTAGATATAGTATTCATACCAGTAAACGAAAGTCAATAAATTCGAAATATACGGACTTCTCTCATTGAGACGATTAATTTTTGTAAATAAATTGTTTGGCTCTGATGAGCCATTTTGGAGTTAAGAACTTGAAAGTCTTCCTCCCAGTGGATCCCCCCTTCGCCCAACAGATTTTTTTTTTTCATTTTCTTTTCGTGACAGCGAATGTACTGATAGCAATTTGTTTTGAATTGAAACTGTGATGCAGTTGTCTACGTTTTGATTCTAAACTGCACAAACAAAATGTTTCGACGTTGTTCCGTTCGTTTTTAAGCAAAATTCATCCAGTATTAACTCAAGAAAAATACCAAAAGAAATCATGTAAATCTCAAAATTTCAAAAATTGGAGCCGTCTAATTTTGATACTAGCTCGTCTATAATGTATTCATGTACCTGTTGAAGGTTATTGTAAAAGGATTAACCATTTTGATAAAAAGGATACGACATAATTAAATCATTACATTTACTTTTTATAATTTTCCGAGCCCTTTAATAAGAGTTGATCTTTGTTTTAGCATTTACTCAAAAAATATTATTTTAGAAATTATAAAGTTTGCACTATTGTCTATCTCATTTATTTAATCTTTGAATATAAATAATTTCATTTTTGAATGTTCTTACATGAGTAGCATAGGATGACGATGTTTCCTGAGTACAAAATGGAGATATATATACTCTACTGTAGAATATTATATGACGGTGTCACTTTCAACTCATTAATAATTATTCCAATTTTATAAGAATTACTCGAAATATACAAAATGCAACTAAAATGGAATGCGCTGAATTTTACATTATATTTAAGCGTGCAAGTGTAATGAGCACTCCTGGCCTTTAATGGTATACTCTGATTTCAGCAGACTTAATTTAATGAACAGAAACGACAAGCGAAATTTTCTAAACATAAATTGTTGCTACGTTCTAGATTATTAAAGGAAAAAAAAAGATTAATACAGAACGATCTCATCGTAATCTAAACTGGAAATAATCAACCCTGATGGCTAATCAAGCCTGATGTTCATTTGATACTGAAGTCTAAATAATTTGTCCAATTGAATCGTGTAAATTCAGGTGAAATGGTGCCCTTCTAATCTGTGGGATCTTTTCTGAATGGAGCGTGGGTCGCAGATGGAAACAGAGGCGGTGGATAATGGGAGTCACGTGGGGCGCATTAGTGCCGCTCTGTCGACAACGAGAGAGAGCCGATAAAAACGCGTAATAAGATATAAATGGAAAGAAACCCAATCACAGGTGTGAGGCCAGTAAATAATCACGGCATTCTTACACTAAATCCCCCCCGAGTTATTTTTATCTCTTGTTTTAGTAGACATCTTAGCTTCCATCTCTCTCCCCCTTTTCGCCACTCTTTTGCTTTTATCTCTTCATTCCATTCCACGGCTTTTATTGAATTTCTTTGTTCCTCGCAAGCTACCCACTCATTACGATTTGTGAACGAAAACAAAACTTTCATTTTAATCATCTTCCTCACAACTTTATTACGGTTTATCCTTATAATTTTCAAGCACGTACAATATTTTATTTATTTAGTTATAATATATAATCAAAAATTCATTTTGTACATTACAGAGTTTGTCTTAAATTTAGATCTCCAAATTAGATGGTCTGGTTATTTTTTTCGCTACAATGCATTACATATAAAAATTCCGCCATTCTAAATGAAGAATTTCTCTTAAGAATCTATAAATTTAATAAAATCTAGACGCAGCTGGTTCTTGACAGTTTTGTTAATTGCCTTGTACATAGATAACCCGTTATCAGACTCTTTCTGCTCGAAATACATTTAACAAACTTTGTATACACAAACTTTCTACTTTTGTTTCTTCTTATGATTTGATTATAAATGGACGAGCAAACAAATCAATTAAGTTATTCTTCATTTGAAAATGATTTACATTTGCAAGAATGATTCTAACGGGTGGGTGGTACCGTGTTTACGGCGTGGAAACAATTGGATCTAATTTACGAAAGGTTGCGCTGTCGTCGCATCGATCCACTGGGAGAGGGACTTCTCAAGGTTAAGATATCATCAGCCCATTGTCATTAGCCTGCCTTTAATATTTCAAACAATATAAACACATCTTCAATCTCTATTATATTTTTTTTTAGGTTGAAATGTGTTTGGAGATGCTGGATAATATATTTGCTTTTCTTTCCATTATTATAATCACGAAGTTGCCCTCTCGTTGCCCCAAATTAGCCGGTACAGAGGAAAACACAAGACATTGGGATATAAAACGAACCAAACACCAATCGATCTGTCACATGTTTCTCTTCTTAATCCTCTTCTCTCTCTCAGTCTATTTACTTGTCATTTGAAAAAGCTTTTAGTCCGTCTGTTTGTCTCGTTGGTTTTTCATTCTTGTCTCGTTCCCTCGTGGCATTCTAGTTCGTCTTTTGTCTCAGTCCTCGCTCTCTCCCATCGTTATTCTTCTTCCACAGACACACGATTCTTCCATCTTCTACCTCCAAAACAAGAAAATTTTTCTTCTTCGATGGTAAAAAGCTTCCGGATATTTGAAACGAATGGAGGAAGTCTGTTCCGGAGCTACTGGCAATTCTAATGGATTATTAACTTGGATATAAAAATAATACACATATGTACCAAATTTAGCAATTGGATTTATTCTCTCTCTCTCTCTCTCTCTCTCTCTCTCTCTCTGTCGCTTCTTCGATCGGTGGAACAGAACTTTTTAGTTGGAAGCGATAGGCTTTGCAAAATATATCAAAAATTTCTTTTTCAGAGAACGTTAAATCCCTGAATAACATCAGTTTGCTCTTGGGAGGGAAGACAATTTCACACTTGATAAAAATCATTCCTTTATTCGTGAATGTTTGAATATTTAAAGAATCACTTTCGGTCACCTTTTATTAATATTGTGTGGGGCCTCCTTTTGCCTGAATTACAGCAAATGTGAATGGTTACTAATTATTTAAGTGGATGGTAATACCAAGAGAATATCAAGAATTAATGAAACTTACCTGGATGTAAATGGATGGCTCCTTTAAATTACTTTTTCACAACATAACATATACGTTCTCTATACGATTCAAATCCGAACACTGATGGGCCCACGGAAGATGCTGGAAATTGTTGTGATACTCCTGGAAACATCCCCGAACAAGTTTTGCGCGAGTGGAGTTGAATTATCTTTAATATTACAATATGAAATTCACCCACTACAATAATAGATAAATATTTGAGGTCACACGATTTTGTTACAATATCCGTACAATTATTACTCACCAGTAAAAAATACGCCAGACCGCGATACTTTCTTCACTATCTTTGACTATTCAAGAGGTTCCTCTACCATCCTCTACCACCATCGGCACAAGCCAGAGTTTAACCAATCTCGTCGACCACTTTTTACAATCATTTGTTGTCGATTAAAGTTGTTTCTTATACTACTGAAGACGAATTTTTCTGTTCTGCTCCGAAATCAGTGGCTTCCGTACTGCCATTCTGTTATTTATACCAATTCTCTGCAATTCCCTGCACTCGGCCTGATATGTTTGCAGAATTAAACTGTCAATTGATATACACTCAAAGTTATAGCTCTTCAGAATCTTCAAAGTGCGCGAAATTCGTAATCAATTTTCCTCTCCTCGATATAGAAACATATGGAAATATGCATGGTTCTGTTGTGGTTACATAAAACCTATTCACTGATCCTGCTTTCTCTTTCAAAAATTTACCTCCTCATTGTGTGTTCTAACATACCATTCTTTTATGTTACTAGTGTAAATTACCATTTTGCTTCCATCATTTTTATCGCGAATATCACTTTTTTCCTAATTATAGTGCTTAAATCTCGTCAGTCTTAATCTTTCGTCCTATTTCATACTCCTATTTCATAATTGTCATCGGCAGAACACCAATTTGGCAGCTTTTAAATCGTGGCCCCAGCAAGATGGACATCCAAAATCAGTCCCTTTTCGAATTTTTAGAGAATCTTCTTCGTTTTTCTCATTTTTAGAATGAATAGATTTCCTCATTTCTGAAAAAGTTGCAGAGACCACCACGTATTACGCTCGTCAATAACGTAATTAATACGCGAGGAGTCGCCGATGCATTAATTTGAATTCAGATTTCTAATTCACTGATCGGCATGTGTACATTCAAATGCAACACGATTTACATGAAGGTTATCAATGACTTTTGACTAATTACAAAGTAGAATAAGGAAGGAACAACTCCGCGACCCGTACTCGAACCACGGGACCACGCCTTTCGCTGGCGCCGCTCTAACCAATTGAGCTACCGCGGATAATGAACCATCAAGATGTTATAATATGTCCAAATGAACTTCCCTAAAATAACCAAATCAGCTCATCGACCTGCAAATCAGAAATCCTTCTTACTCATCATGACCATCAATATATTTGCGGGATTCCTGGTTCGAGTCTATGTGGTGGAATTTTTCCTTTCTTTTTCTACTTTTTCCTTTTTAATTTCTTTTTCCTTCAGTCTCATTATAACTTCTCTTGACTTTTGATTGACTCGTTTTTAACATTAGCCAATAATCAGAATTATAACTCATGTACACGTGATCTATTTCGCCCAAACTAGGCAGTTAGTTTTGATATATTCTGTATAGGTGAGATTTACCAGTCTACGGTTGCGAGATTAGATTCTGTTGTCAATGGTGGATCTATAATCGGGTTTTGAGAACTGGGGCAAGTAGCAGTAACAACATTTACAACCCTAAAGCATACACAATTCAATTTATTCTATTGAAATTGAAATCGTAGTTGGATTACGTTTAGTTAGGTTAGGTGACCAACATAAAATGACCAAAAATTGAAAATGTTTATGTAAACGGTTTCTCTTTTGTGTCAAATTTCGATCTGTTAACAGCTCTAGGAAGAGGCAAGTACACTACATTGAGATATCATTAATTTTTACTTTTTATAAATTTAGAGGAATAGGTTTTAATACTATCCCAGCTGTTAGTCAAAAAAATTCAACAATATAGATAAAAAATTATAAATATCTAAAAAGCAGATGAGTTTACTCTTTAATTTATTTCCGCTTATACTAAACCTTATTAAAAACTGGAAATGATTCGGGAGAAGGGATTTTCAATTCAATGAAGACATTCATATTGTAAGTATAATACAAGGTGACCAAAAAAGTTCTGGCCATTTTTATAAACCAGAAACGACTTTTTCTGCAAATGTCACATATCGTTAGTCTTCAAAGTAATCGTCATCGGCATCCAGCATCTTTAACCAGGGTGCCTCCAGTTGCTCATGCCTACTGCTAGCCTGCCTCATTTGTAAAACATTTTCATGGAGTACGGTGGTTGTATCCCTGGCCATCTGCGCCACATAGCATTGTCGTGATGGAACAGTCATCCTTGTGATTAACCAATGCTGGTTGCTTTTGTTTCAGTACTTGTTGCACACGTTCTGCGAGTAAGTGTCTGCAGTGACTATTTAGCTCGTTGGTTGCAGCTCGTAATGCACTACTTGGCCCATCAGAAGTGAATCGGAGAATAATATTGCATGGGTGTACGGGTGGTTTTGCGGTGTGAGGGACTGGGTACAGTGAAGACCATGATACTGGACCCACTTTTCATCACTAGTGAGCACTCGATCGAATATGGCTTCATATTGGGATGCCGAAAAAGCGATGATAAACAGGCTGTTACACTTGGCTACTTGCTGGCTTCCGACAGTGTGTGGGTTACTCAATTACTTAATTTGAACGACAGGTGCAGGTGAAGTCTGGCTGTTTCATAACAAACTTGGAAGCGTTCGGCAAGCTCTCACACGTTTATCTGATGTCCTCCTCTGTGGCCGCCTTCAGGGCATTCTCATCCAGGACATGTGACCGCCCAGTTCTGGGTTCATTACCAAGAGAACCAATGCCTGGCGGTGCGTTCATTTACAGCGTTACCTCCAAAAGCTTGACATATTCGGCGATTTGATTCGGCTGCGGACAAGCCCATCTTAAAATCATAAAGCAGACAACCCCTAGCGAGCTGTTTTGACTCCCCATTTCTCTTCGCCACTGCGTGAAATATGACTGTTGTAGGTGCGTAATGCGTGTACTGCTTGAGTTAAATGTCTCCATTCCGACCTCGACCACTTTTGTCACGTGATGCACTTATTTGAATATCGATGATCATTTCTTCTCATGCTACGCCATAAACGGCAAAAACATTTTTGGTTACCCCTTGAGTAGTAACGTGGGAAAGACATTTTTAGTGGTAACGTTGGGTCTATGGGACCCAGTATATAAAAACATTATTAAATTATGGAATAACTAATGTTATTGCTACCAAATTTTTCACATTTATTGCATGAAGACTGCTAATGAAATAAACAGAGGTTTGTTTTGAAGAAAGCTTTCCTATTAAGCAGGAATTATTTTTTTGATTGGCCGACCAGAGAGGTGCATCTTGAAGAGTGCTATCTCCGCGTCTGAACCGGCGATACCATTCTTCTATTGTACGTAAACTAACAGTGCCATCACCTAAACGTTGGCAAATGTTTCGGTGACATTGCGCAGCACTGATCTTTCTAGAATACTCGTAGAAGCTCGAATATGCTCGCGTGAAAGGTCCATTTCAGACCGTTGATGGCACTCACAGATGTATAGTCAGAAAGTTGATTCTTGGATGTAATATAG
>JAHWFO010080214.1:0-17391 GCA_023313115.1 Rhysida immarginata | reverse complement strand
GAATTCCTGTTATTCAGGCTTTTCTTAGAAAAGAGAGTTCTTAGTACTTAACAATTTCTTGAAAATCTTTAAAAATGAATAGTAACTGGAGATAATGGAGAGTTAGCAGACTATTGAGAACGAGTGGAAAGACGACAGAGGAAGCACTCTTTTAGCTCCGTGCTGTATTGAGCAAATGGGAAGCAAGTAAATAGAAGAATCGGCGAGCGCTAGACTGCACAAAGTGATGAATGGCCAAGTTTTGCTTCAACACATCGAGAGAAGAGTGGAAATTGCAACAACACTAAGTATACATCTGAGGTAAGATTACGTGAGTAAGAAATTGTTGGAGAGGTCCAGCCATTGTGAGCCTTTAAAAAGATTTTTTTCAAATTTTCATTAAGAATTTTTACTGTATTAATTCTAAGCATTTTCATGTGTTTATTTTTAAGATATTGCAAAATTTAATTTAATTTTTTGAGATTGTTCTGTTTACATCCAAGTGTAATTATCCCGGGCAACACCGGGTACCTTAGCTAGTCTTCTATATATATAAAGAAGGATGTTTGTGGGTGGGTGGGTCTGTTTGTCTGTATGTTTTTTATACAAATCTACAGTTTTATTCCGATCTTGATGAAATTTCGCATACATGACCTTCAAAGCATGAGGAAGGTCACTGTCTACCTCAGATTTCGGAAAAATAATAAATATCGATAAAAAATCGATATTCATGGTTATGGCAAGGCATATTAATGAGAAATATCTCATGACTAACAATGCAAGGCAAAGTTTGTGCAACAATAGGCCCATTGTGTTCGCATCAACAATGGTATCAACGCGCAATTCACCAATAACAATGAGCACAGAATGATGATGTAATGTTAAAGCAATCTTTCCAAGAATTATAACAATGAACATAAAATGATGATGTAATATGGATAAGTTTCAATTTGTAACAATGCATAGAATTCCTGTTATTCAGGCTTTTCTTAGAAAAGAGAGTTCTTAGTACTTAACAATTTCTTGAAAATCTTTAAATATGATCAGTAACTGGAGATAATGAGTTAGCAGACTATTGAGAAAGAGTGAAAGACGATAGAGGAAGCACTCCTTTAGCTCCGTGCTGTATTGAGCAAATGGTTAGCAAGTAAATAGAAGAATCGGCGACCGCTAGACTACACAAAGTGATGAATGGCAAATTTTTGCTTCAAGACATCGAAAGAAGAAAGGAAATTGTAACAACTTCAAGTGTACATCTAAAGTAAGATAACGTGAGTAAAAAATTATTTAGACTAGAAGGCATCCTTGGAGAGGTCCATCCATTGTGAGCCTTTAAAAAAATGTTTTTCGGTAAATCAAGTCCCGGTATATCACCTAGAATGGATTTTTTCAGTGAAGAGGTAAATTCCTGTCTTTCGGATTTTTCTTAGAATGGATAGTCCCTTCGCTCTATATTGCAGTGATTGAGTTATTATTTAACCAATTTCGAGGTTTAATTTAGCTTTGTGAGGTTGTTCTCTTTACCTACAAGCGTAATTATCCCGGGCAACGCCGGGTCCTCTGCTAGTCTCTCTGTCTCTCTATATATATAAAGAAAAATGTTTGTTTGTTTTGTTTGGGGGTTTGTGTGTTTGTTTGTTTGTTTTTTATACAAATCTACAGTTTTATTTCGATCTTGATAAAATTTCGCATACATGACCTTCAAAGCATGAGGAAGGTCACTGTCTACCTCAGATTTCGGAAAAATAATAAATATCGATAAAAAATCGATATCCATGGTTATGGCAAGGCATATTAATGAGAAATATCTCATGACCAACAATGCAAGGCAAAGTTGGTACAACAATAGGTATCAACAATGGTATCAGCACGCAATTCACAAACACACTGCATGAACCAACAATATATATCTCATGACTAACAATGAAAGGAAAAGTTTGTGCAAGTGTAATTCTCCCGGGCAACGCCGGGTACCTCTTCTAGTGAGAAATATAACATGACCAACAATGCAAAACAATGGTATCAACACGCAATTCACAAACACTCTGCACGGACCAACAATATATACCTCATGACCAACAATGCAAGCAAAGTTTGTGCAACAATAAGTACCAACAATGGTGTCAACACGCAATTCACCAATAACAATGAGCACAAAATGATGATGCAATGATAAAGCTATCCTTTCCAAGAATTATGACAATGAACATAAAATGATGATGCAATATGGATAAGTTTCAATTTGTAACAATGCATAGAATTCCTGTTATTCAGGTTTTTTCTTAGAAAAAAGAGTTCTACGTACCTAAACATTTCTTGAAAATCTTTAAAAATGATTAGTAACTGGAGATAATGAAGAGTTAGCAGACTATTGAGAAAGAGTGAAAGACGACAGAAGAAGTACTCCTTTAGCTCCGTGCTGTATTGAGCAAATCGGAAGCAAGTAAATAGAAGAATCGGCGATCGCTAGACTACACAAAGTGATGAATGGCCAAGTTTTGCTTCAACACGTTGAGAGACGAAAGGGAATTGTAACAACATCAAGTATACATCTGAATTAAGATTACGTGAGTAAGAAATTATCGGAGAGGTCCATCCATTGTGAGCCTTTAAATTATTTTTTTTCGAATTTTCATTAAGAATTTTTACAGTATTAATTCTTAGCATTTTCATGTGTTTATTTTAAATTTTTTTAAGATTGTTCTGTTTACCTACAAGTGTAATTATTCCGGGCAACGCCGGGTACCTTTGCTAGTGAAGGAAGTACCGTGCGAGATCATTGTATCAATAGGCAGAGTAATTAATGAAGAGGGGGCTAGGAAATAAGAACAACTTATTCTAGAGACAGGACAATTGCTTGCTATAGAATTGATTGGATATTGGTCACACAATCCCATTCGTCATGCACGATCTTTTAACCTAATGTCCTCACAATAGCAATTTCATTACTTAGAGCTCTCTTTTTCTGGTGAGGTTTGTGCATCGATGATGAACGGGCTGAGCGTAGAGAGAAAAAATTTCATGACGGCTTCATTTCATCAATTTTATTGACTAAATCCGTTGTGAAAGCGTCAATGGAAACTAAACACAGCAGCGAGGATGAACATCTTGCATTAGTAACATTCTACGGGCAACAAAATGCAAAGCGAAAAAGATTGTGTGTCGCAGGATATTGAAAATTTCTTTATCAACACATTGTGCATTTCTTTCTTATTCCCAAAATGTTCAACTTTGTCCACAGAGTATTAATGATTTTTAGGGTTTTAGCACTATCTACAACCCTGTTAGTGACGGTACAGATGTATGTATGTAACATGTATATCACGCGCCTTAACTTTTGAAAGGATTGACGAGGCTTAAAATTTTGAACACACGTAGGCCCTACACAGAGGACGGTGTGAAAAATATAGCGAATCCTCGAGGATGGGCCGAACATGTGTTTTTTGTGGTTTCCCCAACTGACTGGTTTTCATGTCTATGGAGTTTTGATTGCGTTTGAGCAATTTGTGACGTCAGAGTTTGACTGTTTGACGTCAGAATTTAAAGAACTCTATTTGAAGTATAGCGAATCCTGCTGCTACTGCTCGTAATATTTTGATGCCATAACCTTTGAAAGGATTGACCTAGAGGCTTGAAATTTTGTACACACGTAGGCCCTATACATAAGACGGTGCGAAAAATATAGCGAATCCTCTAGGGTAGCCCGGGGCCCTTCGGGGGCCGCTTGTATGAATTTCATGATTCTTTTTTTTATCTTTTGAACAAAGAGGCCTAAAATCCTAATATTTCGTAACTTTGTAGTGAGGTTTTTTAAAAATAAACCAATATACAAGAAAAGTGATACAAGCCTCTAGCATCCTGCCGGAAATCCCGTGGCCCTAAATAAAATTGAAGCTATAATATTTGAACGGAACGACCTATGATTTTGTATGTTTATTGTGTGGTACTAAAAAAAATATAGCAAATATACAAGAAATGTGACGTAGGCCTCTTAGGCCCCGCCAGAAGACCCCGAGCACAGAGGAATAAGAAACAGAGGGGAAACTCCCTATCAGAAACAGAAACAGACCCCGAGCTGCAAGGGAAACTTTTCTGAGATCACTTGATGAAAGTCAACCAATGAAATTTTCTTTAAAAACACTCCTGGCTTCGCGGCGCTACTGTGGGTTTCGTCATAATTACGTCATTCTCCCGCAAATGGATTGTTGGAGAGGCAAGTCGTATATGACGTCAGATAAATACGTTGCTTAACGTTCTTTTCATCGGAATTATTTTAATAATTTAATTCAAGTTATTAAAAACTTTGAAAACCGGTTCTACGATGCAAGGTAGACTACTATTGGGATGAAAAGATGAAATTATTATTGCATTACCACGATTTCTGATTGATGGTCTCTGATCAAGACGAGCAATGGCGAGCGAATATAAACATGAGTGTTTCACATGAGTGATCACGTGACAAATAAGCAGGACAAAATTTTTCGTTTATATAAAACAGTTTTTTAGTTTTGAATACAAATTTGTGTTTTAACATTATATAAGAATTAATACATACTACATTATTATTTTATTTATTATTTTCAAAATTGTGTCCTTACTAGCGCCACGAAAGTAGTATTGAAAATTGACGTAGTAATTTCCAATCACGTGGTAGAGTTTCCCATCTGTTTCTCTTCATCTGTGACCCCGAGGACTCAGATACAAATAACTTTTGAACTGAAAGTTCTAGAAACCTGTAATTTTTAATATTTCTAATGTGGTACTAAAAATCTAGCCAATATAGAAGGAAGCTGATATAATCTTCTAGGACCTCGCCAGGGGCCTCGAGGCACCAAATACAATTGAAGCTATAACATTTGAACGGAAAGGCCTAGGAATCTGAAATGTCCTATATTCAAAGTGTGGAACTAAAAAATATTGCAAATATTAAAAAGAAAAGTAATATAGGCCCCAGCAGAGCCGTAGAGGCCTCAAACACAAGCAAAGCTACAACTTTTAAACGAATAGGTCTTGCAATCTGAAATTTTGTTTACTTGAAAAAAATTATTAAAAATCTAGAAATTATTAACTAAAAACTGGTATAAGCCTCTTGGGTCTCGACAGGGGCCCTGAGGCCTCAATCACACATCAAGCTATAACTTTTGAACCAGAAGTCCAGAAACCTGAATTCTAAATGGTGTGTCTCTTAAAAATTTAGCTGTTATACACTGAAACTTATATTGTCCTCTTGGGCCCGGGCAGGAGCCCTAAAGAGGAACTGATCTATAATATTTGAAAGAAAAAGCTTAGAAATCTGAAATTTTGTATACTTATAGTAGTTTACTCAAAAATTTAGCTAATATACACTAAAAACTGGTTTAAGCCTCTTAGGCCCTGAAGCCCAAATCACATATCAAGCACAAATATTTGATTAATAAAAATGCCTAAGAACTTGAAGTTTTGTTTTTCTACAGTGCGTTACTTAAAAATAATAAACTGAATTATAGGTGCAATGGAAGAAGAAGAAGTTGATACTGGTGTCCGATCCAAAAATAAAAGTTTGGAGAAAGCCCCTTATTGTTTTATTTTTGAGAGCAACTGAAATTCAACTCATTCTATCGACGATATCTTTCTGAATTTTCAAGATATTTGCTTGGGCTTTTTATAAAAGCAGCTCTATACACTTGGCTAATAAATTATGCAAGAGAAAATTTGAAACGCATGCGCAGTAAAACATTATTTAGTAAAAATGCTCATATTTCATCAAATATTTAATATTTTTCTATTCTGATTGCAGGGTGTTGTCTGTAATATAGTTTGTGAAGTTTCTTGTAAATGGGATTGCATTGGGTAGAAAATCCTGCGTCTTATAAACAAAAAACTTAGGAAAACATTTCGACCTTTTTAAAGAGACCTATAAATCTCCATGAATATAGGTGCTATTCTCATAAAAATGAACACAGAAAAGTAAAACAAGCCTCTTAAGCATATGCTACAGCTACAATGCATTTCAAGCATTATTTTTTACAGGATGATTCCAAACATTATTCATTTGCTTCACTTCTTTGCTGGTCCCCTACTTGCCTTCGGGAGAAAACCTTCGCTGAAGTACATATATGAGGTGTAACATCCTTTTTACATCCCTGAAATTTCAAGATAATGTGTCAAGTATTTTTCTAGATATTCGACATAACGTCTAAAATCGAAAGTGTCCAATTACTTTCTTCCAATCAGTGTATATAGAAGACTAGCAGAGATACCTGGCGTTACAAGGAGTAATTACACATGTAGGTAAAGAGAACAATCTCAAAAAATTAAATTATAACTCACAATTGGTTAATTAATAGCTAAATCAATAAAACACAGAGCAAAGGGATTATCCATTCTAAGAAAAAAACGAAAAACAGGAAGTTTAGGTGATATGCCGGGACTTCATCGAAACTCTTCTTGTCTTGGCTCACCACTGCGGAGCATCACCAGATACTATACACTCAAGTTCTTCTTGCCCTTGACGCAGAAGCTCTCATACCACTTGCTCTATTCGAAACTTTCGTTGTTCAGATATTTCCATTGCCCGTATAGTCTTTTCTCTTTTAGCTGCAGAGTTTCTCTGACCAATACTCGTTCTTTCTGTTTCCTTTCCAGTCGTCTGGATGTTTGATAGACTGCCACTGCTAGTCTAAATAAATACTTACTCACGTAATCTTACAATAGATGTACACGTGATGTTGTTGCAATTCCCTTCTTCTCTCGATGACTTAACGCAAAACTTGGTCATTGTTCTGTAGTCTAGCGGTCGCTAGTTCTTCTGTTTACTTGTTTCCCATTTGCTCAATACAGCACGGAGCTAAAAGAGTGCTTCCTCTGTCGTCTTTCCACTCTTTCTCAATAGTCTGCTAACTCTCCATTATCTCCAGTTACTGATCATTTTTAAAGATATTCAAGAAATTGTTAAGTACTAAGAAATATCTTTTCTAAGAAAAGCCTGAATAACAGGATTTCTGTGCATTGTTACAAATTCAACCTTATCTGTATTGAAGAAACTTTGACTTTCATTGTTGGTCATGAGATATATATATTGTTGATCCCTGCCTAGTGTTTATGGATTGCGTGTTTATACCATTGTTGATACCTATTGTTGCACAAACTTTTCCTTGCATTGTTGGTCATGAGATATTTCTCATTAATATGCCCTGCCATAACCATGAATATCGATTTTTTATTGATAATTATTATTTTTCGAAAAGCTAAGGTAGACAGTGACCTTCCGTATGCTTTGAAGGTCAAGTATGCAAAATTTCATCAAGATCGGAATAAAACTGTAGATTTGTATAAAAAACAAAGAAACCGACAAACAAACCTACCCACAAACATCCTTCTTTATATATATAGAAGACTAGCAGAGGACCCGGCGTTGACCAGGATAATTACGCTTGTAGGTAAACAGAACAACCTCGAAAAGCTAAATTAAACCTCAAAATTGGTTAAAAAATTACTCAATTACTACAATATAGAGCGAAGGGACTATCCATTCTATGAAAAATCCGAAAGACAGGAATTTACCTCCTCAATGAAAAAATCCATTCTAGGTGATATAGACCTCTCTTTTTGCTGTAGAATTGCATAAGAAACAAACAAACAAAGCCACAAACAAACAAACAAACTAACAAACAAACAAACCCACAAACATCCTTCTTTATATATATAGAAAGACTAGCACAGGTACCCGGCGTTACAAAGGGTAATTACACTTGTAGGTTCTCAAAAAATTAAATTATAACTCCTAATTAGTTAAATAATAAAGCAATCAAAACAAAACGGAACAAATGGACTATCCATTCTACGAAAAATAGGAAATCTAGGTATTATATCTAAACTTTTCTTGACTTGCCTCACCACTGCAGAGAATCACCAAGATTTTTCTTGCCCTTGACGTAGAGGAACTTATACCCTCTTATTTTATTCGTAACTCCCTTTGTTCAGATGTTTCAAATGCCCGTACAGCTTTTTCTGTTTTAGTTGCAGAGTTTCTCTGACCAATATTCATTCTTTTTCTTTCCTTTCCAGACACAAATTTTTGCCAGTCGTCCGGGCGTTTGATAGCAACTCAAGGGAGACACGCGTGACACCTTTGCTTCATCAATAGCCACTGTTTTATTAATGATGTGTTGTCACTTCATCATCATTCTATGCTCATTATTATTAACTCATGGAAACGAACGTTCAATCATCGCATCATCATCATCTCAGTTTCCAAAAGTTACACATTCCCACAGTCAAAATGTATTTTTAGGAAATATTTGGATCTGAAGGAGTGCTTACCATTTCCTCAATACAGCACGGAGATAAAGGAGTGCTTCCTCTATCATCTTTCCACTCTTTCTCAATAGTCTGGTAACTCTCCATTATCTCCAGTTACTGATCATTTTTAAAGATTTTCAAGAAATTGTTAAGTATTAAGAAATATCTTTTCTAAGAAAAGCCTGGATAACAGGAATTCTATGCATTGTTACAAATTCAACCTTATCTGTATTGAATAAACTTTGCCTTTCATTGTTGGTCATGAGATATATATATTGTTGCTCCGTACATAGTGTTGGTGCATTGTGTGTTGATACCATTGTTGATACCTATTGTTGCACAAACTTTTACTTGCATTTTTGGCCATGAGGTATATATATATCGTTGGTCTATACAGCTTTTTTGTGAATTGCAAGCTGATACCATTGTTGATACTTATTGTTGTAAAAGTTTGCCTTGTATTGTTGGTCATGAGATATTTCTCATTAATATGCCTTGCCATAACCATGAATATCGATTTTTTAATCAATAATTATTATTTTTTCGAAATCTGAGGTAGACAGTGACCTTCCTAATGCTTTGAAGATCATGTATGCGAAATTTTATCAAGATCGGAATAAAACTGTAGATTTGTATAAAAAACAAACAGACAAACCCACAAACAAACCCACAAACAAACAAACATCCTTCTTTATCTATATAGATTGACTAACAGAGGACCCGGCGTTTCACGGGATAATTATACTCTCAATTATCTTGTAGTTAAACAGAACAATCTCAAAAAATTAAATTATAATTCCAAATTGGTTAAATAATAACTCAAACAATACAACACAGAGCGAAGGGACTATCCATTCTTTGAAGAATCCGAAAAACAGGAATTTTAGTTGATATACAAGGATTTATTTAAACTCTTCTTGACTCTTCTTTATAGTTGATCATTTTTAAAAATTTTCAAGAAATTGTTAAGTACTAAGAACTCTCTTTTCTAAGAAAAGCCTGAATAACAGGAATTCTATGCATTGTTACAAATTGAATCTTATCTATATTGGCAATATTATTGCACTATATCACACGTCTTGCATTGTTGGTCATTTGGTATATACTTTATGTATACTGTTGATTCTTGCATAGTGCTGGTGGATTGCGTGTTGACACCATTGTTGATATCTGTTGTTGCACAACCTTTTCCTTGCATTGTTGGTCATAAGATATATATTGTTGGTCCGTGCAGTGTTTTTGTGAATTGCGTGTTGATATCATTGTTGATATGCATTGTTGCACAACCTTTGTCTGCATTGTTGGTCATGAAATATTTCTCATTAATATGCCTTGCCATAACCATGAATATCAATAATCATTTATCATATCAATTTATCAATAATTATTATTATTTCGAAATCTGAGGTCGATGGTAGCCTTCCTCATGCTTTGAAGGTCAAGTATGCAAAATTTCATCAAGATCGGAATAAAACTGTAGATTTGTATAAAAAACAAACCCACCCACAAACAAACATCCATCTTTATATATATGTAGATAGAAAGAAGGATGTTTGTGGGTTTGTTTGCATACTTGACCTTGAAAGCATGAGGAAGTTCACTGTTTACTTCAGATTTCGAAAAAATAATAATTTTTGATAAAAAGTCGATATTCATGGTTATGGCAAGGCATATTAATGAGAAATATCTTATGACCAACAATGCAGGGCAAAGTTTGTGCAACAGTGCTTATCAACAATGGTATTAAGACGCAATTCACAAGCACTCATGGCCAGCAATGCAAGGAAAAGTTTGTGAAACAAGAGGTATCAGAAATGGTGCCAACACGCAATGCACCAACACAATGCAAGAATCAACAATATATATCTCATAACTAGCAATGCAAGGCCAATTTTGTGCAATATAGATAAGTTTCAATTTGTAACAATGCATAGAATTGTTGTTATTCAGGCTTTTCTTAGAAAAGAGAGTTCTTAGTACTTAACAATTTCTTGAAAATCTTTAAAAATGATCTGTAACCGGAGATAATGGAAAGTTAGCAGACTATTTAGAAGGAATGGAAAGACGACAGAGGAAGCACTCCTTTGAGCAAAGGGTATGCAAGTAAATAAAAGAATCGGTGACCGTTAGCCAAAGTGATGAATGGCCAAGCTTTGCTTCAATCACCGAGAGATGAGTGGGAATTGCAAAGACATCAAGTTTACATCTAAAGTAATATTACGTGAGTAAGAAATTATTTAGACTAGCAGTGTCATCCTTGGAGAGGTCCATCCAGGTCCTGTAGCAGAGGTAAGAATTTTTACTGTATTAATTCTAAGCATTGTCGTGTTTTTATTTTTAAGATGAACGGGGCCCACGCGCAGTTTGCGCGGTAATTAGTTTTATGAAATTCAATTCATTCAAATTTTTTCGTTTGATGAAATCAGATTTTCTCCTTACTTTATAGTTTTGTGATTGATTGATAAAAATGGTTGCTCAGACAAAAATGGTCAGGTGACTTTTCAATACCGGCGTGTGCTTACAGTGAGTGCCAACAATGCTTCCACGTGGAACAACAATGCTTCAACGTGCAACAACAATGCAAAACTGTTTCCGTGACGAACTCACATGTTCGCCTTTATTTATAGTTGGATATTGCAAAATTTAATCCAAAAAAATCCGAGCCACGCTGGGATTATCACCTAGCTTATTTGGTAGCACATTAGATCCAAACATTTCATTAAAATACATTTTCACTATATTCTGTAGGAATGTGTATATTTTGGAAACTGAGATCCTGATAATGCGATGATTGTTTCCAAGAATTATTATTAATGAGCATAGAATGATGATGCAATCACAAGACATTAATAAAGCAACGTCTGTTAATGAGGTAAAGGAGTCACGCCTGTCAAACGTCCACACGACTGACAAAAATGTATGTGTCTGAAAAGGAAAGAGAAAGAACGAGTATTGGTCAGAGAAACTTTGCAACTAAAACAGAAAAAGCTATCGGGCATTTGAAACAAGACCAAATTTCTTTGCAACTCGGCTCCTATACCACCTATCCAAGTAATTTGGATGATTCACTAGGAGCAATTTACCAGTTAATTGTTGTAATTTAGGCACTGGCACGTCCATTGGTTTCCGAGATGGGTTCTCGAAGCGTGCACATGTTTAGCCAAATTTTCCTGTTTTCCATTGAAAACCACCCAAATGTGTAAATTTGCAGTTTCGAGCAAACTTTTGGCCAACTCGAGTTCCACTGAACAACGGGAGTTTCAAATGCAGCAAGATGGTGTAAGACCTTCTACG
This sequence comes from Rhysida immarginata, assembly GCA_023313115.1. Lineage (NCBI taxonomy): Eukaryota > Metazoa > Arthropoda > Chilopoda > Scolopendromorpha > Scolopendridae > Rhysida > Rhysida immarginata. The sequence goes on along the minus strand of JAHWFO010080214.1, from coordinate 5,838 downwards.
CCAAGGGCAAGAAAAACTTGGTGATGCTCCACAGTGGTGAGTCAAGTCAAAAAAGTTTAGATAAAGTCCCGGTATATTACCTAGAATTTCTATTTTTCGTATCTTTCGTAGAATGGATAGTCACTTTGCTCTGAGTTATTTAATTTAGTTTACATACGAATCTAATTATCCCTGGCAACGCCGCGTACCTCTTCTAGTCTTTTTCTATATATACGAGGGTGGGCTGAAAAGTAATGCCTCCAAGGCCATAACACTTTTATTTTTTAACGAATTTAAAATTTTTTTTTTTCAAATGACGGCTTATTTTATTCTCTTTCGAAAACACTTTATGTCTATGTCACTAGATGGTGAAGGTGTGCTGAAAATGAAACATAATGGCGACCTAGATGGAAGTCAGATTGAAACAGCGCGCAGTGATTGAGTTTTTGACAGCTGAAGGTTGCGATCTTGTCCAAAGTCATCGCCGAATGACATCTGTATACGGCAATGCAACTTTTGACGTCAGTACAGTGAGAAGATGGGCAAGATTAGTGAAAGAACGAAACCCGGCAAGCTCTAGCCTAGCTGATCAACCCCGCGGTGGACGACCAATCACAGTAACAGACGAGCAACATCGAGTTCGTGTCGATCAAATGATTCGTTCCAACCGCCGAATTATGCAATATGACATCGCTACAGAGCTCCAAATTTCCAAGGAGAGAGTGCTCGCTATCATAACCGGGTTGCTGGGATATCGTAAGGTGTGTGCTCGTTGAGTACTGCATATGCTCACTCCTGAACTCAAAGAGAAGAGTTGGCCCGGTACGAGCCTGAAGGTGAGGCTTTTCTGCAGCGCATTCTCACGGGGGATGAATCATGGGCACATCATTTTGACCCAGAGAACAAACGACAATAGTTGGAATATCGCCATGCAACATCTCCACGTCCCAAAAAGTTCAGGGTTGTCAAGTCAGCAGGGAAAGTCATGTTGACCATCTTCCAGGGTGTTGTCCACCTTGAATTCTTGGAACCAGGAACCACGATCAACTCAAAGAGTACGTGCAAACGCTAGAGAAGCTTCGCGCCCGGTTGCTCCGAGTTCGGAAGGGTATGGACCCTATTCTGCAGCACGACAATGCACGTCCGCACACAAGTCGAGAAACACAAGAAGGGTTGCAGCGACTGAAGTTCATGGAGGTTCTACCTCATCCGCCGTACAGCCGTGACCTCGCTCCCAGCGATTTTCACTTGTTCCCAAAGCTTAAAGAATCGCTTAAAGGACATCGATTCAGCTCTGATGACGAGCTGAAAGACGCGATTCGATCCTGGTGTCGAAAACAACCAAAGGACTTCTTCTCCGACGGGATGTCACGACTAGTGTCACGTTGGCAAAAGTGTGTGGACAGAGATGGGGACTATGTTGAAAAGTGAATAATGCATTGAAAAGAGAACAAAATAAGCCATTATTTGAAAAAAAAATTTAAATTCGTTAAAAAATAAAGGTGTTATGGCCTTGGAGGCATTACGTTTCAGCCCACCCTCGTATAAAGAAGGACGTTTGTTTGTGGGTTTGTTTTTATTATAAATCTACAGTTTTATTCCGATCTTGATGAAATTTTGCATACTTGACCTCCAAAGCATGAGGAACGTCACTGTCTACCTCAGATTTCGGAAAAATAATAATTATCGATAAAAAATCGATATTCATGGTTATTGCAGGGCATATTAATGAGAAATATCTCATGACCAACAATGCAAGGCAAAGTTTGTGCAAAAAAACTTATCAACAATGGTATCAACACACAATTCACAAACACTCTGCACAGAATAACAATATATATCTCATGACCAACAATGCTATGAAAAGTTTGTGCCACAATAGATATCAACAATAGTGTCAACACGCAATGCACCAACACCAGGAAGGGATCAACAATATATATCTCATTGCCTACAATGAAAGGCAAAGTTTGTGCAATATAGACAAATATCAATTTGTAAAATTGCATAGAATTCCTGTTATTCAGGATTTTCCTAGAAAAGAGAGTTCTTAGTACTTAACAATTTCTTGAAAATCTTTAAAAATGCTCAGTAATTGGAGATAATGGAGAGTTAGCAGACTATTGAGAAAGACTGGAAAAACGACAGAGGAAGTACTCCTTTAGTTCCGTGCTGTATTGAGCAAATGGTAAGCATGTCAATAGAAGAATCGGCGATCGCTAGATTACGCAAAGAGATGAATGGCCAAGTTTGGATTCAAGACATCGAGAGAAGAAAGGGAATTGCATCAACATCAATTATACATCTAAAGTAAAATTACGTGAGTAAGAAATTATTTAGACTAGCAGTGGCATCCTTGGAGAGGTCCATTCTTTGTGAGCCTTTAAAAATTTTTTTTTCAAATTTTCATTAAGAATTTTTATTGTCCTTTTTCTACGCGTTTTCATGTGTTTATTTCTAAGATATTGCAAAATTTATTCCAAAAAACAAGTCCGAGCCACGCCGGGGTTGTCACCTAGCGTATTTGGTAGCACAGCAGATCCAAACATTTCCTAAAAATACATTTTGACTATATTCTGTGGGAATGTGTATATTTTGGAAACTGAGATCCTGGTAATGCGATGGCTGAATGTTCGTTTCCAAGAATTACTGATAATGAGCATAAAGTGAAGATGCAGTGACAGAGCATTAATAATGCAGCGTCTATTGATTAGGCATTGGAGTCACTCGTGTCTCCTTTGAGCTCCCTATCAAACGTCCAGACGACTGGCGAAAATTTATGTGTCTAGAAAGGAAAGAGAAAGAACGAGTATTGGTCAGAAAAATTCTAAAACAGAAAAAGCTATACGGCCATTTGAAACATCTGAACAACGGGAGTTTCGAATAGAGCAAGAGGGTTTAAGAGCTTCTACGTCAAGGGAAAGAAAAACTTGAGTCAAAAGTATATGGTTATGCTTCGCAGTGGTAAGGCATGTCAAGAAGAGTTTAGATCAATATCGGTATATCGCCTAGAATTTCTTTTTTCGTAGTTTTCGTAGAATGGATAGTACCTTTGCTCTGTGTTGTATTGATTTAGTTATTATTTAACCAATTGAGAATTATAATTTAATTTTTTAGATTGTTCTGTTTACCTACAAGTGTAATTATCCCGGGCAAAGGCCGGGTAGCTCTGCTAGTCAATCTATATATATAAAGAAGGATGTTTGTTTGTGGGTGTGTTTGTTTGTTTCTTATACAAATCTACAATTTTATTCCGATCTTGATGAAATTTTGTATACTTAACCTTCAAACCAAGAGGAAGGTCACTGTTTATGCCAGATTCCGAAAAAATAATAATTGTTGATAAAAAAATCGATATTCATGGTTATGGCAAGGCATATTAATGAGAAATATCTCATGACCAACAATGCAAAGAAAAGTTTGTGCAACAATACGTATCAACAATGGTATCAACACGCAATGCACTAACACTATGCAGTGATCAATAATATATATCTCATGACCAACAATGAAAGGGAAAGATAAGGTTCAATGCATAAAATTCAGGCTTTTCTTAGAAATGAGAGTTCTGAGTACTTAATTTCTTGAAAATCTTTAGAAATGATCAGTAACTGGAGATAATGCAGAGTTAGCAGACTATTAAGAAAGTGTGGAGAGACGACAGAGGAAGCGGTAATGAGCAAAACCTATAGGTCCTTGCTGTATTGGGCAAATGGTAAGCATGTCAATAGAAGAATCGGCGACCACTAGACTAGACTTGTTTTGCTTCAATACATGGAGAGTGGGAATTGCAACAACATCAAGGGGAACATCTATAGTAAGATTACGTTACTAAGAAATTATTTAGGCCCGCAGCGGCATACATGGAGTATTTAAAATCCATTGTGAGCATTTAAAAATTTTTTTCCGAATTTTCATTATGAATTTTTACTGTATTAATTCTAAGCGTTTTCATGTGTTTATTTTTCAGATATTACAAAATTTTATCATAAAAACAGTCCGAGCCACTCCCGGGGTTATCCTCTAGCTTATTTGGTAACACATCAGATCTAAACATTTCATAAAAATACATTTTGACTATATTCTGTGGGAAAGTGTATATTTTGGAAACTGAGATGCTGATAATGTGATGATTGAACGTTCGTTATCAAGAATTATTGATAATGAGCTTAAAGTGATGATGCAGTGACAGAACATTAATAAGGCAGCGTCTATTGATTAAGCAAAGGAGTCACGCGTGTCTCCCTTGACCTCCCTATTAGAACGTCCAGATGACTGGCAAAAATTTAGCTGGTTTTTAAACGTTTCTCTGCTCGACAATGATAAGTTCAGTTTGTGGAAAAACATCTCCACAATTTGCCTTCCTTGAATCGTGGTTGAACTTAAAAACTAAAATCAAAAAATGTTTTCTGAAGATTGGATTGGATGCAGCCAGACGTCGTCATCGTTACCTCCTCATGTTGCAAGAAATATTGCGACTCTTCCGTTGTTCCACCCCTAATGAGGAGTTTCAGGCTGAAATTCAACGCTCTAATGATCCGGAAAGCTGCCGGCGCAGCACTCAGGGCCAAACTTACCTGAGCAGCTGACTTCAGGCACATGTCTTCGGCAGTCTTTGCTGAGGAGAGACGTCGGGCCAACAGTAAACATTGTCATTGTTTAATGGTGGAGGGTAAGGAAGTGGAATCTGATGCCGGCATCTTATCAGCCTTTTACTCTCACTTTACATCATTTTTTAGCCATCCAATTATTCCGTGAGACACCACGAGCCAGTGGATAGAGGCATTAAGACCTTTTTCTATGGAATCCGATTCGTTTGTAAAGCGTCCCTTCACTGAAGATAAGGTTTGAAAGTTTCTTTCTGCAGACGGCCGTCATCAGTCCATCTCGGGCCTAGACGGCATTCCTTATTCATTCTTCAATTCTTCGTGGAAACTTCTTGGGCCTGTCCTGGTGCGAGTCTTTAATTCCATTATTCAAGACTCGTCTTCCATCGCACCAGACTTTACTGTGGAGAAGAGCATCCTACTCCCTAAATGTCCGGATCCAAAACTCGTGACCCAGTGGAGACCGATTACATTACTCAATACGGACTATAAAATCTTCACTGGGGTGTTCCAGCAATGATTAAAGCTTATCGCCGACAAGTTTTTGATCCGGGTCGATCCTGCTCAATGCCAACTATTCGGTGTGTAATGGAAGAAGCGCAAGTTCGTCAAAAAACTCTTGCAGTGTTAAGTCGCGACCAGGAAAAAGCGTTTGACAAGATGAATCGCGAATTTCTATTCCAAGTGTTTCACCAGCTTCATCTTTAGTCATTTGCTGTGATTATTTCTGCACAGTATGCATCGGCCACTTCATGTGTGGCGGTTAATGGCTCCACCTCGTCTACCTACAAACTCTTAAAAGGTGTAAGGCAGAGATGTCCTCTATCACCTCTCCTGTACATCTTCTATTTGGAGCAATTACTTCAGTTCTTGAACCGCCACCCGGAGGTTCGGGGATATGAGTTACCAGCTGCGTCCATCAATATCAGGACCTTAGTGTATGCCGACGACGTCGTGTTGTTTGCTTCGCACTCTGAGCATTTACAAAGAAACCTTCAATCTCTTCAGCACTTCAACGGGGAGTACCATCAACCTCGTCAAATCGAAGGAATTGAGATTGGGAAATGGCCAGTCGACAAGCTCAAGTCATTCCCAATAACTTGGTTTGGTCAGATCACAGTGCTTGGTTTTTTTATTTTTTTTTCTACCGGATATGGACTCTATCCATTGGCAGCAAGTAGTGGATAAGTGTATTGCCCGCTTTGACAGGAATTTTTATTTTCCCACGTCAATGCTTGTCAATGTGCGGTTT
>JAHWFO010080213.1:0-25481 GCA_023313115.1 Rhysida immarginata | reverse complement strand
CTTGAGTTCTAAAAACACGCTTTCTCGTCAAGGTCGCGTTGGGAAAACGAGAGCCGTCGCGTTGAAAACTTCGGCGTCGGGAACGAGGAAAGCGCGTTGAATCAACGCCACCTAAAATACAAAGCCTGCCGACTGAAATGTCATACATTGTTACGTCATTCATAAGAAGGCTTTGTATTTTAGATGGCGTTTGTTGAATCCACGAGCAATCAACATGGTGGACGGTTGCCGCTTCGTTTTTCTCGAGGAAGAAGGCCTTCGAGAAGAAAGCAATGTTATCCTTTTTTGGTGTGAATGATGCAGAATTCACTAGAAGAATACTGCTAGTGAATATATTTGCATAATCAAACAAAGGTGTCATCGATTGTTTGATCTTCGGCGTGGCTCGTCGCCACCAGAGTCCTTGGTGTCAAACTATCCACTTTTTTCTGCAGGTCAGCTATTGCTTCCGACGGAGCCCTTGGCGGAAAGGAAAGGGTTTCACGAAGTGGTAAGTATAGAATGAATTGTTATTTATATTCCTTAATGGTAAAAGTTCAGAATAATGTCCCCTAATAATCACGGAAGATATCGGGCATCCTCGTCGCGTTTATGCTCTGAATTTATTATTTTAACATATCTACTTAATAAGTGAATGGTTTATCATATTATATTAATCTTCACTATACGCACAATCACAAACGCAAGTCCCACTCTCGGCCCTGCGGGTCTCGCTGGTCACTGTTTTTCGTCACTTGAACGCCAGTCCCACTCTCGGCCCTGCGGGCCTCGCGGGTCACTGTTTTCTGTTACTCGAACGCCTTCGGCGTTCTGTCTACGACGTCCCCCTCCGGGGGCAAATTACTGATATATACCCCAATCTATTTGGTTACAGGGGGCAATTGGTTTCCCCCCGGCCGTTAACAGAAGGATAATGGTCAGGACTTACTTTATTTGTCACAGAAATTGGCGTGATTATCAGGGGACGCTACTCTGAACTTTTACCCCCCTTGCTATATGCCCCCTACTATTTTATTTATATTTTAAAAGTCCCATCTGACTAGCAGCAGTGATGCATGCAGATATGTTTCTGGCTCCTATGAAATTTAAACCAGGCCTCGAAGTTCTCCTATATTTCTTATATTATGAAGAAATCGTTCAAAAATGTCCTATATATCTCCTATATTTCGTATCCTCCTATATTTTAATAAATAGTCTAACTGATACTGCATTAGAAACATTACCAATATGTCTATTCATCCAAAATTCAATCAACGGAAAAACTGCAGCGGAAAAAAAACTCCTTTGCATTGAATCGCTAATTTTCCAAATGGCGTATGTCCACATGCATACATATTCATGACTAGCACCGAAAGCATTGTGTGTAATTCAGTGGCGGCAGCTAGGTGTCGATCCCAGCATTCAGTACGGGATTAGCCTGCGATCTAAAAGCTAGGACGATTAATCGTATTATTTAGAGCAGACTTTGATGTTTTGCCATCTGGTGGTCAAAATAACAGCTGGATCGCGTTTAATTGGGAGTGTCAGTTAATATCGCAAATATATCACAACCGCACTATTACATCGTCATGAGTTTCGTGGCCAGTTACTCGAAAGAAAGAACCATGAGTAACGTTTTCCCGTAGCAAAGCGAAATGACGAGAGAGAGCGGCACCCTCTTTTAAACAAGATTCAATATTTTAGCGCGTTTTTCTTTTTCTAGCGGAAAATTTATCGCGAGGGTATTATTTTAACGATATTTTAACACGTTTTGAACAGATGAATTATCATTTTTGTAAATACAGTAAAACTGCTCCAATACGGGCTTTTATTGGTTCTGCTAGCACCCTCTGGCAATACCGAAATAACTGTCAACAAAATCACGTGACGTGCTCATGGCATTACATTGGCGGCAATTATACTCTGTGCAATAAAAAGTAAGGATATGTTTCATATATTAGATTAATACACCGTATATTGGCTACAGCAAAACACAAGATACCATAACTATTCTACTATAATGCCCAAAAATGTTAACCTAAAAAAACACCCAAAATTGTGCATGACAGAAAAATTAGCGCTACAACGACTGGGGAGGGGGGTTGGGGGTAAAATAAACTTTGATCTGAGGAATTTCAAACGAAACTAGCATATAATGCACTGTAATGTACCAATATATTCAATATTAAACATTAGTTCGTTAGGTCGAAGTTCGTTTGAACTCACCCCTCTCCCCATGCCTGGCGACAGAAAAGTCAATGGAAAATTGAGAAAAAAATGCAAATTATATAGTATCAATATAAATGTAAGTAAATAAATAAATAAATAAATAAATAAAAATATATACATGTACAATAAACAAAAATGGGGATCGCATTAATTAATATAAACAGGCCTATAATGCATCAAAACAGTATCCTATATTTTTTTGTATTAGCTCCTATATTTTTTTTATTTCTCACTACAAGGCCTGTTAAACAAAACAGAAATACATTCAACAAATGCTAGATAATTAGATGATGAAACGTTTATTAGCATAAGCCACAAATCTCAAATATAGAACGTAGCTTATACTTAGGTAAAAACATTTATGACAGACTCAGAAAATTAACAACTGATGATTTTTGTTCATTAACCCATGTTTTCTTATCCCTTCGTTTAAATGAATGATGACAAAATTCAGCTACTGACACGAATAATTTGTTTTATCTAATGAAAAAACATTGCATTTTATATTTATTAAAAAATGTATAGTATGTAATAATTAATTCTTTTCTTTTTCAGTAGCAAACAACATCTGAGTAGCTGCTATAAATCTGCATATACTATCTTGGCTTGAAGTGTTATCTTGGGAGGACACCAGTCACCTATCAACACTCATTCCTACTAAAGCACGCCCTAAACTGAAGCTTGGTGCAGTGCCTTCAATTTTCCAAAATTTACCTATCAATATCTGAGATGTTTCAGCTTCAAGATTATGTGAAGTCGAAAAAGAAAATTTTGGATAAAGCTCTCAATACATGCTTGATGAAAGACCTCAAGAAATATCACAAAGAGAATGATATATATCTGCATAGCTTAGGAGATAACTGACAAGTCATATGTTAAGAATACAGTTACAGGACAAGGAGCTTCTCTTTGGATTGAGAAAAATGGAAATGTTAAATATTCATTTCAATAATCCTTGCTCCAGTCTCGGTTATGAGTGATCCTCAGTGTTTCAATAAATGTATATGAAGTTTCAGAGCACAAAATTCCCCTAAATTGCTTAAAAACTGAAAGAAAAAAATCATTTGACAAATACTCTTATAGATGTTGAAACACTAATAATGAGGATTCAAATAAAGTGCTTCTGTTTATAATGGAAAATAGAATTAATTTGTGGTAGAATTTTTCAATTGAAGATCATTCTCAGATGCAGTTTTTAACAAAACAAATTAAATTTTTAAGAATTTTAGATTTATATTAAATTTTTAATTAGAGTGGCAATACAGTTTTGTTAGCAGCTTTATTTTATATACATTCAGCATATGTTGCTTTGCATAAAACTAATTATATGTGTTTGCTATATCCATGTTGCTTGCTGAAGCTAATTAGCAAGTTTGATCTAATTAGCATTGTAGATGTTATGCTGCAGTATCTAAAAGTCAAAAAACACTATTTGAAAAATAATGAACTGGTTTTAAATATTTCTCTTTGATGAAATAAACATCGAAACCCATTTACAATACAAAGGAGACTCAATATGTAGTCTTTGCAGGAATGATACTTCTAATATTACTGAAACTCTTTTAAGTGTTAATGGTTTCAAGCATGTTTTTAAGGTATCATGCAATTCAGGGTTATATCTAAGTTAAATCAAATTAGTATTCTGTTATTACATTTAAATAAGGAAAAACGTGACTTTGTAGTGTCAACATTAATATCTGATAATAATGTTGTTAACAGGAAAGCTTTTGGGGTATAATATCTTCTAGGAATTTTACAGCCATATCCAGTAAATAAGATCAGGAAACTTTCTAATATTTGATACATTGCATATACTGAAGTGTATATTCAATAACTATTTTACCAAACATGAAAGGGCTTCAGGTTTCCAAATTTTAACATCTTTGATCTCAGTGTTACTGGTAATTTCAAATCTCTTTATTTTATGTATAAAAAAGATTCTTTATTGAAATATGTGAAATTATTGACTCAAAAGGTCTTTGTATGCTTCTTCTATTTCTAAGCTGGTATCTTGAAGGTATTTGAGGAAAGGAATAGTTTTGTTCCAATGTTTGGCTTTTAATCATTCATCATTGTTGTTGTTGGATATGAAGAAAGATTTAACAACCTTTATGGAAAACAAATTAGAATCGATAGCATGCTTCAACAAGATTTCATGAGAAAAATGTGTATGGTTAAAGAATTGGAGACCAAATGTATCTGTTCATCAAGCATTAAATTTTCAAATTTTTCACTCTCTTATTCACATGTTAAATGCATTTTAGCTCTTGATACTATCCATATACATGAGTATATTTGCACATGAGAAAGCTGTTATATACTATGTAAAGTCCAGAATGACAGCTTCAAGGCAAACTTTCTGTTTATTGTCAGCTTAGTGGAGCAAATTATTATACATAAACTACTTGTGAAAGAGGGTTAAGATTTAGAAATGTTACTGTTGAGATTTTGCAATCAGGATATCTAATGAGAGCATTACTTCCTTGCTGTGCTAAATTAAACTACTGTGAATTTTGAGAAGTTTTCTGGAGTTCTGCTGCAACTTTGAAATACAGGAAATTTCAGATAATGTTTTGCCTCTATTAATATACAAATCTGATTATGCAGTTAAAAGAGAACTGTTTGTTGAAAAAAAATAAGGTTGAAATTTATATTCAAAATAACCCTATTCTAGATATGACTGTGAAACATTAATAAATCTTACAGAAAACTCCCTTGTATATCAGAAAGTAACTTTTTAATTTAAATATAATCCTTTGTATTTTCAAGACAATAAATTGAACAATATTAAAATGAATATTGTTTAACTAAGATTAAAGCCTTGACATGTTCTTAAATAAATTTGTTTTATATTTTAAACTTGAGGAAAATATTTTCAGTTGTTAATAATGTTTAATATATCTAAATTCAAATATGCATGTAATACAGCTGGTATTCTATTGGAAAATACAGTTTTATTTTTAGCATACTATTATTGTTTGTTTTAATCGTCTGTTTTATCCGTTTCTCTTTAATATATAAAAATTAATGCATTAATGCTACAGTTTCCGTTAAAGGGTGCTTACAGCTGTATACCAAGGGCTACCAAATAACACACGTAAGTTGCAAAGATGTCGGCAATCAATGCAAGATGCAGCACTACAAAACTATTTCACTCGTCTTAAAAGTGTGCGTTGGTCTTAAAAGTGGAGATTATTTCCCAAAAAAAAATTTACGTGCAATTTTGAGTACAAGAATTGACTTTTCGACATTTAAATGAGTATAAATAATTTATTCTCTTCATTCATATATTTGTATTGACCCTTTCGAGGAAAGCTTTATGCAGGTGGCGGCAGCGACATCCGTTGGCCTCTGGAGCCCACCCACACTTCCGGCGTCGCAATTTTTCCATGCTAAACAATACTGTGTAGTGAAGTAGTGTGTTGTATCAAATAGATTTAATACATTTTTAAATGAATTTAAGACAATTTTATCCCCTCAGTACAGAAATACGGAAGAAAAAATATTTTTAGTACACTGTATTTATTTTAGTTTAATTACACAGCGGTTAAGTGTTACTCATGTTACGTTTGTGTTATTTGTTTGTGTTAGAAGCTTGTTTTCTGTAACTAAATTAAAATAATAAAAATTTTACGGTAAATTGACTAAAACAAGGTTATAATAAAAAATTATTTTTTTTAATTTAATAATTAAACTCCGTTTACACTGATTGGCCTCGGTGGCTCAGGGGTTGCGTGATCGCCTCTGATGCCCGAGGACGCGGGTTTGACCCCGGCCGAGGACGACGAGAATCCTTTCAGGGGGAAAATCCTGAGATCTCGCACTTCCTTCGGAAGGGAAGTAAAGCCGTTGGTCCCGTGTAGTCGTTTGCCGGCTAACCGTTAAAGAACCTTTGCGAGGCAAAATTTGCGGCCCCTATAACGCCATCCTGAAATGACCATGGCAGTTGAAAGGGACGTTAATACCAAACAAACCAAACCAACCAACCGTTTACACTGAACTAAAACACGCATTATATTTATTTAAAATCGGTGAAAGTCCCGAGCAGCATCCTTTAATTTTCTCGGCTGACATCGATCAGCCCTGTCGCGTTTATGCTCTGAATTTATTATTGTAACATATCTAATTAATATGTAAATGATTTATCATATTATCGAAATTATATTTTAAGAAATTTATGCAGGAAAGAATCACGAAAGTTTTGTGACGATGAACTTCAGCTAACAGGCGGTCATTCATGCCGGCCTTGCCGCTCATCATTCAACAAATGAAGAAACTATAAATAGATGATTATAATTATATACTCTTCAATAGATGATTATAATTACATACTCTTCATTAAATGATTATAATTATCTTATGGAGGTGCTAATTATAATTATCTTATGGAGGAATATCTCGACTCTTATCGGCACACATTTTCGCAGCCAACATTCACCTTTCAGAATAATGGCGCACGGCTCTTCACAATTTCTATGCAGTTAATTCGCAATTGTAAATCCACATATTTGTGTGACTTTCGGTGAAAGTCATGAACGTTTGCCAAAAGTGTGCACGAAACTGTAAGTGGGAAAGTAAAAGAAACCCTCGTGTGTCGTGTCAAGGAGCTGCAGGTGAGTGAACGATTTAAGCCTATTGAATTATCATACTAACTTTAATACAGTTTTTACAAATTGGGTTCATACAGTTTTACGTAAATTTATACATTTCTAAATAGATTTAATACAATTTTAAATGAATTTAATAGGATTAAATGAATTACATTTAATCAACCGAGAAAAAATCACTAAATTTCCGTGACAATGAACTTCTGCTAACGGACGGTCATTCATGTCGGCCTGGCCGCCCATCATACAATGCAGACTGTCACGGAACTTTCGCTATTTTTTCTCGCAGAAATTTCTTAAAATATAATTCATTTTATCCTATTAAATTCATTTAAAAATGTATTAAATCTATTTAGAAATGTATGAAATTCATGTAAAACTGTATGAACCCAATTTGTAAAAAACTTAATAAAGTTAGCACGATAAATCAATAGGCTTAAATCGTTCACTCACCAGTAGCTCCTTGACACGATAAACGAGGATTTCTTTTATTTTCCCACTTCCAAGATAATTACAATCATCTAATGAAGAGTAATACATTTGTTCCTTGGCATAGAAACATAGTCGTTTCACAAAGAAATCGTACAGATCGAGTGATGTTACTGTAAGCCAAGAATTCACGTCGTTCTTGAAAAACGTTTCTAACACATCATCCATGGGATCTGGCAAATCGTGCCCGTCAAAAGTTAATTTCTGCTTATATCGTTCGCTGGCTACGCCATTCAAACTTTTAAAATATTTGCTTGACATAATTTACACAGAAAAATCGCCTAATAATTGTATAAACACTTGTAATTTAAACTACACTGTAGTTACATTGCACTAAATCCTTTGATCAGCCTTTGATGCTCTCTGAAACGGAAGTTAGTAAGGGTTCTCGTAGGATCGGTCACGTGATTTCCTGTGACGCGTTGTTTTGTTATCGAAACGGTCAATAAGCGATACTATATGCACTGCATCTACTCTGCTGAAGCAATAGGGCCAGCGTTTCTAAGCGCCCTAGTCGATGGTACATTATCGTTAATGTTAACTATAGTTAAAAAGTAAAAGACTATATTTTAATTTATGGTAAGTAATTTTTCATGTGTGCTTCTCAAATTTCAGCGCACGAAGTTGAATCCAAATGCAAATGAAAGGGGAGGAGAGTAATCGTAATATTATTAGCCTATATCATATGCTTAATGTTCCAAAACTGTTATATTTTTTATAACTAACACATTTATCATTAGAACTATAGTATTAACAGGGAAAAGTTAGGGAGTAGGGGGTTATAATTAAATACATGTAATTATAAAGCTAGTTTATATTTTCCATTGCACATATTAAAATGACCCCGGTCTAAAAACAGCAAATCATGATTTATACAAAATTCACGTAAATTAATATTATAATTTTTATGATTATCAATTTTTTTTTAATTTTAATAAATGTGCTGATCGATGATAGTAGTTCTGGCGGTATTGCATTCTTCCATTCCAATGAAACAGGAAGCACGAGAAACCACTGTTTTCATGCCATATCTAACCGCACGTCTGTTTACCTACAGGGAGTGGTTAATCTTATTACCTCTCTGTCGCGGCCACTCGCCACTCTCAAACCGTCGAGGTTGCAAAAGACGGTTTTCTCGTGAAACGGGGTAAAGGCCGCTTCAGGGCATCGGTTTCAGGGCAGGCTTGAAGCCTTCTCCGTCGCGGAGAAATTTTAAGCGCGACGGAATGACGAGAAATGCGCCCCAGGGATCAAAGCATGCAGGCCCAGCCGTAGCCTCCGATAAGAAACTTTTCGATGGCTACGGCCCAGCCATCACCACTACGGGGATTTAGTATGAAATCTCAATGTTTTCTCTCAATGAAATGTAAATGTTTATATATTTTATATTATATAAATTTTTATTCACTATGCGTTCAGGTATATAAATATATATGGAAAGATATATACAAGTTTTCACTGAAGTAGTTCTTATTTATTTTAATTTATATTAAAATGAATAAATTTTTAATTTTATTTTTTATTTTTTTTTATTTTTTATTTTTCAGTTGGGATCTATGGTTTGTTTCCCCAACCTACTTAAAGTGTAATTTAACGTATTTTTATAATATTTTGTTGAGTTTTTAAAATTTCTAAAAAAAAAAAGGTGTGTTTCAGATATATAAATGTATAAAAGAATTGTATATAAGTTTTCGCTGATGTGTCCATATCATGAATAATTATAAATAAGAACTGAAAATAATCTGTCAATATTCGACAGAGTATTCAACCAGGAAAGGACTTCTTAAATTTTCGCTGAAATAAACATTAAATTTAACCGCAATATACAGGGTGATTATAATCAGGCCTCGAAGTTCTCCTATATTTCCTATATTATGAAGAAATCGTTCAAAAATGTCCTATTTATCTCTTATATTTCGTATCCTCCTCTATTTTACGAGGGGAGATCAAAAAGTAAGTTGCACTTCACAGTATGGCCATTTATTACACCACCTATACAAAAGCAACACGGCTATAGCAGCATACAATGTAGGTTCACTTTTCCACATAGTCCCTAAACATTTATCCGAACGATCAACCAACTTTTCGATTCCGGATGCATAGAAATCTCTAGCGTTTTGTAACCACACGGTGACAGCAGCTTTCACCTCCTCATCGTTTCGAAATCAATTTCCACCAGTTTTATGTGCCGATTCTCTCTAATGATCGCATGCACACGGTCAACATTTGCAATGGTACGGGACGTTGCGGGCCTGCCTATGCGATCTTCGTCTGTGATATCCGTGCGTCCTGCTTCAAATTGTTGACACCACTTTACAATTCCTTGCCGGGAAATTGCACGCTCTCCATATACAGCAATGATCCGTGCAATTCACCCATTTGACCATAGAAATCAGATTGCTGCTCGCACCTCAAGTTTGGAGTGGACATTCAGTTGACTTTAGCCCGCTAGTCACACAAAACACGATGGGAAACCACAGCAACCGTCCTATCCGATGTCTGGACAGAGTTAACCCTTTTAGGACGGAAAATTTTGATCAAAAACGGGAAAATTGCGCTAATTTATTCAAAAAATTTTTCTAGCCAAAGTATATCTATTTATGGCAAATTTTTTTTTGCATAGTTTTTATTGATGTTTAGGCCACTATATGAAACAGTATATTTTATATTATGTGCATAATTTATTTTTAAAAATAACTCTGAAAAATACAAATATGAGTAAAGAAAAATTAATCTTGTTTTAATGAATTTTTAGAAAAAAAAAAATTTATCCCCAGTAAGTTAGGCCGAAAATGTGAAGTATTTCATTGTCTGTATAAGAATTAAAAAATAATTAAGAAATTTTATTTATTATCAATGTTATGAATTTTTTTTCATAACTATGTGGAGATTTCAGGGGTTTGAAGTTTGTGTCATGACGTAATTTAATGCTAGTTGACGTAATCACGTAGATCTAACTACAACCAATCAAAATCCAGGCCCCACCTTTATCCACCAGATAGCTCTTGGGAATATGATTTTATGTGCATTTTATACAAAAAAATAGCGCTTGTAAATTGCATATATGCTAAAAAAAATTAAATATTCATTTATTATTATAAAATTTGTTTTATTTTTTTAATAAAATTCAATGACATGTGTTTATAAACATGAAAATTCATATAGAAACAAATGAATACTGTTTACATTTTCAAATGAAGCTAATTGAAAATGAATTAACGTGCGAATTTTAAATAAATTTACAATCATTTTGGATATTGTAAATATAATTTTACAATATATTTTAATTTAAAATTAAAAGCATTTATTACAATTTGGTGCATAAACGAAAAAAATATTTTTGGTTCAATTGATGTTTTATTATTCATGCAAAATAATTAAACGTTAACCAAAAATTTCTAACTATAATATAAACTTTCTGAATGCATATATACTAGTCCATTTACTAGTATTTACTAGTCCACATCCAAATTCTAAGTCTTAACGTGACATAAACGATTCTTTTTAAAGTAAACAATAAACGGATAAAAACAAAATTACATTCAAGCGGCCCTGTCGAGGAGGAGGAGAAGGGAGGGGGGATTTCGGAATGCATTCTGAAATTACGTCATCATGGCGGCAGTCACACCTTATTATTGTGAAGCCGCCTACATTTTACTTTATTTCTATTTTTAAATTCATTTTATGAATTAGCATTATACTTAACATAAAGAATAGACTCTGAGGATTAAAATAAAAAGAAGTTCCGTATACCCAACTGCAATAACAATCTCGCAATTTGGCGTGAAAGTTCAACTTGGCGAAATCGAAAACAAAGAAGGCACTAAAATTACATGGATGAAGTAAAGGTAAGATAAAAAAATTTTTATATATATTTATGCAGAAAAACTTGTATGGAACAATTAAGGAAGCTACGAAATTTCATAAAAAGCAGGTTTTTATTAAGTAGAGACTAAATATATTTTAAAATGAAGAAGTCTGTAATGGGTATATAAGATCGACGTTTAGTTTGTAACATCCATGCCTGTTCATTTTAAATTAATTATAATAAATACAATAATTCATTCTCTAAGCTAATTATACTGTATTATTATAGAGAAAGGTTTGCCCAAGATTGTGACACACAGCGCGCTCCTGCGGCGAGTTAGTGCAACTTACTTTTTGATCTCCCCTCGTAATAAATAGTCTAACTGCATTAGAAACATTACCAATATGTCTATTCATCCAAAATTCAATCAACATAAAAACTGCAGCGGGAAAAAAACTCCCTTGCATTTGAATCGCTAATTTTCCAAAGGGCGTATGTCCACATGCATGACTAGCACCGGAAGTTTTGTGTGTAATTCAGTGGCAGCAGCTACAATTTTTTTTTTGTAGGTGGCGATCCCAGCATTCAGTACAGGATTAGCCTGGGATATAAAAGCCAGGACAATTAATCGTATTAATCGTCCTAAAAGTACTTATGTGCCATATCAATCCTATTACCTACTGCATGGTTTCTTAATGGAAGAAGCTATGACATTCGTAACTGTGCCAATGCTATCGGCGCATCCCGGAAGTAGATGGCACTTCGAGCAATCTGTGCTTCATTTATCAAATTTCTATGAATCATTTTGAATCATTTATTTAAGATAAAAAAACTTAAAGTTTATTACTAATTGAATTCTATTGTATATCTGATTAAAGTCAAACCTCCATAACTCAATTTTTCTTTAACTCGAACCAAAATCAAATTACCGAACGAAAGCTTTAACACATTTCTGTGTTTTTCTCTTTAACTCGAATTTCTCTATATTTTGAAGTCATTTTAAATTTCAGAAGATGAAAATCTGCTGTTATTTTGCCTCTTTAACTCGAAGTACTGAATGTTACACGATAACACGTTTTGCTCACGTGCTCGCACGTGATCGCACTCTCCCTCATTGCATGTGATCACACTCTCCAGCATTGCACGTGATGACACTATCCCAACACATGCCTAGATTGTTGCATTGCAAAGCCATGTCTCAATCAAAACGTGTGTGTAAAACTTTGACCAATGCTGAAAAGTTAAAACTAATCCAAGAGGTTGAAAAGGGAGCAAGGAAGAAGAAGGAAATTGCTGCAGATTTTGGGATTCCTCCCAATACCCTTTCAACGATCCTGAAGAATAAGGAAAGCATTCTGCATGCTACTGAGGAAAGTGCTTTTGGACCAAGTCGCAAACGCCTGAAATTATCAGACTTGCCTGATGTTGAACAAGGAATGTTGAAATGGGTGGAAGGTGCCCATGCAAAACACGTGCTAGTATCTGGAACTTTGATTCGAGAAAAAGCTGAAGAATTTGCAGTGCACCTCGGCCATAGTGACTTCAAAGCAAGCTGCGGTTGGCAACAGAAGTTCAAAGGTAGGAATGGAATTATCCAGAAAACAATTTGTGGTGAAAGTGCTGCTGTTTCCGACGTTGAGTGTCAAAAATATCGAAGTGATATTTTGCCATCATTACTGGAAAATTACGAACCATCGGACATCTTTAATGCTGAGAAAGCTGGATTATTCTTCAAGTGTTTGCCCAAAAGACTTTGGCTTTCCGCAATGAGAAATGCCATGGGGGCAAGAGAAGCAAAGAAAGAGTGACCGTGATGGTGGCAGCCAACATGTCTGGGACTGAAAAAGTTAAACTCCTGGTTATTGGCAAATCCAAGAAGCCACGTTGCTTTGCTGGTGTTAAGTCACTACCAGTCTGGTAAGAAAGCAACAAAAACTGGACAATAAGTTTGAAGCTGAGAAAAAGAATATCCTTCTGTTTGTTGACAACTGTCTCGCACATCCCAAAGTTCTGATTAAAAAATTGAATGCTATCAAGATCGTATTCTTACCACCTAATGCCACTTCAAAGCTTCAACCTATGGATCAGGGCATTATAAAGAATTTGAAGTATTTTTACAGAAAGCGAATTGTTCGTCGTATTCTTCGCGGGCTTGAAGAAAAAAGTTCACTGCAAGAGATCAATCTTCTGAACAGTATCAGAGATCTGCATGCAGCATGGGATGATGTTAAGACAATAATGATTTCAAACTGCTTTCGAAAGGCAGGCTTCATCAAAGATTCTCTGATTGTTCAAGATGGTGATGCTGCTTCAGAGTGGGATGAAGATGGTGACTTCCCATTGTCGACACTTGAATGGTTCACATTCAGAACTCACGTAGATGTGGATTGTTCTTTTGAAGACTTTGTGGAAGTCGACTCTGATGTCATCATTGCTGACATTCCTTCTGATAAGGACGTTGTTGACGCAATACTGAATGCGACAGTTGAAGAAATTTATCTTCAAAATGAAGGTGACGACAACAATGAGGATGAAGTTTCTGAAGATAACCCAGCAAGCCTTCAAGAAGCATTTGCAGCTATAGATGTTATTTGCAGCTACGTTCAAAGCATTCCAGACATTAATGACAAAACTTTTATGTCTGTTTTCATACTTCAAAAATTTTGTGAGTCTAATGTTATAGAGAAAAAACAATCTAAAGTTACCGATTTTTTTCCTGGTACATCAAAAATGTAAATGTACTGTATAAAATTGTAGTAAAGTTCATTGTACTGTACTAAGAAATAGGTTTACAGGCTTACTGCATACGCACGCTATCATACAGTATATGTACACCTTCAACATATATAGACCTTTATATTACAGTACATGTACACGGTAGTGTAATTGACAGTAACATGTACAGTAAATCTGTAACTCGAATTTTTTTCCTCCTCCCCTTACGCTTCGAGTTATGGAGGTTCGACTGTATTTAGAGCAGACTTTGATGTTTTGCCATCTGATGGTCAAAATAACAGCTGGATCGCGTTTAAATGGGAGTGCCAGTTAATATTGCAAATATATAACAACCCGCACTATTACATCGTCATGAGTTACGTGGCCAGTTACTCGAAAGAAAGTAACCATGAGTAATGTTTTCTAGTGGCCCTTACTTATCTAAAGAATTATACACCACGTACTTTAAGTCTTAACATTTACCTCATCGACATTACTTAAGCTGCCTCCTAATTCCCCTGATTTATCAATTAGACTTATATCTATAACTTACTCCTAAAATTCTAATTCCTTTCTAAAAATCACTTACCTGTGCCGCAATATATTTTCTTTTTTTTTATATCGTATATTCTTCCCCTTTCCTTGTATTATTAAAGACCCATTCAATTAAACACACAAAAAAAATTCTTATCAAATTATTGACTTTGATTATTCCCAAATTTACCAATCAAGCTCCCGTTATTACTTATGCCCCCTTTACTCTGCTCCTGGTTGTAGATTGGACCTACAGCAAAATTTAAATACTTCTCTTTATGTATTAGATATTAATATTCAACCCAATTGCATCCAAGGTGTAATATTTCATATACCAACATTTAGCTTTAGGGATAAATTCAACAAACAAAATTATCTGGATTTATGGTCAATATATTTATTCAATACAACAAAAAAAAACAAAAACTGTTACAAGTAACAAGGAATTATTCCTCTTCCTTTCTATTAAAATACCTTCGCATGCTTAATAACCAAAATTCTTAACTATCAACTTACAAATTACTAAATTATATCTTCTTTAATCTACTAGAACTCCCCCCCCTTACTCTCTAATAAATCTTTACTTATTAAGATCGTATTATTAGCTGGCTCTCTCAATTTAACTACTAACCATTATTGATCTGTATGAGTAAACGCACAAGTTACTACATTTAATTATTTATCATCAATAAAACAAAGAACGTTCATAATAACCTTAAACCATTCAAGTCTCATTCTCCCCTTTTTTATATCCCCTTATTCAGTACTAAGTTCGCGCAGGCCTGTATTTAATTTGTGCACTTATCTGAGTTATTTGACGACACTGATGTTTACTCGTTGATCTCTGTTGAAACGCTGTAAGTTATGATCGCTCTCACAGGCCTAGAACTGCCACGGGACCTGGGTGATTCCGTCCTGTTGCGGTGCTTCCTCCTTCCTCGGCCACGATGCTGCTTCGGTTGCGCTACGTAGTTCGGTCTGTTTGGCTTGCTGCCTCCACGCGTCTTTACCCTCTAGCCCGGCTATAAAGGGGTACACGCCGAGAGAGACAGCACAGGTCGAACACAAGCTAGATACCCCGGCTCAGGGATCCCGGTCCCGTTTCTTGCCGTGTACCTCTGTATTCCAGACACCTGTTGCCAAACCGCCTGACTACGTCCGCTTACCTCTTGCTTCCATGATTGCCGGCATGTAGGCTGGAGCAGGTCTTCCCCGGTCGTCTGAGTCGCTTGTGCCGTTGTCTTGCTCAGCGTCTCCTGTCTGCCGATCGCGGACCTCTCCGTTCGCACCAACCTCTTTTCCTTTCTTTGCTTCTATTCTGTTACGCACTTTATTACTTTCACTTCGTAATATATCTTACGTTTCATCTCTACTATAAAACAAATTTCACCAGCTACCAAGTTTCAACTGCACTCTTTGATTTCTCCAGATCATCTGTGTCTCTTTTTCCTTTCTCGTATCCTACTTCCTGTCCACCTTGACCTTGATTTCATTGTTCACTGCTCTTGTTTCTTAGAACTTTCTCTTTCTTCTTTTGTTGTCTAGGCAACGCCACTCCTTCATCCCCTTGCTCATTGTTCACACTTTTTGCTTTCTAAATCCTTTAACAAAAGCAGGCTCTAGGCCTACTTTCTTTTACTTAGGTGAAATGCATAAAAATGAATAAAATATTTTCTTCCCCTTTTATTCTCATGTCTTTTCCTTTTACAGTTGTTGCTTTTTTACTATATTCTATAATATTTTTGTTTGTTGAGAGAGCTCAGCTGTTCCACCTTTTATATCCAATTGAGCCAATTTTATTTATAATACGTCAAAGAAACGAGAATTACATTAATATAACGTAATCAAAATAATACAACTCCCATCTCCCTATTCCCTGAGATTTCTGCAATGTCTCCTCTATATGATCATATCCCCTTCTCTTGTAATTTTAGGTGCTATATAATAATAAAAACAAACAACACAGATATGTCTACTTAGGTGTGTCTGTAGTGTCAGGCCGTGTACGATAATTTAATATCGTGCACGTCCCGTCACAGAGGGTTATCCCTATCCTATCATATCTTTGGTGATATTTGCTCCAACTTAGCGCTTTTTTTAACGCGTTTTCGACGAATTTTAGCGCTTTTTTGGCGCGTTTCAGCAACACTGCTAGCGCGATCTGAAAATTTGAGTTGGCAATACTGGAATGACTATCAACAAAATCATGTGATGTGCTCATGGCATTGCACTGGCGGCGAATAGCAAAAAGTAGGGATATGTTTCTTATGTTATATTAATACAGCGAACATTGGCTACAGCAAAACACCAGATACCATAAGTATTCTACTTGTATGCGAAAAATGTGACCTGAAAAAACGTGCAAAAGTGTGCAAGGCTGAAAAATTAGCGCTACAACGACTGGGGAGGGGGGTTGGGGGTAAAACGAACTTCGATCTGATGAATTTCAAACGAAACTAGCATATAATACCCTGTAATGTACCAGTATATTCAATATTATACACTAGTTCGTTAGGTCGAAGTTCGTTTGAACTCGTCTCCTCCCCCTATGCCTGGCGACAGAAAAGTCAATGGAAAATTAAGAAAAAAAGCAAATTATATAGTATAAATGTAAATAAATAAATAAATAAATAAAAATATATATACAATAAACAAAAATGGGGATCGCATTAATTAATATAAACAGGCCTATAATGCATCAAACTAGTATCCTATATTTTTTTTGTATTAGCTCCTATATTTATTTGTATTAACTTCTATATTTTTTTTATTTCTCACTTCGAGGCCTGTTATAAAGACACTATACATTTTGGTGAAAAATCCGTTTTATTGGAGCAATTCCAGTATGCATCAACCAGATATCATACCAGGACACATTCTTAGTACATTTCAGTGTGTCCCTCTTGCACATCTCGGCACAGCTCCCAGCGTTCCACTGTGGCCCGAAAAAAATAACGCAACATAGCTGGTGTAATGTCCTCCACTGTGGCTGTAGTCCGTTGTTTCAGCTGTTAATCTTGATCTGGTATACTTTGGACTTGATAAAACCACATGCAAAGAAATTCATGGGGGTCAAATCTAGGGACCGTGAAGCCCACAGTCTTGGCGAGCCCCGACCAATCCATCTGCCTGGGAATGCGCATTCAGGTAGTCCCGATCGCTTTTGGCAAAATGGAGTGGTGCCCCATCCTGTTTGAACACAACAGTATCCCAAATCCCATCATCTCCAACTGTGGCTCCAGGAATTGCTCCAACATGTCGACATACACGGTACCATTGATAGTGTCCTCGGCAAACATGAAGGCCCATAGACTTTGACCGTCTTACCCCCAGCCACACATTTACTTTGGGTGTGTTTGGATGTGCAACTAAATGAAATTCGATAATGATTTCACCAAAATGTATAGTGATTTTATAATCACCTGTTATATTGAAAAATCTTTAATTTTTTTTTTATTTTTTACTCACATACACACCCACACACACACAAGCACGCACGCAAAATATACAAAAAAATTACATAGACCCAGCTGGGACTAAATATTAATTATATAATTAAAATAAAATTTTCGGTTTATAATTATTTATGTCTGTCCGCATTAGATCCGAGTTCGCCAGTTCATTATTTGCCAAGTAGTATTTAATTTTCGATTATTCTCAATATTTGAATACGCAAACTTATTGCGGGTGGATGGTGGGTAAATTCAAATAAAGAAGGAATTTATTTTTCTAAGTGGGAATGATCTAGTGTTATTATAAAAATTAAGAAATGGTTATAGTATTCATGCCAGCGAACAAAAGTCAATAAATTCGACATATATGGACTCCTCTTTAAAAGAATATGTTTTCTTTGTAAAAGAATTGTTTGCCTGTGATGACCCAGAAATGGTGAACCCCCACAAATTGGTTCCTGGTTCGAAGCCATTTCGGGTCCGCTCATAAACCACGTGGTCAACTTAGGGAGGGTGGTCAGGATTTGACCACTTATGACCACAAAAAGGAGGGAGGGGGATCAAGTACTAACCATGTGGTCAAATTAATTTTAAAATGAATCAAAAATGACCTTTAATACCTTCATTGGGGGGAGGGTAACTAATTTCTTTACCACGTAATTTTTAAGGGTGGGTTCAAAAATGACCACCATTGACCACAGAAAGGGAGGAGAGAGTTAAAATGATTTTTTCTCTCTGTTTAGGGAGGATAAGGGGGTGATTTTAAGCCCCCCCCCCCCTACGGGCTTAAATAACTTAATTCCAAAAATAAGTTATAATTCAAGGATGTTCTATGAGGGTTTATTACACATCATATCTTTCCTCACCTTTTTTTTTCTCTTTTCATGACAAAGTGCAAATGTGCCATTCAAATGTATGGAATGTGATGCAACTAGAAATATATACGTGTATATTTATACTAATATTCCTAATAAAAATATGAACTTCTTTTTTTAATGATTTAGTTTTGCCAAATTAGTGAAATAGAATTTTAAAAAAATAAAAATCTCAAAGTTATATGCATAGAAGTCTTTTATTAAATAAAAATCCCAAATGACATTTGCAAATAGAAACATTCATTAACAGAAAATAGTCAAAAAATGTACAAATTGACAAAATGAAAATTTTGAAAATAAAAATTTTAATAGCATGAAAACTTTAAGAAAAAATGTACAATAATACACACATCATTTTATTTATGCAACTGTTAATAATAATAATAATAATAATAAATTATAATTATACAAAAATTTTATTATTCGGGACCTTTGTTTGAATTTAATAAATAAATAAATACTTTTTTATGATACTTTCCTATGATATGTTGAAACTAAATAAATAATTCTTGATTGAAACTATATTTCTGTATGTTTTTATATGGCAACATGAAAAGAAGCCCTTATAGCTGATTGTTGCTATTAAAAATAAATAAAATAAATTATTTATTTATTTTCTTTACACCAACGATGGCAATGAGCTATCGAATGACTCTTAGATCCTTACTGGGTTTTTTAAATTTTACTTTTAGATTTGTAAAATCTAAACTGCTTTTCAATGTTCTTGCTCGAAGGTGGCATCCGTTTTTGTGATAGAGTAAAAGACTGATCTTTCAGATGTTGCATCCTCAGTGATTAATCAGTACGTCCAGATGCTGCATCGAGACATTGATTTAGTATCTTAATGTGTTCTTCAGTTGTTGCTTTATTAAAGACGACGTTAAGCTTCTCAAATAGACGAGTTCTTTGCAGTTCTGATGCTGTTTTGTTTTGTCTTGCCAGTAGTCCTCTCCTGACTGCTCCAATTTCAGTTTGTTTGGCTTCTTCGTGTTCATCATGATTGATGAGCAACTTTTTCGGTAATTCTCCAGTTGCGAAGTGGAGCTCTAAATTATTCTGTAGTGGAGCTCTAAATTATTCAGATGTATGTGTTTACACATGTTATAAGTAACAGAATAATCAATGCAGGAACAAGTAAAACTATGGATACATTTTCCACAAGGTATGCAGCGAAGATTGCATTTACACTTGTCATCAGCCGTTTCCTTTACGATGTTAATGTCAGCCAGTGTGGTAGAAGTTGCTGACCACTGATTGGAATTTACTAAGTCCGGCACAACTTGACTTTTGTCCATCAACGCCCTACGTTGATGTTGTGACATATGTCAGTTATTTAAAAAAATTTTTTCTTCTGAGATCCTTTGTATAGTTACAAAGCCTTTTGTCATTATGCTTTCTATTTGTAAAGAACTTGTGATCTCACCTTGATAAGTTATGATTATTCTTAACATTATAGTGTCAATATTCAGCCAAATTATGCCTTGGATGTCATGATCGATCGTTTTCCATGACGGATTCAAAACCCCTCTGCGATAGCGAAGTTCGCCATGCGGCCGTTAGGCCTATCGCCCGTCGAAGCTTCTATTATGTGATTTTGAGTTATGAACTTGTCAACGGACTCTGTATTGTACTAAAATTATTGTACTTAGTGCCTAGTTTGATAAATAATAAGATTTGAAATTTATTTAAGCAAATTTATTGTGTTTGGAACCAATTTTATGTACTGAGTTGTGAAGTGTGGTTGCAATGCATGCTGGGAGGATAGAGATTCGATACCTTCGACAACGGTACTATCACTGAGAATTCCAGACGTGTTGTGAGAACTTCCAGGCTTGCCACCAGAGGGCGATCCCAGAATTCACTGCGGGATTGGCCGCTCACATAAAAAGGGGAAGCGCGAAGCTTGAAGTCATTGGAGAATCAGTCCTCATCCAGTTAAGATGATCCTCTCTTCCAGAAAAGTATCAGACCTTATTTTTTTTGCGAAAACCTGATGGATTTGGATCACGCGCGCTTGCATGAGTCGACCGTGAACCTTTGTGCGCATGCGTGAATTTTTTCCCGCCTTTCAATAGAGTCAGTTGCTGGCAATCAGCATTAGAGGGAGGTAGTGTGTTGTGCTCTCGTCGGTTTTTGATTTGAAGGAAAATGACGGAAAGACTGGAGCAGCATTACTGCATCAAATTTTGCCAAAAACTGGACGACAGCCAGGTGGGAACCATCCGGAAGATTCAGACAGCTTTCGGTAAAACTTTGTCTATGTTGCTTCTACTCATGAGTGCACCATTTTACTTTTTAAAACTATAAAATTTAATGATAAAATGGACGAAAATAGCGTGAGAACAAGCGCCAGTTTATCTACAACGTGCCGGCTGCCCTCTTAACCAGGAAAAGTGGTCGGTTATTGAATGCTTCACTTCTGGGCTCCTGCACAATAGGAGTGAGGCATCCAGTTAGTATATATACATCGATGCGTGTAACTCAGGAGGGATATACCTCCTTCCCTCCACCCTGGTGTAACTTATACCTTAGCCTTTTTTACGATTCATTTGTCATTTGTAGTCCAAATTCTGACGCTTACAGCGCCATCTGTTGCTAAAATTTGGACCTACTTAGTAAACAGCATACAGTATAGTAACAATGGATTTTACCGCCCCCCCCCCCCCGATTTTGTCTGGTGGGTTGCTCCCCTTTGCTGTCCCAATTATTATATAATTATTATTATTTTATTATTATTGTGTTTATTCACTTGTCCTTCTTGTCCGTTCTTTTAAGTATTTAAGTAAACATGCTTATATTTTATAAGAAAATGAAAGCCATTACGATATACTGCATAAATATATGCTTTCTTCATATCGTCGTTGTCAAACAAATATCTGCTATGTGCCAAAATTAAACTTTTGAGATATTAAAAATAAAGTTCTCCTGTAAAATTTTGTATAAAGTGGTCATGATTCGTCGTATAGTGGTTGTGGCGAGCTCCACGGTCAACTTCTGCGTTTCGCCACCAGTCGGCAGCGAGAAGCAAGCTTGACAGGTCACCTGACAACTCACCTGGCTAGTGGCAAGGTAGACAGACGGATTTCAAGCTAGAGACCTGACACATACACAGCCCTGTGTGTGCCCAGATCCGGCCTCCGCCAAGTGTCCGAAAAAAAGAACTTTCGCATTTATCATTTTTGTTATTTTTCTATCATCATAATTATTTATTATTTGTAGTGTATAGTAGTGTAATCAGTTATTAAAGTTAGTCTAAAAAAACAAACCATGGAGTCAGATATTAATAAGTCACCATGACACTACAATTGGTGACCCGGATGTGATCACCAGCAAGCCATAAGGGATCACCATTGGAATCAACAGAGCCCAGCAGCAGTCATCATAAGAGAAAGGTAGGTGCAACCATTGTTGTTTCTCTCCCTCTGTTACAAAGCTGCGTCGCGTGGCTGAATTTGTATGACCCACGACAGGCAGCATGTGGCAAAAGCATGAGTACCCGTTCTTCTTGGTGAACCCCTCCCCTCACATACAAAAACCAATACGTGGCAGCACGATTAACCCTCCAAATGGCGACCGCCACTTAAATAACATTTCTCATCGACACGGGCGCGGATGTATCAGTCCTGCCAAAGCATCGTTTTCACCACCTTCGACGCCCAGCAGAGTTGACTCCGTTCAAAACATATGACATAGACTCACCACTTCACTATAAACCTTCGGCGAAGCTTCTCGTGGAAGTTCATAATCGCCGAAGTCTTCCAACCAATCATCGGCGTAGATTTTTTGATGCACTACAACCTGCTAGTGGATGTAAAGCACAATTGCCTAATCGACGGCACTACGCACCAAAAAACCACTGTCACAGCGATGAGACAGCCCCCCACATTGATCGAGATCTCTACCCTAACATCCGACTCTCCATACCATGACCTCTTACGTGACTTTCCACAGGTGACTAACTTGTCCCTGTCACCCCAAACGGAGCGGGAGACACTGGTTCTCCACCATATCGAGACCATTGGCCCCCTGTTTTCTCCAAACCGAGATGCCTGTCGCTCGATATGTTGCAGGCTGCGAAAAGAAAATTCGAAACAATGATGGCAGAAGGCATCGTTAGGCCTTCCAGCAGCTCCTGGGCTTGCAGGTGACGACGCCAGATCGATACCCTCTTCCTCATATACAGGACTGCACCCAAAATAGTTTCTCTGATTGACCTGGCGAGAGCGTATCATCAGATACCAATTCTCCCTGAACATATTCCAAAAACGGCCATCACAACCCCATTTGGCTTATAAAAAGTCACAACCACTCTCTTTGGGATGCGGAACGCTGGCCAAACGTTTCAACGACACATACATCAGGTCCTTGCAGGCCTCGACTGCTGCATATCATACGTTGACAACATTCTCGTCGCGTCCTGCATAACGGAGGAGCACTCGCAGCACATTAGACAAAATAAATCCTTCCAAGTGCACATTCGGTCAGTCCTCCGTATCTTTTCTTGGTTGCCTAGTGTCGCAGGATGGCGTCCACCCCCTCCCAGCCAAAACAAAGGTGATAGCAGAATTCCTCACGCCAGAGACCACCTCCCAACTATGACGATTTCTGGCGATGATAAATTTCTATCAGCGATTCCTGCCCAATGCCGCCAGCACACAAGCCCCCCTCAACGAACTCACAAAAGATGCAAAAAAGAATGACAAGTGCAAGGTGCTATGGAACGACTCCACCCTCGCAGCGTTTGAAAGATGCAAGCTTGATCTAGCACAGGCTGCAACCTTAACGTTCCCTTCTCCCGATCAGCAACTTTCACTTATGGTGGATGCCGTGCTGCACACCCACAGAGATCAAGCATTGCGCCCCCTGGCATTTTTCTCTCGCAAACTAACCCCGGCGGAACTTAAATATTGCACCTATGATCACGAGCTTTTGGCGATTTTCACGGCCATCAAGCACTTCTGCCACTAGCTGGAAGGCCGCGATTTCATCGTGTTCATGGACCACCACCCCCTCACGTACGCGTTCACCAAGAAAACTGACTCATGCTCGCCCCGCCAACAGCGCCACCTTGAATTCATTGCACAATTCACCACCGATGTACGCCATATGGCGGGCTCAAGCAACGTGGTTGCCGATACCTTATCACGTATTGACGAGCTGCGTCTCCCAGCCACTGACTTCACTGCGTTGGCGGAAGCCCAGATCGAGGACGATGAGTTAAAATCTCTCCTCACCCAAACGAACACTTCTGACCCTCAAACCCCTTCAGCTTGACACAGAGACACTCATCTATTGTGACACAAGTGATGGCAACGTCAGATCCTATGTCCCATCGGAACTGTGCTGATGAGTATTCCAGGCGCTCCACAACCTGGCCCACCCCGGCGTGAACGCCATGAGATTCCTCATCCTACAGCCTTTCGTTTGGCACTCCATCCACAGGGATGTCACCGAGTGGACCTGGGCCATACATGGACTGCCAACGAGTAAAAAGTCACAGCCACACATGCAGTCCCCTCCAGCTGTTCAAGCTACCCGCCGCGAGGTTTAGTCATATCCATGTCGACCTCGTGGGCCTGCTTCTGCCGTCGGACGGACATCAATATCTCCTGAAGTGTGTTGACCGGTACACTCGCTGGCCGGAAGCCATCCCCCTACAGGACAAGACCCCAGAAACGGTAGCACGAGCCCTCATCCATCACTGTTTTGGCATTTCGACCACCATCACTACGGACCAGGGACGGCAATTCACCTCCCACCTGTTCGCCTCCCTGCGAGCCACGCTGGGGATTGAGCACATCCGCACAACCCCCTACCACCCCGCAGCCAACGGCCTGGTTGAGCGTTTTCATCGCTCACTCAAGCAGGCCCTCTGCTGCCATGACCAGCGATGGATGGACTCACTGCCCATCGTTCTGCTCGCCCTCCGCTCCACTTACAAGGACGACATCGGCAGCACATGCGCCGAGATGGTGTATGGCTCTACACTCCGATTGCCCGAACAATTTTTCCACCTGACTAGAGCCATCCACCTTCACTCAGCAATTAAGAGACACTATGCAGACCCTCAAACCAACCCTGACATCCGCCCACAATCGGACATGTTTTGTCCACCCTGCTCTGGCTAAAGCTCTGGATATAAAAGTGCAGACTGCCATTTCAAGCGTGGTGGCCATTTTGGGCTGCAACTTCTGATCTCTCCTGCACGTATTATGAGAAACTGTTGCATAATTTTAACTGGGATTATTTCCCCCTTTCTTGTTTTACTAAGATCATAAAAAAAGTTTGCAAATTTTCCTCAGAATACGTGCAGGAGAGATCAGAGGTTGCAGCCATTTTGGGTTGATTTTGTTCAGTTGTCTGTACTTTTACATCCAGAGCTTTAGCCCTGGCCTCCTGCTCTCACGTATTTATTTGGGTCGAGACCCCCAGATCGACGCTCTCGAACCCGTACGACAGCCCATTTCCAGTCATAAAAAGAACACCCAACCACTGCACTGTCCGCAGGAACGGCCGGGAAGAATCCATCCACACGGACCGCCTCAAGCCAGCCTTCATCTGGTCTGACCCAGCCATCGAACCTACGGCAACAGCATCGTCCCAGCGCCCTAAAACTGCACCACCTGCATCCACGACCACATCTTCCGAGATCCAAACCACAACCACCCGATCCGGCAACCAGGTCCGCTTCAACCTGAAGTACCTGTGACGAATTTTGCCTCCAGCATTTGGGGGGGGGGGGGTACTGTACCGAGATCCGCAGTCAACTTCCGCGTTTCGCCACCAGACGGCA
>JAHWFO010080210.1:11509-22061 GCA_023313115.1 Rhysida immarginata | reverse complement strand
GTCGAATTTTTCAAACTAACGAATCACGTGCTTTCAAACTAACGGGAAATCTGATTCGCTAAATCTGAATCACGTGCTTTGAAGCTAACGGGAAATCTGATTGGTTCAGCTATTCAGATCTGAAATCCTGTCACATGGCGCTCAAATCTTTATTTAAACAAGTGCAATATCGGCATTGTTTCAAAATCAATTTTCTCATCGCTACAACGCAGTTATCTAATTTTATTACAGTCAGGAATTTTATTCAATGTCAGCTTCAAGCAAAAGGAAACGAAAGGATCTTTCATTAGATCTGAAGTTACAACGCTGACGAAACCGCCCTATTTTATAATCTTCTGCCCGAGAAATCTTATCATTTAAAAGGTGAAAAGTGTCATGGAGGTATGCATGCGTCATTTAAACTTTATTGTATTTTTTACCGATAATTTTGTACATGTATCTAATGTTTTTTTACGGTATCTTTCATAGGGAAAAGTAGCAAAGAACGGTTGTCAGTATTATTATGTACAAATATGGATGGCACTGACAAGAAAAAGCTGATGGAAATCTTAGGATGAAGGAGGGTTTTTTCAGCTATATTTCGGGTGACTTAAGTTTATTTATAAAAATTTTGTGTGTTTCAGGTAATTGTCTTCCACAGAACTTGAGAATACTCTTTAACGTTAAAATAAATGAAAAATATCTGCTGTTATAATTAAGTTGAATTATAAGATCAGAGATGGATGAAGGTATCCATCCTTAATAAGATAAAGCATGGAATATGAGCCCTTCCGAGCCAGAGAAATTACATTTTGAGTAATTAATCACTAAACATAATTCTGCTAAATTAAGTCTAATAAAATATCAACATAAATCTAATAATAATATAATGCTGTACACAGCTGGCTACCGTACAAATGATAAAAAATGAATTTTCACAGATGTTTCAGGAGAAAAAATTCAAGAGATGAGGCGTTCGCCCCTGTAACTCGAAAGTTCTCATATGTGGAATGCACAATATTGAAAAATATATAGATATACAAAAAGAATATCTTTTTTCATATAAAATTCATTTATCACATGAATAACAACCAAATTACTTTTTTATGTGATGATAAAATATTAAATATCAGATATTTTAGGTTAATAGTTTTAAAAAAAAATTTATTATTATTTAAAAAAAAAAAAAGATATATAAGAAATTTGTATTTAAAGCTGTTTTGATTGAATTTCGTTATTTAAAAATAAGGTCTTTTTCAGTTATCTTATGGTTTTATACGCTTTCGCATAAAGAAAAAAATAAGTGAGAAATATAGACAGAAAAGTGGTTCTTGAAATATTAGAATGCAACAATAAGAAGGGAAGGGCTGCTATTTTATTGCAAAACTAAAATCAGATGAAGAAATCAAAAAACTTATCTAAAGAAAATAACTCAGTGTGAAACGGTCGTGTATTACACTATATGATAACTGAAAAAGAATAAAATCATTTGAAATTAAAAAATACTGCAAAATCTTCTCTAAATTAAAAACAAAAAGGGGGGAAGGTCGAAATATTATTAAAATTGTATATTATTTAATGTTCTGGAATGAAAATGAAATAATAAATCAAATTTATAAATTTTACGAAGAAATTAATGGAGCCTTATTGATGTAAAGCTCTGGATGTTTTAGCTACTATGTTGATGTAGCTGCCATCTGGCGGCATCATTCGAGGAATCAGATTTGAACGCTCGCTGCCACACTATTCTTCTAGCCACTATAATATTTGTCTCTGGTAGGCTACTATTTCACCTTTTAGCAACACCCTATATGCGCATGCGCTGAAGCGATGGGATGCGTTGGGTTTTAACCGCTAGTCACATAAAGTGCGTTATGCCTTGAGAGCGTTGTAATCATCAAGCGCTGACGCTGGCGCAAGATGGTGCTGCCAGTTCACATAACTTCCATTCCGAACGTCGGCGACGTTGTGGGATGGCATAAAAATTTTAACATAGACTTTAAAATCGCTGTTTAAACAAGAAAGTCCATAAATAATCTGTTCATGATCGATGTTTGTGAAACTAGTAATTCAATAGACTACTTGTTTAAAATAAACTCTTTTTAGAAATTAAGAAATAAAAATAGATTCGACAATTGAATTAGCCATTCGTTTTCAAGAGTTTTTATTATACAAATTGTTTTATTATTTATTTCATCATTTAATAAACCTGGGAGAGTTCAGTTATAGAAAAAAAATTCTTAGTTTTTAGGTTTCAGAGTAAACCTACGTCTGTTAATCATGTGGCCACTGGCCTGCCTTTGAAAAGAATCCTTTCAGATGGAATTGACTTTGCCAGCACGCAGAGACGAAAACAGGAGAAGGAAAACAAAAAAAGAAAAAATATATAAAAAGATTAAAAAGAAGGTCCCGGTCAGGGTCACAGCTGACCTCCAACACAAATTTTTGTGAATATATAAAAAATTAAATAAATAAATAATAAAAAATAGACTGTATCAAACCATAGATTATATTAAACATCAATACCCCAAAACATCGATTATCCCACGAACATTACTTCACGCTATATTTATTTGCTTTTTGGGGTTAATTATTGTTCTGAAGGGTTAGAATATTAATTTCACTGTTAGGAAACGATTGAACAAAGGCAGGATAATTTAAAGCCATGAATTCAAATCCACCGTGTTTTTATGCGATAATTTTTTTACCGATCAGCGATCGATTTACCTTTTCAAAAAGTATAAATTTTTCAGATAGTAATTTTATTATTTATATATCTAAATTATTTTTATATAACCTAATGAAACTTTTATAAATTTATTAATGAACTGTATAAATAATTATAGTAATCTCATTTTTAATTTAGTGTAACTCCTCGGCATCGGCCATGGCTCTATCAACGAACTGCCGAACTACGCGATAGAGCATTCTATGACATCACAACACCTTGGAATAGAGTGGGCTTGAATCGCCGACTCTAACACGTGCAGTACATAAGAAAGCGATAATAATTTATGAATGAAAATATGTGACTGGTTAATTATTGTTCTGAAGGGTTAGAATATTAGTTTCACTGTTAGAAAACGATTGAACAAAGTCTGGATAATTTAAAGCCATGAATTCAAATCCTGTTATTTCCAAGGTATAACCATGGAAGAATAGATGGAAGTGCCTCTCATACCTAAAATATTATGATATTAATATAAAAACAAATAAAATATTAAAAAATAAATAAATTTATATAAAAATCAAACATGAAATATTCATTGATATGAAAAGTTATCAGAATTTGTATCAAAAATACAATTAAAAATATAAAGAAAGACGACAGCGACTGTCCTTTACTCCTGCGGCTATGGTTACGGTAGATTAGTTTAATTAAAGAGCTGTGGCCAGAAATTTTTATATGATCTTACTGACTGTAGTTGAAAAGTGTAAAGACATAATGAAAAGCCGGAAAAAAACATTTCAGCTATTACGGCGTTGCTGAGTTTTTATCTAACAATTAATTAAAAATGCAATTAAAATAAAATGCTCTTGTATATTTTTATTGTGTCAGTCACTTATTTTTAAAAGTTGCTTATCAATATGACAATAATATAAATGCCGTCAGCTGAAATCTATGTGTTCTGCGTTTTTTTTTTTGTTTTTTTTTTACTTACTTAACTTTTCAAACCCGCTTATCCGTTAGGGTCGCAGGGGCAGCAGCCCTATGGAGCATCTCCAGCGATCGCGATCTTCCGCCATCAGGCGCATGTCCTCCCTGGTAACACCCAAGCGACTCGAACCCAGATTCTCCATGTAGTCTAGCCACCTGGTTCTAGGCCGACCCCTTGGTCTCTTACCCACCGGCTTGGAAAATAACAACTGCCTAGGAAGACCAGTTTGCGGCATCCGTATAACGTGGCCATACCAGCGCAACTGAGATCTCTCAATGCGGAGAAGTAGCAGCTCAAAACCTAAAGACTCCCTTATTGTGCTGCTGTGCACTCTATCCAGTAGGGTAACACATGCCACACCTCTCAGAAATCTCATTTCAGCCGCTTGTACCCGCGATCGCACTCTTTCGGTCATTACCCAAGCCTCATGACCATAGGTGAGAATGGGGACAAAGATAGATTTGAAGACGGAGAGCCTGGCTTTGTTACCCAGCTCGCGTTTCGTTACCACGGATCGCCACAGTTCACGTCTGACACAGCTTGCTGCACCGATCCGAGCATCCAATTCTTTCTGCTGCCGTCCATCACTCGTGAATGCAATCCCGAGATAATTGAATTTCTCCACCTGTCTCAATGAGGCTCCCCTAACATGGAGAGCGCACTGAGCAGGCTGTCTTGAATGGACCAGAACCTCAGTTTTAGCTACACTGATCTTCATCCCAGCTTCTTCACATTTGGCTGCAAACCGGTCTAGTACATGCTAAAGGTTCGTGCGAGAAGACCCAAGGAGGACAAGGTCGTCAGCAAAGAGCAACCTCTCCACCAGGCAGTCGCCCACACAAAGACGCTCATCGCCTCGGCTGCCCCTGTCTATCCAGTCCATAAAGATAATGAACAAGAGGGGCGACAGTACGTACCCTTGGCGGAGTCCAACACCGACGGTGAACAGTCTTGACTTAATGCCATTTATCCGGACACACATCTCAGAGCTTTCGTACAGAGACATGATAGCAACCAGTAATTGCCCATCCACTCCATACTCTTGCAACACTTGCCAGAGCTTCTCCCGAGGAACTCTGTCATATGCTTTTTCGAGGTCCACAAAGCAAGCGTAGACCTCTTTTGCACACTCCCAGGATTTCTCAAAGATTTGCCTTAGAGCAAAGATGTGATCCGTCGTGCTTCGGCCAGGTCGGAAAACACACTGCTCCTCCGAGAGTTTGGAGTCGACTATTTCCCGACTTCTCTTCTCCAGATACTTAGCATACACTTTCCCAGGAACGCTGAGCAAAGAGATGCCTCGATAGTTGCTGCAATCTCTCTGATCTCCCTTTTTGAAGATAGGGATCACAATTCCTGTCTG
This sequence comes from Rhysida immarginata, assembly GCA_023313115.1. Lineage (NCBI taxonomy): Eukaryota > Metazoa > Arthropoda > Chilopoda > Scolopendromorpha > Scolopendridae > Rhysida > Rhysida immarginata. The sequence goes on along the minus strand of JAHWFO010080210.1, from coordinate 17,060 downwards.
TCATTGCTTAGGGGCCTGTCCAGATATCCAAGCAACCTGACACACTCGAGTCAGCCACAGGATACCATCCTGATTTAAGGCCTTTAACATCTCGGACCGGATTTCCTCATCACCTGCAGCTTTGCCAGTCTTCAAGGACTTAATTGCCCATCTGACTTCTGCTTCAGTGATACTACCGTGACTATTCTCCGCTCCAAGCTGCACCTCATGTGCCTCAGTTGTTGCTGTCACCGGATTAAGAAGAGATGCAAAGTATTCCTTCCGCCTATGCAATACGCTCTCCTCCGTTTTCAGAAGCCTCCGATCTTTAAGCCTCCCGTTCCTTAAGCCACAATAAGCAATAATTGGCTTAACTAAGAATTAGCGTCGTCATACAAAACATTTCTAGTTAAAACAGAATGCGTGCTCCAAATCTAAATGGGATAAATTTTTGATGCAATCACAGATTTCAATGTACCAGGCGAATTCCTAAAGCGCAATAGCTTTCAATATTAGATTGATTCTATTCTCCGAGCGCAAAAGCTCCACAAATTGAACGGTTTAAATCTTCCAGTAAAATTCGCAAAGAAAGAACAAAAGAATTCGTATTACGCTTTAAACTGGTAGAACAAAAATTAACTTCACGCAGACACAAAAAGAAACACAGTTTTTTCAGCCCAATTAATAAAGCGTGTAAAGACCTTTCTTATCTTGGACGAAACCACTTAGGCCGTACGGGAATATACCTTTGGCTCTGCGCAATTCAAACTCCATACGAATTTCACAACTAGTATTCTTAATTTGAAACCAATACTCTATTTGCAGGCTCGTTAGGACATGAATGTAAGAAGGAGAGACACTTACATAAATGTGCAAGGCATTTAACAACGTTTCCCGCTGAGACGAATTTTCCTTCCTTTCTACAGAGATCGACGGTGAACCGCCCCGACTTTTCTCAGCTATCCTACCGCTTTCCGTTACCTCTCCTTTGCTGTCAACAGTCCCAGAATCTGGCAGCTTCATTCCTTAGCTCTCCAGTCTTGCCTCATGTAATAATTCGCTCTTCTTTCCATAGCTCATATCACTGTCTCAGTTCCAACCGAATGACCTCTTCCTCCTCTTCTTCTCCCTTTCATTTCACCTTCCCTTGGTGCTCATTGGTTGTTTCTCTGTTACGTCGTTCTTCGCAATCATCATCGCCTCTCCGCTGAAAGACAAACGTCTTTTGTTTGTAAACAGAAGAACGGCGTAACATACTGCCTTTAAAAAGTGATATCACCATATTGCATGAAACGCTTTGTAGTAAATTTACAGGTTGTTAAAAGATATTTTTTTCAGGTTTAATTTGAAATACAAAATTAAAATACGAGGGGAGTTCAATAAGTAATGCAACACATTTTTTTCCTCGGCCAATTTTGGTTGAAAAATCTGGAACATTTTCAAACATTTCCGCTTCGTCTCGTAAAGTTTCATTGACGTCCGATATGTGACAGCTCTATAGTGAGCTGTTAAAGTGCCGTCTATAATGGAGGTGCGTTCCAAACAACGGGCAGTGATTGAGTTTCTTTTGGCGGAAAACCAGGCCATCTCAGATATTCATAGGCGCTTGCAGAATGTCTACGGTGATCTGGCAGTGGACAAAAGCACGGTGAGTCGTTGGGCAAATCGTGTGTCATCATCGCCGCAAGGTCAAGCAAAACTCTCTGATCTCCCGCGAGCTGGCCGGCCGTGCACAGCTCTGACTCCTGCAATGTCGGAACATGCGAACACTCTCATTCGAGCAGATCGACGGATTTTCATGTTTTGCCCAATGAAGAACGCAATCCGTGGGACGCACTGCGCGGATGATGAAGCAATTCAATAAAATTGAAGATAAAATTCAATATAATGTGTCTTTTTTTTCTCTAATACTATTCGTATACATGTATATTACATGATCCTTAAGCTTAATGTCACTAGCTATTCTCTAGTTCGTGAAAAAATTAAAATTTTCTGACGCAGCACCCCCAGAAATTTTAGCTACGAGCCGCCACTGTGAAGCAGTTATTGATGCAGCACGACGTTGGCTCCGACATCAACCAGTGAAATGGTACCGTGCAGGTGTACAGGCCCTCACTTCAAGGTGGCGTAAAGCCGTAGCATTGAATGGAGATTACGCTGAAAAATAGTGTTGTGTAGCTAAAAGATTGGGGAATAACATGGTATATTTGAATGTTGAATAAAACAACCCCCTTTTTCAAAAAAAATGTGTTGCATTTCTTATTGAACTCCCCTCGTACAATTTGAAGTTTTAATACGGTTTATTAATGAAATAAGGAATCTTTTTTTTTTACAATCATTTTAATACAAATTAATTTATTTAATTATAATTTTAATATTTTTCTCTACAGAGATTTTTTGCATATTATTTTTTTTACCTCATTCAAATCCGTTGAAAGAAAAGATGAATTTTAAAAAAAAAATTTAAATTCTGTGTAAAAATAAAAACAACTTTTTAATTTCAGAGTCATATTTTTTCCTCTTCGCATCCACATCTAAACCACTGAATGTCATTTATGGGTGGCATTAGCTGCTCCATCAAAAGTTTTGAGAGTTTTTGAGTTGTTTTAAAAGAAGATGGAAAATGTTGCACATAATCATCAATTTAACTAATTAAAGAAACAAATTTATCATTTGAGTAAAAAAGGGCACCCGTGTCTTGAAATTTAATGAAAATATTGATGCCTGATGTTTGCATCAAATTCATGATTCTGTTTGCATCAAATTCATGATTCTGTTTGCATCAAATTCATGATTGCAAGTTCAGAAGAGTGCTGATCTTGATGTATCTGCATAAAAATCCTCTTACCATCCCAAACGCAGTATTTTTCGGAGTAACCGTATTGTGATGGAGCAGCTAATGCCATCCATAAATGACATTCAATGGTTTAGATGTGGAGGCGTCGAGGGAAAACATGACTCGGAAATTAAAAAGTTGTTTTTACACAGAATTTAAAATTTTTTATTAATATAGTAGAATCTCGTTATTACATTCTCCGGTAATACGTTTATCTCGGTTTATGTTTTTTTTCCTCGATCCTGGTTCCATTAGTGCTATTTTGTCATTATTCGATAATACGTTATCTCGTTAATACGTTTAAATCTCTTGGTCCCTTGAAAAATGTAACAACGAGATTCTACTGTAAATTCATATTTTCTGTAAACGGATTTGAATGAGGATAGAAAAATAATATGCAATAAACCTCTATCGAGAAAAATATTAAAATTATAATTAAATAAATTAATTTGTATTAAAATGATTGTAGAAAAAAAAAAGATTCCTTATTTCATGAATAAACCATATTAAAACTTCCAATTGTATTTTAATTTTGTATTTCAAATTAAATCTGAAAAAATATGTTTTAATAACCTGTAAAATTACTATAAAGAGTTTCATGCAATATGGTGATACCACTTTTTAACGGCAGTATTAAAATTATAATTTAAAATATTACTTTCTAATAAAATGATTGCAAAAAAAGATTCCTTATTTCATTAATAATCCTAATTGTAATTGTATTCATTAAAACTTCAAATTGTATTTTTATTTTTTTATTTCAAATTAAAGCTGAAAAAAGTAATATATATTTACTATAAAAATATAAACAGTTTTATGCAGGTATAGGGAGAAAAGCCGGCACCCTCTAACGTTTATTTACGATACTACTGGCTGATAGTTTTTAGTCTCAGTGGACAGGCAGTTAGTGTCAAGTAGGCAATGTACAGCGTGCGAGTTTACACAGTGCGAATTTGCATGCGAGTACAGCGTGCGAGTTACTGCAGTACAGTTGCTGTCATTATGTGAACCATAGATATATAATAAATAGATCGCCAGAGCTTGAGCTTTAGCATTGTCGCTAGTGAAGCCACTTGCCACTATCTTACCTCACTACACTTTTCAAGCCATATCACAAACAAACATACTTAAACAAAGATTCAATACGAAGTAAAGGCATTAAATAATGGAAAAATTGTTCTTAGATCAGTTTATAATAGATTGACCATCTTTAAAAATTTATAGTTATTTTTACACCACGTCTACTTAAATGTCATTATTTGTGAATATTTATTTTATTTACACTCATATGCCAAAAGTCATGGGTCTTTTTGTATGGGTCAAAAGTTACTGGTGTTTTTGTTAGCCTGTTGCTTGCATTATTAAAAAAAAAGTCTCTTTTTAAAGTCTTTTTAAATATATTTTTTAAATATTATTTGAAACGATTCAGGTTAAAAATTCTTAGTCTAAAAAATATAGACTGCTTTTCTGTGAGAAAGAAGACAAGATTATCAATAATCCTGTAAGTGAAAAAAAAAACGAATACTGATGGGTATAAGAAATACATAATTAATTTCATTGAAAATTAAATAACATGATATTAAACAAAAATTACAAATTGATCTCTAAGTCCAATTGCAGAATAGCCCTATCTAAACATAATTTCTAGCAGCTATAATTTAAAATAGTTGGAAATTTTTTTTCATAAAATCATAAGAATGCGTACAGCATAATATTTGCATGTCCAGAAATAACGGAAGTGATTGTGTTTCTAATGAACTCCGGCATGTGTCTCCACGTGTTGCGTTTTCTCACAAACAATGACAGGTTCATGAAATCGTCAACAGAGGTCGCTGTTCTCAATTGAGTTTCTCTCCTTAAGTACTTCCGGTTAGGGAAAAAAAATTGCGATGATAGAAGGTAGTATTTGGCTTTGAACTTCCAACTCATAACTGCATTAAACAAACGTTGGAAACCTTTCCAGCTAATAACTGTTCATCTCTCCAGTGAAGGATTTCATTTTTCGCACAATAAATAGCTTATGCGATCGGTTTGTTCAGACGTCCATGGACACAATTCTAACAATGCATTTCGTTCGAATGGGGAGAATTGCTAGAAGAGACAAATCAACCTTGCACTTCGTTACGGCTCCGCGCGTGCTCTAAACGTTGAGATGGTACGCGTGCAGGATGCACGTGATTGACGATTGTAGAAAGGAGATATCCGTGCCTAAACCAAAAGAAATTCTTTATTCGTAGGGAGCTTATTATTTGTTACGATAACTTGAAATCGAATTAACTTTTTCACACTCTGTTTTCACCATTCCATTAATATGAGACAGAGCACAAACAAATTTGAAGGTGAGATAGTCGGAGTAGGTACAATAGCACGTGCTCTAATGGGACTATTATGATACCCTCTTAAAAATTTTCAATGACCAGATATAGCATGTAATATATATAACAACTCGTAACGACGTATCAAGAACGAATATAACGAATACTTAATGATGGCCGAAATTTGTTACATGTTCTAATGATATCATATGTCACCTTTAGAACTTCCAAAGCTAAGATATAGCATGTTATATATCAAACATCCCATAGCGATGTGCCATGAATAAAAATATAAAGTAATTAATAACTGTTGGAATTGGTTTAGTACTACGTGTTCTAATGGTAACTTAAGGTACCGTTGGAACTTTCCATTATAAGATATGGCATGTAATATATCAAACAAGTCGTAACGAAGTGCTAT
>JAHWFO010080204.1:0-16968 GCA_023313115.1 Rhysida immarginata | reverse complement strand
ATTAGGTAAAGTTGGGAAGGACCTTTGGTGCGTCCCGGTTTGAGTCTCTGGCCCTGGAAGAGGGTCCTTTTTCTAGGGTTTCGTGTAATTTCGCACTGGGTTGGATTCCTGTTTTTGGGGTGGTGGGCGGTTTTTATATTTGTACTAGTTTGATTGGTGTGGGCCTCTAGTCTTTGGTTTCAGGAGGAAAGTGTAAGTGAGGATTTGCTTTCCGGGAGGTAGAGGGGGTTTGGTTTCCTTTTTGTTTGGTTTGAGTTTCGGCTTTAGAGGAGGGTATGGGAAATGCTAAGCCGTGTGTGTGTGTGTGTGTGTGTGTGTGTGTGTGTGTGTGTGTGTGTGTAAGTGTGTGCGCGAGGGTGTATGGATGCGTGGGAATTGGGATGTTTGTGTGTGAGTGAAGTGTAACGGTTCTTTTTTATGATAAATAACTACGAGAAGCTCTCCGCATAGAGGCCTCCTAACATCAGAATCTGTAGATGAGAAAATGACAACGGGTAGCTATTAACAATGCTTATCAATAATCATAGGAAAAGTCCTCATTTCAAATGATAAAGTTACTTATCTTGTATCATGTTTTTTTGTTTCTTCATATTCTTCCACAAGATACCTCTCGTCATAGTTTTCATTAATACTTTATGCCAACTGCAATCGAAGCCCCAGGGATCGGTAGATACTTGAATCAACACTCGTACAGCCTAAAAATCTGATGCAAAAAATAGCCGGGGCTTTATTTCAAAAAAAAGGAAGCAACAAATATACATGAAATTTTCTTTTACACGAATTCAACGGTGTTATCTATGAAAATTCTCAAGGGTAAAGCTCTTTTTATTGAAATCTAATTCTTATCGTTGTACTTAATTAGCACAGTCTATACGTCAAGAAGACCTTTTTTCTTTCTTCATCTCAGGTAAGCACGTATCTTATCCAAACTCCTTTGGAATAATATAGTTCTTATTAAATATTCTTACTTTCTTCAACCCTTTTTTTTTCATAGGTTTCTTTTCAAGATCAAGATCCAATACTTTCCGCGAAAATTAACGTGGAGCCTTCGTTTTCATTTCTTCCTTTCTTCGAAACAGTCGTCAAAAGGTCCGTTCTTAACGATTGATATCACATCTTTCGTTATCGAAGGTTGCTTTGTCGCCTCGGGCATTCAGAAAAGAAAAGAAAATTCAAAAAAAAAAAAGTAATGGAAATAGCATTTCAAGAAAATTAACGTCTAAATAAAATATTAACAATGCAAAACATAAAGCATAATTATAGTTCAATCATCTCAATTGAGTCTCTGTCTACGCACTCGATGTCCTTTGTGTCACGTGAAGAATTATACTCTTACTAGAAATCAATTTGTTGTGGACATCCCCGACGGGGTTACATCTAGTTTACATTCCATTATATTAAATCATATTTTTCACTTCTTTTGCGGGACATGTCTATCCATTAAACTAACCAAGAATGGGTAAGAAGAATCACAGAAATCGATTTTACAGTTATTCTTGCTCCTTTTTTTTCTTTAGTGCGTAAGAGAAAAGAAGAGGAAGGGGGAAGAGGAGAAATAGAAATACGCTAATAATACTAAAAGGGAAGGAACCCAACAGGAGGGTATAGGGTTAGTAGGGACTTACTGCACCAAAATATTCACCGGTACATCTTGGTTGTTCTTTAGGATGTCTCATACCCGTAGATTCGAAATCATCTTGTGTCGGATTCTTTTTCTCCGGACGCTTGATTTTCGGGCAACTTTTCCGGTCTCATTGCGTAATTTAGTTTTACCCATTTTTTTATTTATTTTATCTATATGAACAGTTTGATCTCTGTAAATAAAAAATTATAAAAATTAAACAAACGTTTCCAACAAAGTCTTGGCCCAATAACATAGCATAGTACCGAATCGTAGGGGTTTTGCGTCAACCGGCAATTTTATCCAATGGAAGGGTATCCAACTCTTCGGGACCATGTTGTATGTTCTAAACATCGGCGTTTTTTTCTTCTCAATTGTCACGTGATCGGGATTCTGCAGATTCCGCGACGGTCCAATAATTTATTTCCTTTCTCCAGACAAACTGATCGATAATTTTTGTTTCATCCTTGTAGAAGTCAGAAGAGGCAGACACGCTATCATCAATTCTTCTAGAAAGGCAAACGCGATCTTTTTTTCCATGTTATGATCGTATATCCTCCCTTCTCCAAAAAAAAGACTCTTCCCTACCTTCTGCCGTCGTCAACAACAACATAATTGTGTGTAGAACGAACGTTGTTATAAAACTTAATTAATTTTCTAGCCTTTGCAAGCATTGTTAAAGCGACGCATTGTTTTCCTTTTAACGAACTTGACAGGAGGGACAATTCGTCATAAACGTCGTTTCGGTTTCATTATAATATAGGGAAAGAAACATATCAGTGAAATCCCTTATCAATAATATTTTTCTAATGGCAATGGGAGAGAAAGTGTAGACGAAGAAAGAGATAGCTGACACTTAGGAATGTTACAGCCGGTATGTGTGTGTGTGTTTGTGTGCGTGTGTTTGTTGGTACGAGTTCTGCTTCCCCTTCTCCTTTTCTGTTCCCAATGGTTTCCCTTTCCCCGGTGTGTAAAGGCGGTTTGGGTGTTTGCACTGTTCTTTCCTTTAGTTTTCTTGCGTTTGTGTTTTCTTTCCCAACTTTGGGTGGCGCCAGTGCCTTCGGCTTCCTTTGCTTTGGTTCACGGCCATGCCGCGTTGTTCTGTTAGTACCTTCGGGTACCGAGGCCTTTTCAGGTCTTATGCCTGGTTATGAGGGGGGCCCCCGAATCCACGGGCGTTTCCCACCCCTATCCAATCAATGGGTTGCATGCCAATCTCGAGACATGCCCAACTTCGCTGTGCGGAACATTTAGCGCTTTTTTCAACGTGGTATGGCCGTGAGCTGATAGCAAAGGGGCGAAAAGCCCTAGATAAAGATGGGCGCTAAAGGACAAATAACTATCTCCCAAGATTAGCGAAAATCTCGCCCTTTCTAAATGGCTTGAAACGTCTTCAAACAAATTCTGGGCTTTCAGAGATGATTTTTTGCGAAATGGACTCTTAAGCCTATTAAGAGTTAGGCTTAGCCCCGCCGCTCGTTCCACAATCTTGCTATCGCCGTCAACAAAAGAAAAACGGAGTCTGTGCGGCGAGTGGCGATTTCGACAGAACTGCCGGCCGTTGCAGCGGTGAATGGGAAAAAAGAGATCCTTACTCCTACACGTTCGCTTCCCCGCGATCTCGAGAGCAGCAGCAGGAGGTTCTAGGTTCTCTGCCCGCGCAACTGTTTCGTTTTTTCACTTTTCCATCCACGTTTTCTCTCAAATACCTTTATTCCTGCCGCCATTAAGGAGAAACGTCCGTCGGCCGCCAGTTAGCACCACATTTTTATGAGGCGGCAGCTGCTAAGACGTCCGAGCAGAAGAAGAGCACTCTCCACTCTCATGGCCTAGATGCTCATGTTTGTCCGTACAAATGCGGTACCTTCAGAAAGGCTCCAAAGGGGACACAAAGGATAGTCTCGGATGCATCCGATACGCATTTGAGAATTTGAAGGACACAAATATTTAGTAGTGGTCAACGAAAATGGTCTCATTAAAAACGAGGTGGTATTTCTCTAAATTTATGAAATATAAATTTCAGTGTCCTTTTCGCCCAAATTTTAATATTAAATTTATTTTTCAGCAAAATGCTGGCCTGAAAACCGATTATTTCCTTACTGCATTGTGGGATGCACATTGATCAGAATATACCACCTGAGGGTTTTTAAAGAGATCTGCTCTCGTTTTCGCACCAGAAACGACAGGATGGTACGTAGGTAGGTATGTAGGTAGGTAGGTAAAGAAGTAGATAAAAACTGTATATATGTATGTGGTTATATATGTAGTTAGGTAAATAGTTAAATATAGATAGACATATGGACAGGCAACGAATAAAGCAGAGTGAAAGACGGGCGGATAGACAGACAAGAAAATAACATCCCGCTGCTATTAGGAAGGAGTTTTATGTTTTGAAGACCGAATCTACCGAGCTTCGGGCGGCTTTAAACAATCGCCTTTGAAAGGAGCATGTTGTTAATTCGATACGGAACGCTGACAATTCAGGAGAGCCATTTTAGCTTCAGCTACGTTTTGCCTCCGAGAAAAAGTCTGGAAATCTAGTTTAACGATTTTTATTTTTGGGACTCTTTATTTCCTCCAGCCTATTGCTTACAGTGGCCGTTTGTTGAATCCAAAGAGGAGGAGAGGCCAATGTTTTCCTCCTCGGAGAGGTATACAAATCCGACTTAAAGCTGCCGGTCCATTGATAGAAATAGGGGTGAGAAATGTGTCAAGACGCACGCGACCGAAGGTGAAAAAAAAACCAACTAAGACGCAAATCGTATCATCGTTCTAGCAAATAGGCTAACAATAAAAGGAGATTCAAAAAGTTTATATCTGTTAAATCTTCTGAACCATTGTTTGTATACAATATACTTAATTTATATATGAAACAAGAAATTAAGCCTCCCGAGGAAGGTATCGGAAAGTAGCGGAAGCCCTGAGTTCATCTATTTTTTTTATTCCTTTATCTGCACTTTTTAACCCCCCATTTTTAAACAAAAATTGATTTTCTCGAACGTTGTATTTAGAAAATATAAAAGAACCCTATCTTTTTTCCTTTCTCATCATTTTCGATCGAATGATATATCACCGCCTATATGTTGCCATAAATTTCTTAAGACCAAGTGATTGCCATCCCCACAACTCCGACCCTATTGGGATAATTTTGTCCAATCTTTACAGTAATGTTGACCTTGCTTAGAGGAATCTGCATACCGAATTTCACTTCTTTATATGCATAAATACGCGTAGACCTTTTGGTCCCCTCTAATTTCCGCCCCCGAAACTCCGACCCCAGTGGGCCAATCAAAACCAAATTAAATAGTGAAGGTGCCCATGCCCATAATAAGCTGCATTCTGAATTTCAACCGTCTACCTCAAAAAATGCGGAAATTTTGAAAGGGACGGACAGACAGACGGACATTGTGAAAACAATAAGTAGCTCCATTCTTCCGCTACTTAATAATTAGCGGAAGAATGAAGCTACTTATTGTTTTCACAATGTCCGTCTGTCCGTCCCCTCCTTTATTTCCGCATTTTTTGAGGTAGAAGGTTGAAATTAACAATGTAGCTTACTATGGGCATGTGCACATTCACTATTTAATTTGGTTTTGATTGGCTTACTGGGGTCGGAGTTTCGGGGGCGGAAATTAGAGGGGACCAAAAAGTCTACGCGTATTTATGCATATAAATGAATGAAATTTGGTATGCAGATTACTCTAAGCAAGATCAACATTACTGTAAAGTTCGGGCAAAATCGTCTCAATAGGGTCGGAGTTGTAGTGGTGGCAATCACTTGGTCTTAAGAAATTTTTGGCAACATATAGGGTGTGATATATCATTCGATTCAAAATGATGAGAAAAGAAAGAAGATAGGGTTCTTTTATATTTTCTAAATACAAGGTTCAAGAAAATCAATTTTTGATAAAAAAAAAAAATGGGGGGTTAAAAAGTGCAGATGAAGGAATAAAAAAAATAGATGAACTCAGGGCTTCCGCTACTTTCCTATATCTTCCTCGGGAGGCTTAATTTCTTGTTTTTTAATTAATATACTTTATCACAAAGCCTACTGCGAAAAAAATTATGCGTAATTCGCTAGCATATGAACTTATTCTAAACCAATGAGGATTTTAATTTATCGAATTTATTTATTTATTTATCTTAAAATTTAAATTTTTAAAGTCCTGAAAAGGACTGTTTAGAAGTAGGGGAATGTCACGGTGAATCGGAATCTTCTGTATGATAATCAGCTTCCCAAGTGTCCAAATCTTCCGAGTCTGCACTGCCAAGCTAATCACTAAACGCTGAATCTTGGTTCCATAATTGATCTTCGCAAATTTTAGCATATTTGCATATGAAAAAAACTTTCGCCCCTATTCCACTCAGTGGACTGGCAGCATCAGTGGTCTACCTCTTAACGGTAGTTGTTTTATCATTTCTTCAGAGAGCTTTTTAGACGCTTCAGCATGTTTCACGCTTTCACGTTTTCTATCTTCATTACAAAATAAACAGTTTTTTTTAATAAACCAAATAAGTCATGGATCACAAACCACTTTCATCACGTGCAAAGAAAATAGTGAGCTGTATGCGACTATGAAGAGGAAAAGAATTTCAATAAGATGATCATCAATCCCAAGAAAGTGATACAACGAACAGCAATTGCTGCAGGAGTATCAGAAAAAAAAAGGCAAACGAATTCGAGCGGAAAAAAGAAACCTGGCCGACAGCGTTAAATTTTCGTCACCCAAGAAAATTAGGAAATTGACCCCAAGAATAGATTTTGACGAATTCGATCAAGCTATCCTAAGAAGAAAAATTCACGAGTTTTATACATTGAAAAAAGAATTGCCCACAGTCAGCAAACTAGTTCTAGCGATGAAGGAAGCAACAGGTTTCGATGGAAAAGAAGACTTTTTGAGAAAAAAGATCAAGGAGTTGGGATTCAGATTCAGAAAATGTCAATCCAACAGATCTATCTTGATAGAAAAGCCCGAAATAGTTGCAGCAAGGCGAAGATATCTAAGAGATATACGAAAAGTTAAAAGTGAGAACCGCCCAATCATTTATCTGGACGAAACTTACATTCACAGTACTACCACAATGTCGAAATTTGGCAAGGGACAAATGAACAAGGAATTCTTCATTCTGCTAGCTAGGGATCGAGACTCATCATCGTTCATGCGGGTGGAAAAAATGGCCTCGTCAAGAATTTTTAAAGCCGGTCAAGAAAAATTCGATCGTAATTTTTAAAGCCGGTCGAAAAACTGGAGATTATCATGCCGACATGAATTCCACAAATTTCCGAAAGTGGGTTGAAGAAAAACTGATCCCTGGACTATCTGAGCATTCTGCCGTGGTCATGGATAATACTCCATACCACAATGTTCAGTTAGCGAAAATACCAACCACTATGTCCAGAAAAGCAGAAATGGTAGACTGGCTTGAGAAACATCACATCCATTTTGACCCAACTTTACTGAAAGCCGAATTATTAGAAACAATTAAGAAACACCATCCGAAGAAAATTTACGCCATCGATAATCTTTTTGAGAAACATGGACATAGAGTGATCAGACTTCTGGGTTACCACCCAGATTTTAACCCAATAGAGTTGATCTGGAAACAAATGAAAGATTATGTGAAAAATCGAAACATGTTGACGCTGACCGAAAATCAAGTTAATCAACTCTGTAAAAGAGCTGAAGAAATTCAGTTGAAGAAATCGGTGAACAGCCATGGTCAAAAGCATGCAGCATGCAGAAAGTTGCGAAGATCAATTTTGGAACCAAGATAGCTTGATCGAAACAGAGGTCGAACGTTTAGTGATTCAGCTTGGCAGTGCAGATTCGGAATACTCGAACTCTTGGGAAGCAGAAGATTCCGATGCACCTACTTCTTAGCAGTCCTTTTCAGGACTTTCAAAACGGTCTGGTTATCCAAAAGATTAGTTTCCATCATTTTCCAACAACTATTTGAAAAATTGATTTTCAAAATCAATTCAAAATTCAGTCTCGAGCAGTTCAAATTTTAGGAAAAGTGTTTACAAATTCGACGTCGAAATTGGACAACATCTGAAACCAAAACATCAGGACTCCAAAAATTATTACTGTAGACCTAAAAAGTGAATTTCATCATATTCAATTATTTATTATTGTTTTTGTCTGAAAACTTGTTTCAATTAAATAAATAATACATAATAAATAATAATATAATAATAATTTCAAAATTAAATAAATAAATTAAATAATTTCAAAATAATAATAATAAATAAATAATAAAATAATCTCATTTTCCTTTCAATTAAATAAATAATAAATTCAATAAATTAAGATCCTCACTGGGTTAGAATAAGCTCATAAGCTAGCGAGTTTAATATACAGTTCAATATATAATAATAACGTTATTATAAACGGACTGATCTTTTTTCCGGAGCTCTAATATGCCGACTCTCTTAATGAAAATATAGGGGAAATATTAGAGCATGAGAAATGACTCCTAAATCCGTACTATTCATATCCGAAGCTCTTATAAGATGATTCTACTGTAATTTTTATTTATTCTTGTTATGTTTTTATTCTTACTTTTTTAATTATTATTATTATTTATATATATAAAAAAATATATAGAAAAATTTTTATATACATTTTTATACGGTATTATAATTACGGTTCAGAAGGTTAAACAGATATAAACGTTTTGAATCTCCTTTTACTGTTAGCCTATTTCTTAGAATGATGCTACCATTTGCTCTAAAGCAGGGGTGACCAACCTCTTTTTGTCTCGGGCCAAGATAAATTTCTGAAGGTTTTCAGGGGGCCAACAATTTTTAATTCAAATACATTCAAATATTTTATGAAGCGTTAATCACGTACAATCTTACTTGTTAATAAATTTTACGGTAAATAGTTAATTTCGCGGGCCGCATAAATTCCTTTGGAGGGCCGCATTTGGCCCGCGGGCCGCAGGTTGGTCACCCCTGCTCTAAAGAAATCATTGTCACGTGCTTCATTTCCTATCAGTTGTTTTTTTGTTTTTTTTTTCTCCTTTAATCGCATGCATCTTGACACATAAGAAACCCTTTCACCCCTATTTCTATCAATGGACCGGCAGCTTCAGGGGTCTACTTCTCGACGGTCGACTGTAAGTGCGCCCGACTTGTCTTTTCAAGTGGAGGGGGGGGGGGTGCGAGGCAAGAGATGGAAAGCAGAAGCGACCCCTGCTAAGTTAGCACTATCAAATCAGCCTGGGAGGAGCCAGGTCCACAAAATTAGAGCAAAAACGTAAAAACGGGAAGCTCACAGCACGGTTTCCCATCGAAGTACTAACCAAGCCCGACGTTGTTTAATTTCGCTGTGCGGAACATTTAGCGGTTTTTTCAACGTGGTATGGCCGTGAGCTGATAGCAAAGGGGCGAAAAGCCCTAGATAAAGATGGGCGCTAAAGGAAAAATAACTATCTGCCAAGGTTAGCGAAAATCTCGCCTTTTCTAAATGGCTTGAAACGCCTACAAACCAATTCTGGGCTTTCAGAGATGGATTTTTTGCGAAATGGACTCTTAGCCCCGCCGCTCGTTCCACAATGTTGCTATCGCCGTCAACAAATGAAAAACGGAGTCTGTGCGGCGAGTGGCGATTTCGACAGAACTGCCGGCCGTTGCAGCGGAGAATGGGAAAAAAGATCCTTATTCCTACACGGTCGCTTCCCTGCGATCTGGAGAGTAGCAGCAGGAGGTTCTAGGATCTCTGCCCGTGGAACTGTTTCGTATTTCACTTTTCCATCCACGTTTTCTCTCAAATACTTTTATTCCTGCCGCCATTAGAAACGTCCGTCGGCCGTCAGTTGGCAACACATTTTTATGAGGCGGCTGCTGCTAGGACGTCCGAGCAGAAGAGCACTATTCACTCTCATGGCCTGGATGCTCATGTTTGTCCGTACAAATGCGGTCCCTTCAGAAAGGCTCTAGAGGGGACATAAAGGAATAGTCTCGGATAAGTCCGATACGCATTTGAGAATTTGAAGGACACATATTTCGTAGTGGTCAACGAAAACGGTCTCATTAAAAACGAGGTGGTATTTCTCTAAATTTATGAAGTATAATTTTCAGTGTCCTTTTCGCCCAAATTTTAATACAGTAAAACCTGTCTATAACGATACTCTAGGGACCGAGAAAAAATATTGTTATAGACAGGTTATTGTTATAGACAAGGTTCACTCTAAACTTGGAAAATTGGTCTTTAATACAAAATATATAGGAACAATGGCAAAATATGTACATTAAATAGGATTTTGAACATTAAATAAATATGAAACAAAAATCAAACATGAGAAATAATCAGATATTTTTGTTTGCTTGGTTCTTGCAGTGAATAGATTCATACAAGTATTTTTCAAACCTTCAAGCAAATTCAGGTATACTACAGGGATATTCGGCAGCGTATAAATGAAATTTTGTAATGTTTCAATTAGCTGAACAGCATCTCCAGTTGTTAAGTTAGTTGATGGAACCACGGAACAGTCTGCCTCTTCTTCATCACTTTCATCATCATTTTGTTCAAGTTCCGCTATTATATCCTCATCGGTGCTCCCACTAAACACAAATAACTCTTCATCCAAATTCAGGTAATCTTCTGCATTTATAGAAGAGTGCATATTCGTAGAAGCTTCGTACGTATGAAGAGAATCAGTTAAATCTGTCACACAGTTTTCTTCTTCACAAAGGCTCGATTGAGAAAAACTGTCATCATTGCCAGACTCGTTTTCAGCATCTCTCGAGCCAAATTCAAAACCTGCCTTCTTCCAACAATTTTGTATGGTAGATGGTTGTATGGAACTCCAACTACCAGATATCATGTCACAAGCTTGTTTCACATTAATGTCAAAGGGTTGGGCAATTTTTTTTTCCAATTTGAAAATGACGGAGTCTATCAGACGTTTTTTATAGTGTCCTTTTGTACATGTAATGATTCCTAAATCCAATGGTTGAACAACTGACGTGCAATTGGGTGGGAAATGATAGACTTTAACATTTTTCGTTTTTAGTGGGTTATTGTGGGCAGTGCAGTTATCTACAATCAGAGCAATTTGTTTCTTCTTATTTTTCATAGAAATGTCTATATCCCGTAGCCATCGATTGAATATCTCTTCCGTCATCCAAGCTCGTTTGTTTCATGTATAATCAACTGAAATGCGAATAAAGAGAAACTCTTAAAATGTATAAATTCAACTCTGAAAGTTAATTTTGTGTTTACTTTTTTTTACCTGGTAAACTTTTCACATTTTTGAAACATCTTGGTTTTGCAGATTTTCCTATTACTAGAGGTTTCAACTTATCCGTTCCTGTACTATTCACGCACAATAAAACAGTCAGTCGCTGTTTTGATTTCTTTCCTCCTTTGCAATTTTCTCCCTTAAACGCCAGTGTCTTCTCAGGCATGACCTGATAAAATAAACCTGTTTCGTCTGCATTGTAGACGTTATCAGCAGAATACTTTTCCTGAATTTTTCTTATTTCATGCTGCTTCCATGATTCCACGACCTCGGTGGGCACAGATTTCTCTTCACCGTTAATAAGTTGAAACGATATTCCATGACGGTCACGGAAC
The DNA here is from genome assembly GCA_023313115.1 of Rhysida immarginata. Taxonomy (NCBI): domain Eukaryota; kingdom Metazoa; phylum Arthropoda; class Chilopoda; order Scolopendromorpha; family Scolopendridae; genus Rhysida; species Rhysida immarginata. Next base: position 5,763 of record JAHWFO010080204.1, on the reverse strand, counting down.
GAAGCAAGCCACCCGTTACTGGCTTTAAAATTCTCGTGCCCTAGCAAAGTGGCGAATTGTTTAGCTTTCTCGCGTATGATCGGCCCATTTATTGGGACATTTTGTGCACGCATTTCTTGGAACCACTTAATGGTTGCTGCGTCAATATCTTCATTTAAAGCACCTTTTATTCGTTTACGTTTCATGTCCATCTTACCGTTTTCTGCAGCTTCTTCAATAGCCTTTCGTTTTCTCAAAAATGTCGCAATTGATGATTGTGGGATGCCGTATTTTTTTGAAGCTTCCACCTGTTTTATTCCACTGTCGATATCTCTGATCACTTTCAGTTTATCCTGCAACGAAATTGTTTTCCGTGAAGACACTGCAAAACTAACAGAGCTTTTAACACACAAATGTAGTTGCAAGAATGTTATTTTTCTAAAATTACACAGGGTCGACGAGAGAACAACCGCGGCCCGATGCAAAGAATGGGCCCGGAACTCCCTCCCCTTCTCGTCACTTCCTGCCGAGCGGGGAATACCCTGTCGACGGCTTGTGTGACAGGCGATTAGTTAATTTATATTGCGGAAGGAATATGTACAAAAGGTGTGCAAAGGTTTTATTGTTAAGTTTAAACAGAGGAAAATTATCGTTATATACAGGTTTCCTAAAAATAAAATTATCATTATAGACAAGTTCGATTTTACATTATTACTGTAGGAAGTCTGCCGGGACCGCAGCAAAATATTGTTATAGACAGGTTTATCGTTATAGACAGTATTGTTATAGAGAGGTTTTACTGTATTAAATTTATTTTTCAGCAAAAAGCTGGCCTGGAAAGCGATTATTTCCATACTGCATTGTGGGATACACGATTATGAGGTAAGTACATATATATATTAGAATATACCACCTGAGGGTTTTTAAAGAGATCTGCTCTCGTATTCGCACCAGAAACGACGTAGGATGATGGTACGTTGGTATGTATGTAGGTAGGTAGGTAGGTACGTATACATACATACATACATACTGTAACGTGCTAGTAATTGACACCCACACGTTCAGCCAAACTGCAGGAGAAAACCTCTAGTCGTATATAAAAAGCTCCCCTCCCTTATTCTTTTTGAACAGCCAGTCTAAATTCCAAAACTTCAAAATTGTACGATTCGTAATTAAGGAAAGTAGCTCTTTCAGAATACTCAAACAAATAAGTGTAACTTAAATAGAAAATCGTAAATAGAAAAAAACCCACTTAAAGTATCGGGGTACGATCCTTTAAGCAAGAGAAAAAAACAAACAAATCTCTTACAACAATTAACTCCCCACCGAGTTACTTTTGAACTTAAACCAAAAAAATCGTAAAGAAACCAACTAGGTTCCAAATAAATATTTTTCTTTATTACATCTTTTTTTTTGATAAATAAAGAAAGCTATGCTTAAAGAAAACCAAAGGTCCCGAAAGATGGAACACCCAAAAATCAAAAAAAATAATTGATCCAGGGAAACAGGAGGTCTATTGAAGTCTCGAAGAATTTGGCTGCCTCAGAAAATTCCCACGGGACAAAGCTCGATTAGAACCAGCAGCAGGCTGACTGAAGTCCAAAAAACGTGGGGTCGACGACGGCTTTACAATCAATGAGTAGAATTCGTAACCGTGAAACCATCAGCGAGGCTAGTAGAAGAATGGAAGTGCAGCTCAAGCTATATAAACGGGACTCTAAGCATAGACATATAAGTGATTGGAAATAAAAAAAAATTAAAAATTTAACAAGATAAAACAAAATAGCAAGAAACAAACAAAATTACAAATGGATATTCAAAAGAAAATGATATAAGTGATAAAAAAAAATAAAAAAAAACAGGAACCTCCAACAAACAATACCTAGAGAAAAAAAAACAATCAACGACTAATAAAATAATTACATGATAAGCTTAAGAGACGATGGGGAATAACGAGACGAAGGTGGCAGACGAAAAGTAAACGAACGAAGGGTGGTGGACAGCACAGGAGGGTAGAACAAACGCTCAAACAAGAATGAGGTCCTGGAAAAGAAAAATGAAAGTAAAAATTAAAAAAAATGAAATAAATAAAAAAAAAAAAATAGATAAAAGAAAATTAAAGATTAAACTGTTGACCGGTTAGATTCCAAAAAAAAAACATTAAAAAAAAAATATCAGACACAAGAGCAATTTAAAACTAGAGTGCGAAACAAATAAAAAAAAAATGACTTTGAATTCAATAGTTAGATGGGACCCGCGATGGGGCTAGCGCGAACCACACATGGTTTGAAATGGCTGGATTCATAAATGGACTGATATAAGTTGCGACTGTAGATCATGAACTGAGTTGATTTGGACGATAACTGGTAAACGACAATAGGCTAAACACTTCCGATCGGCACTGGCGTTGAGGAGAAAACCCAGCTCAAAAGGCCGATGCAGATCAAAAACTTCACCGTGAAGAGGAGAAAACCCGGCTCGACTACGGAGAACATAGGGCTAAGTCGAAATTTACATAAGAAAAACCCGTAGCGACAAATTCATCAATGTGCAGATCAGCAGTAAAGGTGACGACATCATGTCCAATTAAGTCAACCCACACGTTGACTGTGGCAGAATCCAGGAAACCAAAAGTTGAAGAATAGGAGATAATGACTCATCATGTCAAAGAGCCATAGCTGCGATGGGACACACTAAGTCTGGACTATTAGCTTTGCAAACATGATCGGTGAGACCATGTGGAGGGTAATAAATTTTCCGTAAGTAGGAGATGAGGCCGAGAAGAGACCATGTACTCAACTCCGACCACTAAGAAGTCGTCACTGACCAAAAATTATAATTATCTCCAAGAAAAAAAATTTTTAAATGTCCCCAGGACACGAGACACGTAGACTCGCTCTCCGAGAAAAAAAATAACGCGACGCTCTAAAAGACTAATCCCAGATAACAAAGGGCAGAAAAATATCAACAATCGCACGCAAACGCGGCGTGGAAAAAGGAAGCGTAGCAAGCAATTCAAACAATCTGATCAGCTACATGTTCTTAAAGAGAAAAAATTAAAACAATAAAGATAAAAATATTTTCAGAATTTTTCAAAAAAAAATTTATAATTATTTTTACAAATAAATAATGAAACCGCCGATTCAAGCTTTCTCCTCATTGAAATCTGAACCACTCTAAATCGTAACTACGAAAAGACAATTCTTAAGCATTTTACTATTTGTTTTAAAGCCAAAAGAAGCTACACTTAAGGGAAAGTAAAAAAAATTTTAGATTCTAACTACCGATTATCGTTCAAAACTTCAAGACAGGGAGAAAAACGTCCTAGCTGTTGCTAAATTATATACTTACTATGTTAAGTTCATAAGATGAGTGAAATAATAACTAGTCCCATTAGCCGCAAAAACAAATCGGTTTTATATAGGAGAAAAGTCTCGAAATCTCAAATTAGTCACACATTGACCTGGCGAAGTCAGATTTAGAGGAAAGTAATTAAATATTTCCTCAAATCTAAGAAAAAAGAACCGATACGCGAGGGATAGTTAATCAAAATAAACACTCATATGACAGAAAAAATATCAATGAAACAACGCGAACCGAACGCGTCGAGTGTACCCTTTAATTATACATTAGGAGGGAGAACACAGTAACCTCCACAGAACAAACTAGAAGTGTCAGAAAAAAAACTCAGCCAACAACAGGGACACCCGTCTCCTACTGCCAGTCAACTAATCGGTTCCATTTCTACAGTAAGAAAGAAACAGGACCATCGACTCAATCCGCTAGTATAAAATACACAACGAGGGAGAAGGCAGCGCCTCGCGAGTACCGCGGTCGGTCAATAAAGAAAGACAAAGCTGCTAACGTTCATAAAGTCGTAGCAATTGGGGCTAGGACACGTAAAATTCCGCGTTTCACTTACCGGTTCAAAAAAAACAAAAAACGGTACGCTACAATACATACATAGCTATACCTATATATATTCAGATAGGGAAAGAAGTAGATAGATTTATAGACATAGATAGATAGATAGATAGATTGATTGATTGTGTCACATGTATTAAAGTTGAATGTAGGAGCAACGCAGTGGAAGTTATAATAACATGCAACAGCACACAAAAATTGAATGTAAATAAATAATAAAGTTTATTAAGATAAAACAAAATGGTCAACTACGTGAGGAATCCAAGCCGGAACCTCACAACCAATAAAAAGAATTAATGAAAACAAAACACACTTCAAAATGGAATAATACCCAAGCTTAACTATTAAGAATACAAGCTAAGCACAAGTATCTAGATTCACTTAAATTAGCATAGATATATCTTCAAAATCTAAAAGTTAAATTCTTGAAGCATAAAACAATCAAACATCTACAAAGCTGTGCCTAAGAAATAATCAACGAACACAAAACTAGAGATAATAAATAGTTTCAAATAGATAATTGCCAAGTAATTAATATTAAAGCAAAAACAGTGCTTACTCAAAATTCATCATGTAATAACATCACAAGCTTTATATATATATCTTAAAGTAAATCTCACAATAGATAAGGGAAACTTATCGTTAGCACCTTAACTGGGACGAGCTTAAAGATAATATCGCCACGGTCAAATCAACCCGTTAACGATAACTAAACACAATATGATAATACAGTAAATACACTTTAAGAACAAATGCACATATTGTAAAATAATTCAAGTACGGTTAGCATATAAAAATAGGGTAGCACTTCACTGCTATTTCCGCATAAGCGCTGACAATAGACTCACAACGGCGCACAAATAAAGTTCATTGTCCAATCAAGTGCAATACATTAAATTGACAAATGCAGGGTAAATTAGAGAGTCACATTTAACAAAAGTTCCCAGTCCAATTAAAGTCTTATATTTAAGGAACTATCTATGTGAACGGTTTCTACATTAGTTGTGCGTCTTTAACACAAGCTTTCCGTTTCCAAAACTACACGACGTCACAAAAGATTCCTGTGGTAACCATTAAATACAAAGAATACATTAGAGATAACTTCAAAGAAAACTAATGGCACTAGATAGGAAATTTAGGCTGCGTGGCTTAAATATAATGGAAAGCTTCACTATGCGATATGAAAACACACATAAATTAACTAAGGCTGCAAGTACACGAAACCTAGGTCACTCCGAAAATACGCCGCCACGCCTCCGGGCCAAGAGCAACACACTCGTGAATTAGGTTGCAACATTCGGCGACTTATTTCAGGGAAAACGTTGCGGGTGAAGTCGGCGGTGAACCAAATGGAAAAAGACACACTCACCAGCGAGTAAAGACCGTAAACGGCGGTGAAACTTAGCTCCTTCAGTACTGCGCAGAATATCGTGGATTCCTCTCGGCTATCTAGCGAAGGCACGCACTTTGTTACGTGAACAATCTCCGCCGGAGATGCTTCCCGGCATGGCCAAGAATCCAACGACGCGGCGCTCGCCGCCTCCGTAGTCGACGCACAGGAACGGGCCGTTTTCTCAGGCTCTGGCAAAACCATGTAAAGTCCCCGCTCGCCGTCGCACTCAGTCAGGAGCTTCTTTTGCAGTTGACTTCCCTCGGTAGTCGCCAAATCCCTTCTAAACTTCCTACGACGTTTTTTCCATGAGCTCGCAGACGAGAGGCTCGCTTCCCTCCCATTGGCTGCTGCGAGATGATGCTCCTGATGACGCGTCTGATGCTCCTTTCGTTTTAGTTTTGAATTCACGAACACCCTGGAGCGCAGACGATCTCTTATGCCATCGGAATGATTAAAATTCCGTGACA
>JAHWFO010080203.1:4419-14513 GCA_023313115.1 Rhysida immarginata | reverse complement strand
TTCAATTTGTCTTGGACTTTGTTTGTATTGCTTGTTGACTTCTTTCAATTGTTATTGTATATCCTCAATATATTGTTTGTAAAGACTCTTACGCAATTTACTCATATGTAAAATTTCATGATTCTACCAAGGATGATACTGCGTAACGTGAGTGCCTTTGTTAATCGTCATTCCTGCATCCATCAATAGCTCCGTGAGTTTGCATTTAAAGTTAAATTTAATGCAAATTCAATTCTGGGGTATTTGCTTGTCTATATATTCTGTTCAATTATGCGACTGGATAAATTGCTTGAATTTAAACCAGTCTATGGTGTTGAATTTATAGTAATTGTTGTGATTTTTTTTTTTTACGAAATTCTTATCTTGAAAGGCTAAATTCATATTCAGCTTAACTAGAATAGATTGGTGATCGCATTTAGGCAGTAGTGTCAAGGCAACATCATTCACTTTCCAATTTCTTGGAATAAAAAATTGTAAAGGGTGTCCCAAAATGAGCTGACATTTTCATTTTTATATAAAACACATTTTTCATTGGAACATTTATAATATTTTTTGATTTATTAGAAAAACACGGAGATTATGTGTGAAACCAAACATCTGATAAATGACCGCCCTGACCTAGATAGCATAAATTTCCTCTTTTGAGGAAATTTTCCATAACATATTGACATAACGTTGCTGTGAATTTTCGGCAATGTTGTGTCGAATTTCATCTTTGAGGTCCTCAATAGTTTATGATTTATTGACGTACACTTTATCCTTAAGATAACCCCAGATAAAAAAAGTCTAACGGTGCCAAGTCACATGATCTTGGCGGCCATTTCACATTACCTCGCTGCGAAGAGTTTTCGTAAAACTTTCACCATTTTTGAAGTGAATTTTTACAATTTCTACGCATTGTTCGATTGTGTATTTTCCATAATTTAACCTCAATGTTTAATAATGACAGCATATAAAAATCTCTACTCTGTACTAAGAAAAATCCAGTTAAGGCATTGTTATTCAACGATATAAGGGTTTTAGCATCAAAATGTTACGAGCAGTAGCGGCTCGTGACTATAATAAGTGGAGGGGCACAAATACAAAATTTCAGGTTCTTAGGCCTTTTCGTACGAAACTTATAGCTTGATTTGTATTTGGAGCCTCGCGGCCCCTGCTGAGCCTCTGAGGACTATATTAGTTTTAGTGTGTAATAGCTAAAATTTTAAGCAACACATTATAAATATAAAAGATTTTAGGTTTCTGGACTTCTGGTTTAAAATTTATAGCTTGATTCGAGATTGAGGCCGCATGGCCCCTGCCAAGAGACTTATATAATATTTAATATATATTAGCTAAACTTTTAAATAGATTAAACAAAATTTCAGGTCCTTAGGCCTTTCCGTTCAAATGTTATAGATTCAATTGTATTTGAGGCCGCCAGGGGCCCCGAGGACTATACCAGTCTCCTCGTATATTGTACTATATATAATTTTTAAGTAACGCACTGTAAAAATACAAAAATTCAAGTTCTTAGGCCTTTTTATTACTCAAATGTTAAACCTTGATTTGTGATTTGGGCTTCAGGGTCCCTGTCGAGACCTAAGAGGCTTAAATCAGTTTTTAGTGAATATTAGCTAAATTTTTTAGTAAACTACTATAAGTATACAAAATTTCAGAATTCTAAGCCTTTTCGTTCAAACATTATAACTCTGTTTGTGTTTAGGTCCCCAGAGGTCTATATAAGTTTTAGGGTATAGTAGCTAAAATTTTAAATAACACACCCGACCTTTTCGTTTAAAAGTCGTAGCTTTGCTTTTGTTTGGGGCCTCTGCGGTTCTGCTGGGGCCTATATTACTTTTTTGGTATATTTACAATATTTTTTTAGTACCAAACAATGAATATACAAAATATCAGGTTCCTAGGCCTTTCCGTTCAAATGTTATAGCTTCACTTACAAGTGCCTCGAGGCCCTTGGCGGGGTCCTAGAGGCTTATATCAGCTTCCTTCTATATTGGCTGTATTTTTTAGTAACACACTAAAAATATAAAATTGCAGGTTTCTAGACCTTTTCGTGCTGCATCTCGCGAGCTCTCTTCCTCCAGAAAATTCTCGCTCTGTTACAGCGGGGTTTTGTTCGCTGCAACAACCGAATTCACTATAGACGGGGTGCGTGTTTACAAACATTAGCTTACTTCGTGCCTAGACGTATTTTCGCTTTCATAATAACTGCACTTCATGTGTTGGCTAAAAGTCATGCCGTCATGTCGTGCTGTGACTAATAGTCGAAATTATTCAGAATGACTGCCGAATCCCGCGATTTATCATTAATTTTTTATTGAGTTGGAGAACATAAAACGGTACACGGTAATCGATGAAACGTTACTTTACTCAATAAATTTGCGTATTGCGAATTGTTTGAACTAGGCGCAACACATTAAGACATTTTGATTGGTTAAATCGTTCGTTGTTTACTCTTTTCTACCTCAGACAATTCTATGGTCGGAAGTGAGGGAAAGTGGCGCATGCGTGTTCCTACTTGCTGCGCACCCCGTCTATGGACCCTTTCGTGGAAAGCTCTATGTAGGTGGCGGCAGCGACATCCGTTGTCCTCTGAAGCCCAGCCACACTTCCGGCAGTCGCCGTTTTCCATGCTGAACAGTACTGTGTAGTGTTGTATTTCAGTGCATAGTTTTAAAATGGAAAACGCTGTTATTCATAAAAAAGCACGAAGGAAGGGGCCAGGCTCGTGTTGTGCTGCCGTGGGATGCAGCATGCGCAGCGGAACTAATCTACTTTCGCAGATTCGTATGTTTACATTTCCAAAAGACGATGCCCGCCGTAAAGCTTGGGCTGCCGCTGTCGGGCGTAAAGACTGGAGCCCTACTCCCCATAGTACGCTCTGCTCCCGTCATTTTATTTCAGGTATTTTATTTATTCGCTTGAAATTGCTTATTTGTAGCTGATGTTAGCACCTTTAGTTAGAATAATAAATCATTATTTGTAATCCAGGAACGCCATCGAGTGATGAAAACAGCCCTGACTGGGTTCCAAGTTTATTTTTAAAAGATACAATTATTACGAAAAAGAAAAGGAAGGAAGTGGAACAGAAGGTTGCTCGATTCGAAAGACTAAACAAGCGACGAAGATTCCAAACAGGTGGGTTTATTAACTGAATGGTCTGAGCTAGTACTACAGTGTAATGTACAACCCCTGGTAAAACAGCATAATTTACAGTTATAAAAACATAACTACTTTCATCCATCCCTTCTTTTGTTTATTTTTAAACTATGCTTGCAATTATAAAAAAAATACAGTTATTCATTATCATATTAACTTCAAATATAAAAAACTAAAAAATTGTGTATCCTAAATAAGTATTAAAAATTTATAAACCCTACAAGCATTGGAAAAAAATGAAATATGCACAGAGTTGGAGAAGTATTGAAAGATTAGTTTTGAATTAGGATTCATGTCTGGACTGGGAGATTGATCTAATGACTCTAACCTGAAGAAATATTCTGATATTCTCTGTTACATGATATGATAGTTTATCATCCTGAAAAATTAATCGTTAATCACCAAAAATGCAATCTAATCACGCATATTTGCATTTACATCAGTATGTTAATTAGCATCGCTATTTCATTTACAAATTTTGTCTTATGTTTCAATACTTTCTTGCCAGGGCTTGTACTAAATAAATTTTTAACATTATATTCAACATTTTTTGTTTTACTTTTCTAAAAAATTAATAATTGCGCTATAAGATGTAGGCTAATTTTCCTGGGCAACACTGACCACTGTTTGTTTTTCATAGATAATGTTAGCACTGAACTCATGGCCAATATCAGTGAAACCAGCATTGTTTCCGAAGAAGTCAGTCAAGAACCCAATAATGTTACCGAAGGAGCCTTTCAACCTCTATGCCTGTATCATTGTTAAAGAGGAAACAAGATATTGATGAAGCAACCATAGACAAAATTTTAGTTGTTATTTCTGCATTGTGCAATCTAAAACCACAATTGGTTAAATAACAGGAATCTCAAAAACTGAGCAGCCTGAAAGTGAGGAATTAAAAATGAATACTCCTTTAATGAAAAAATAAAAAATAAAAGTCACCCAATTTGGAGTAAGTCTATGGAGACAAATTTGGAAAAAAAAAAAAAAAAAAAAAAACACAGATGAAGAGAAAGTCTTGTAGAATAACAGTCACAGTAGAAACACAGGAAGAAGATAAACAAGAACAGACGACGCACATAAAGTAGGAAGAAATCTGGTGATGAGGGTCCGATGATGAGAAGCACAGATGAAAAAAAGTTTACTGACTGTTATTCTACAAGACTTTCTCTTCACCTGTGTTTTTTTGTTCTACGTCTGTCTCCGTCGACTTTCTCCACATTGGGTGACTTTTATTTTTTATTTCATTTATTTTTTCAATTTTTCATTAAAGGAGTATTCATTTTTAATCAATTATATTTATTACAACTCCTACTCTTATATAATTAGTATCCAACATATTTAAAAATTTAATAAAGATTGACAATGTAACTTAAAGAATATCATTAATATAAATATTAAAATAGGTGCCAAAATAGTTCCTTGTTTACTAATATTTATTATTAATTTTTGTAAAATCTTCTTTGACAAATAATAATTAAACCAATTATTTGCAATTAAATATATATTTATGTAAAATAAAATGTACAGTAATGGAAAATGGAATAACACAAAAATCTTTAATTTAAAATTAACATGACTGTATTAAATGTACATAGTTGGAATTTTCCATTATTTCAGTTCAATATAATGGAAATTATTTAAAAAAATAAAAAACATTTAGATAAAATTTATATTACATGTATCAAATTTCTACAGCTCTATGTACAAAATTACATTGAAAACTCTATTTACAATCTGTACACTTCCAGTTAGAAACTGTTCTAGAAAGCTGTACACATTTAAGATGAAAAACATTTTTGCAGTTCATACATTCAATAACCACACCTGTTTTTTCTCCTTGGCAAAGGCATGTTGTTTTGACGAGTACAAGCTGCTTTTGCAGACTCTCACTTTGAGTTTCAGGCAAAATAAAGCGAAAATAAAATGAAGATAAATGTTGCACTGAAGCTTCTCAGTATGTTGGATTGAAATTAATTTGCTGAATGAGTACATCACCATTGCAGTAAGTCACAAAAAAACATTTCTGGCAATTAGTAATGGCCATTTGCCCCTGTACTTGGGCATAGTAGACGTGTTCTTCACGTAATTGTAAATTTTCATCAAGAAAACTTAGTTTCGCTTCTTGAATGTTCAAATGTCTTTGGTTAAATGGACATTTAATTTCTAAGGTCGAAATTCCACAGCAAGTGCACCTTATTAAGCGATCAGGTGTGGCAGCAAGAAATGTTCTGGCCTTGTCAATAAACAATCCAGCACTCATAAACTCCACATCGTCATGTTCTATTGATATTTTCTGCATGAAGATGTCCTTTGCTGTGCTCTCCATGTCTCGGCCCCACTGCAAACTCCGAACTTTGGGTAACTGTGTGTACTGCATTATTTCTGAAATAATGCTGCTTTGGCCTGACTTGCATCTTAAAATACGCCCAAAAATCGAAGCAGTAATACGACCCTTTCGTTGTTGAATCCAGAGAGTGCTGTTGCTTTGCTCTCGTGTATTTCTTTCAATAAACTGTACTTCTTCTTCTGCCATTTTTATGTAATCCAAGAAGTTATTTTCAAACTCTGGATTGACAGCAGGTACTATCTGAAAATACAGAAATAAAGTTTTAAACAACACAATTTAATAAAGGAATAGTAAATGATCTGACAAACATTTCAGCTTTACACCATTATCAAACACTTACGAGTCTTGAATATAAATTTTACAAAGACTCTTAACTTTATTCTGATTAATATCATAAAAAAGAATGTCGAAACTACCTGAAAAGCTTTCACTCTTTCAATAAAAGATGTGGGCATCTGTCTCTCTTCAGATATAAGCTCCTGTGTCTCTTCAGATGTGGGTATCTCGATCTCCGCTTCACTGCCTGTATCAGTCTCCTCACTGTCACTCATACCCCTTTCTCATGCTATATAACCGTTCTATTCCGAGAACGCTCCCAAACCCTTCCGAGAACAGTTTCCTTTCTCATGCTTGTTTCTTTCCCAACCCGGAAGCGTTTTCAGACCAGTTTGAAAAGAACAGCTTGAGAAAGGATAACTATTCCGAGAACGGCTCTGACAATTTCTTGCTTTTTTTATAGCAATGATTGAAATGGAGCTCATTCTGTTACTGATGAATATATTCCGTATTTTTAAAAAACGTTCTAATGCAATTGAAGAAAGGAAAAGACGCCGTCTTCGATTACAACGTCGTGAAAGAATTGCAAATTTCCTTCATCTACAGAAATTAAAAAGAATGACATTTTTTATGGTTTTATACAATACAATTATTTATAATAGTTTGCATCAAGAAAAGAAAATTTGGGTTAAAAACAGAAGTACGTATTGGTTTGATTTTATAGTGATGGAGACCTGGAATTCGGAAGAATGGATAGAGAACTTCAGAATATCTAAAATAATATTTTTTCAACCGATTCAACAATTTTCACCAATACTGAAACGTAAGGATCATGTGAGGAAAGCAATTAAGCCACATCATCGATTTGCCATAATGATATGGCGATTGGCAACAAACGTCGAATACCGAACAATTGCACATCTTTTTGGAGTTGGTTTATCTACTGCTTGCAATATAGTAAACGAAACGTGTAGAGACATCAAAATTAAATATTTGAAAAAATATATTAATATTCCAGATCCCACTAGGATAGAAGTTATAAGAAAAACCTTTGAAACAAAGTGGGGCTTTCCAAATTGTGTCGGTGCAATTGATGGAACACACATACCTATTCTTGCTCCACCAGACAACCCTCAGGATTATTTTAATAGGAAATCATTTCACTCGAAAGTTTTGCAAGGTGTGGCCGATTGTAATTACCGTTTCATAAACATATATGCAGGATGGCCGGGTAGAGTTCATGATGCCAGGATCTTGATAAATAGCCCGTTATTTTATCGGGCAGAAAACAACACTTTATTCACATTAAGGTAAAAAAAAAAACATATATAATTTTAAATTAAAGATAATTCATCTATAGATTTAATTAAGTAGTTGTTGTGATATTTTCAGTTCCATGCACATTGGAGGTAAAGATGTGCCACCACTGCTGCTCGGTGATGCCGCTTATCCATTAAGACCATGGTTGATGAAACCATACATTAATACTGGAAGACTATCATCGTCGCAGGAGAAATTTAACAAAACGCTTAGTAGGAGTCGTATGGTGATTGAAAATGCATTCGGAAGGCTGAAAGGCAGATGGCATTGCCTATTGAAACGTAATGATAGTGATCTTGAAAATTTACTTAATATCATTGCTACATGCTGTATATTGCATAATATTTGTGAAATGTACGGAGAGATTTTTCGTGACGAGTGGGCAGAGAATGAAAACGATTTCATACCAGAACATCAGTCACACAACGAAATTCAAAATGAGACTGAATACGAAATAAGAGATGCAATTTCGCAATATCTTCATCAAAACCGACGATGCTGCTGAAACAAATTTTTTTTTTTAAAGTTATTTTTTTAAATTATTGTGATCATTATTGAGTCCGTTGTTATAGCAAAGGTATGTAAGTGAAAAGAAATGCAAAGAAATTAAAGATAAATTTTAAAGTAATTCAGCACTTTATTAATTAATTAAAAAATATCACATAATAATTTCTTATATAAACGATTTTATCAACTACAACAATGTGATTAGATTTATCAGTTTAAAAAAAATAAACATTACTATTTTTAAGTTTTTTAGCTACCTTTTTGGAACGTACATTAGGCCTAGGCTCATTTAAATTTTCAATTTGAATCAATTAAGTAAACATATTGAAAGAAATATTGAATTTAAGACTAATGCAAGTTGCCAAAAAGTAGCTTAAAAACTTAAAAATAGTGATGTACACATTGTTAAAGATGATAAATCTAATCAGATTGTTATAGTTGATTAAATTGATCATATAGACAGTGTACAAAAGTTAATACATGTATATGATTTTTTACTGATGAAAACCGTGCTGATTGTAATATTGATGACCATATTGTGTAGGTTGTCCTCTATCAATTAAACGTTCTAAAATGTTTAAGAACCTGTTCTCCCGTTGATTTTCTTCTTCTCTTCGTCTATTTTCCAATTCCAGCTCTTGTCTCCAGCGCTCGTCTTCTCTTCTAAAAAAGCTTTCTTCGGTTTTTTGTTGTTGCTCGTAAAATGTTTTCATAAGACTATCGAGTTGCGCGCTCAGCTGATCGCTTTTGCTTCGTTTTCTTTTTCTTGATGAAGATGAAGTAGATGCAGATGAAGCAGGTGAAGTATTATCTGTAACATATAAAAATTATATCGTTCTTTATGTTAAAAAATGATCAAAGTAAAGATATAAATGGAAAGATGGAAAAAAATTCTGCGAGTTTATTGTTGCTAGCGTAAAGTTCAGTTTTTTCCTTTAATTTACTTGAAAGTGAACGCGAAATTTCTTGACTTTCATCTAATCCTAATTGGGTAGAGACATTGCTGTCTTCTTGTGTATTGCTGGTATCTATATATAAAATTAATATGAAATTAAAATAAGTCATCTTTTTGTTCCAAGAATTAGAACTAGATTTCAAAATAAGATTCAGAAATGACTTTATAAATAGTTTTAATCAATTATTAATATTTATCATTCTAAAATAATAACAAAATAAGAAAAAAATGAATTTTAAATATAATTTCTATTAATGTTTCAATATTTTACCAAGTTCAACTTCATTTCCAGCCGAAGAAACATTAGTTGGGTTTTCGAAACTTATTTCAGGCACTAAAATTAAAATTAAAAATATTTGTTTTTGTTCATGAATGATAATGAAAAAATAAAATATCTGTTCTGAAAACAATGGTTTGTAATAATTATTTGAATTACCTTCAGCTTCATCATCCTCGACGTTTATTAGGGAATCGAGCACCGCTCGTGGTTGCGAAGAAGGCCTTGTTCCCAAAATTTTGTCAAGTTCCTCGTAATATTTAAAAGTTTCTCTATCATTGCCGCTTGCATTATTATGGTCCCTCGTCCTCTGATACTCAAATCTCAGTTTTTTAATTTTATCACGGCATTGCGTCCAAGATTTTATAAAACCTTTGCTTTCCATTTCATGCGAAATTTTTTCAAATACTTGCCGGTTACGGACGGAAGTTTTTAATGCCGCTTGTACATTGTCTTCCGACCATATAGAAATTAATGTCTTAATTTCTGCTTCATTCCATACACATCCACGCGAGCTATTTACAGCCTGGGTATTTGTAGCCATAATTAATTTAAATAATGAATTTTTTTATAATTAGACTAGAAATCAAAATAATAAAATGCAAAATGAGGGAATAGTTTCGGACACGTTGAGCTTTCTCATGCAACTGTTCTGAAACTATTCTGAGGGAGACTGGTCCCAGATCGCTCTCGGACCAGGAAGCAATGTACTACTCAGAACGGTTCCGAGAACGACCATGAGAAGGGGACAGGCCGTTCTTAGAACTATTCTCGGAATAGAATTTTTGTCCATGAGAAAGGGGTATAATATTAGCCTATTTGGCTTGCATAGGTCGCCCTCCGACGCTATTCTTCTTAACTTTCCCGTTGGGCGCTTTATTCCTCGCACATGCAGCTCGGGCTCCAGTAGCGAATTTGTCTCGTGTTACGTGCTAGTAAAGGCGAACAGCGTTTACCCGCACGTACAGCCAACGCTTCCGAAATAGAGCGTAAAAACCAAAAAACCCTCCCCTTGACTAAAAGGAAAACAGTAACCAGTACACAGGATAACCGAGGAGATAAATTAATAACACTCACTTGAAGAAGCTAAAAGAGGTTCCACAAGTAAGGTAAAGTCCGATAAAACCCAGGTGAAAAATCTACACTGCAAAGGTAACCCCAAAAAATACCTGAATTGCTAACCCCCCACCCAAAACAACCTCTAAGCGAAGAATAAAAACCCAAAAAGGTAGAAAAGGCAAATTCCAAAT
>JAHWFO010080194.1:125-16001 GCA_023313115.1 Rhysida immarginata | reverse complement strand
CCAACAAACCTAGGGACACACCCAATACATAACCAACACCTCAACCCATGCTCCCAACATATTTCCCATACGACAAACCTACCTTCCCCGACAACTACCTCCCACATAATAACAAACCACAAAAACCCTTACAACAACACCAAAACTAAAGCAACTGTAACATATCTACTATTAAATCAGAAAATTGTTTAACAATTATCAAAAAAATCATAACCCTATTCCATAAAAAACTTGACCCCACCCCTGACCAAAAACTATTTCTTGAAACCAATTTCAGAAATCAACAGACCTTTTTAAACTTGAAACCAATTTCCTATTTCACCATTTAACAAACCTAAAAGCGTGGTGGGAAAACAGAACAAATCTACCCCCAAATAACGAAGACATCCACCCCCGACCCTATATATCCCATATCAAATTCCCCTCCAATATAATGAATAACAAGCTCAAGATATCACATCAGAACATCCACAGTATACAAGCAAAGTGGAAAGACCTCCATAGTATCATTCTGAAACAAACATCCAAATCAAAGCCCCAGTAGAAACCTTCCTATCAGATGAAAAAAAAGATCCAACTTAGCAACTGGACAACCTATCAACAAAATAGAAACCATCAAGGCAGAGGCATTCTCCTGGCAATTAAAAACAATATCCCCCACATCTTCATCTCAAATTTCCACATCAATAAAATTGAATGCATAGGAGTCAAGATATGGATGCAAGACAAATGGATCAACATCTACTCAGCCAATCAACAAAGGAAAACAGATTGGGAAAACATATGGGATCTCTTCCAACCTCCATACGCAATAATTGGAGAGTTCAACAGAACTTCTACAAATTGGGGTTGCCTATCAACTAACCCAAACGGGCTACACCTGGAACGCATCATCAATAACAGAAACCTTCAAATCACCTTCCCGCACCTTCATCCCAACAAACCCCCAACTCAATCCATCCACTTTATACTTCTGCGTAACATCTAGTGACTGGAATAATCCAAACACCTATACAACCTTCGAAGATACCTTTGAAAGCGACCACTAGCCTGACATAGCCTCGTTTCAATCAACCCCAAAAAAGCTCGATTACAATAAACCTCTATCCTTCTACAACAAATAATCCCCCCTCCCCCCGCTCAGATCCTAAAAACCCACCAGACCTACAACATCAAGGACTTGAACATCGACAACATCCAGCAATTTCTCTACAACCTACAAGAAACAATGTATAAAAACACAAAAAAACACAGGAACATCATCCCCACATGGTGGAACAACAAATAAGAAGAAACAACAAAAAACAGACAAATCACCAGAAAAGACTTCCCGAGATGCAGATGCAACTTATGCTGGATAACCTCAAAAAAAAATTAAAGCCCAAACGAGAAAAACCCTAAAAAAAGAAAATATTGGACCACACAATCAAAAACCAAAGGCACCTCAAAAAAGATAGCAAATCCACCTCAACCAAATATGCCAGTTTTACAAAAAAAAAACTGGTGTTGTATGCAAAATCCTCTCTCCATGGGAATCAGCCAATCGCCTACTAACATCCTTCGCCGGATCTCCCCCTTCTACCTCTCCCCTGAACACTCCAGTCGTCCCAACAAACTCAGAAGCAATCCCCCCACATGCCCCAACAAACTCAGAAGCCAATAAACCCTGACACTATAGATCACTGGAACTCCTCTTTCTCTCTACACGAACTGCAAAGAACAACCATGATGATCTCAGGTGATGGGTTGTTCACAGAAATATTGTGATTTTGCATACGACACCACTTTTTTCCCTCTGGTGGCAAATGTATGCACTAATAACTTTAGGAGACGTTAAAGAGAGATCGAAATAAAGACCATGTCAGCACCATGAATTACAGAAATAATTATCAATAATTGTTTGTAAGGGTCCACAGCGTGTTTTTTTTTTAACTAAACAAACTAAAAAGAGTTAATAATTTCATTCAATGTCATTCATTTAACGTCTCTTTTTTTTTAAAAATCATCCATTCGTGACTTCGCTTTAGAGCTATACACATAATAAATAAGCCTGTGCATTAAATGGATTAAAATGACAAAGTAATATTTGGAAACTCTTTCTAGTTTGTTTACTTAAAAAAATATAGCTGTGAAAGCTTACAAACAATTAGGATTAGCATTAAAACATTAATGATTCGATCTCTCTTTAACGTCTCCTAATAACTTTTCGATTTGAATTCTCTTCTCCGTGGTCTGCATAGCCTGTACACAGTTTCAGCATTCTCGTGCTACAAAGCAGTCGCAGCCTGCACACAAATGGGGAGATTTAATTATAACCACCCGGTATGTCCATGGTTCGACATTTGATTAATTATCACCGACTTTGTCATACCCTTGGGGAGGGGACTACAATCACAATTTCTTCGCTGAAATGCTTCTATTACTGTCTACACTTATCCCCCACCTCCTCTTTCCCTACATAAACATTGTTGTTGTTGTTGTTGTGTGCGAACACTGAGAAGACCTCTCCTACAGATAGGTAAACCAAAGAGAGGGTGAGCTGCATCTGTGCTAACTACAGAGGAAAGCGAAGGGAAAAAGCAGGAGGAGGAGGAATGTGGATACCTGAAGACGGCTAAGCAAGTGGCCGGGTGATTGTAGAGTCGTTCCAAAGTGACAATAGGTAACGTTTTCAGGTAATCGTGTAAGTTCACGCATTTCACCCGTTTGCTGGCTAGCGTTTCCGTCATCGTTGAAACGATCACGGACGTCGGATGATCCCGTGGCTTTTAATACAGCAGTACCGTCAACTTCTTCTCGTGGTAAACTCCGGGAGAGAATTAAAATCGAATGTAACCACCTTCTCTTCTTCTTGAGCTTTCAAAACTTTGAACAACAACTAGACCACATGGCGAGCATGCCATCTCTGCGCCATCGTTCTTTAATTGGAGACTGCTGTTAAGCACCCGAGTTGTTTTGGAAGTTGACGGCAGTAGCGCATCTGGTGGCTAATGAGTAAAATTCAAAGCCTATAAAATTAAAAAGAACAATTGTATGCTGCTATCCAAATCAGTGCCCTACAGATATCCATCAAATGATTCCGTTGTAGTTCCACTATAACCTCCTTTATTATTCCGAAGGAAATCATGTAATAAATAGCAGTTTGCGAAGTACGAAACTACAAGTGCAAGAGTTTTAAAATAGCCACCCAATTCCGGTTTTGTTCTGCGCTCCTCTTTCTCTCGCTTTCGTTTTCTGTCTACGCGCTGGCTTCGTCGACGAAAGCGTAAACAAGAAAAAAGAGAAGCGGCTAGCGACACGGTAGAACATGTCTTCATGGCAAGTTCCTGTAACCGGCCGAGGGGAAGCCAACTGCCCCCTGTAACCAAATAGGTTGGGGTATATATCAATTATTTACCCCCGGAGGGGGACGTCGTAGACAGAACGCCGAAGGCGTTCGAGTAACGGAAACAGTGACCAATGAGCCTCATTGAATGAGGCCCGCAGGGCCGACGGAGGCGCGAAGCGCCGAGAGTGGTAAAAGTTTGTTAAATTTAAACACGGCCTGCCAGATAGTAAAAGGCCTGTGCGAAAGTCTTTTCTGCAGAAAAACTGATAGAAAAACTTCTGAAAAACTGCGCTCTCCCTTCCATTTTTCGCCATGACGTCATGTTCTGCCGTGTCGCTAGCCGCCAGTGAAAAAAAGGAGAGACGAAAAAAGATGGCGGTCGACGGTTCGACTAGTCGTGCTGTCTGCTAAGAAAAAAGTGATCTTTTCGAGATTGCTAGTAACTCCGTTCTTCTAAGATAAACCATAGAGTTAATAAAATCGACGTTTCAAGTTCTCTTCCGGAAACCTTTCCTGATCTCTTAACATTTATTTATTGCTTTCTTTAATCTCTCTCCTCTCCGACATTTTCCATAACCTTTTCATTGTTTCATTTCTACTTTAAATGGGTATCAGAGTCAATTACTATTAATTATGATAAGAGTACATTCCAATTTCCAGAATAAAGGTAATAAAAGAGTATAACGGAAAGGAACTTAAAGCAGTAAAATGGGAGATAATTATCATTAGAAGCCTATTGTTTACTTATTTCACTACCTCTCTAGCCGGACCTGTGAGCCGGAAAGATATTTTAGTGTGTGGAGCACTGAAACCCACCGCATTTGAGCACCTGATTCTTGTTTAAGAATTTAAGTCACGATTTGATGGAAACGGACGCCACATTTTGGGTGCAGTAAATTTCTCAATTAAATGTTTATTCCAACTGAGTCCCGGGTCCCACACAATGCAATGCCATTTTCAGAAAACTTGACAAACTACAGTACAGACAACACCCTGCAATCAGAATAGAAAAATATTAAATATTTGATGAAATATGAGCATTTTTACTAAATAATGTTTAACTGCGCATGCGCAAAGCGTTACCAAACGTCTTTTCTATAATTTATTAGCCAAATGTATAGAGCTACTCTTAGAAAAATCCCAAGCAAATATCGTGAAATATATCATCGTTAAAATGAGTTGAATTTTAGTTGCTCTCAAAAATAAATAAAACGATAAGGGGCTTTGGTTCGGACACCATATCAACTACTTCTTCTTACACGGATATGAAGTCAATATTTCTTCATGTCAGCATAAGGAGAAGAAGTTGATACTGGTGTCCGATCCAAAAATAAAAAATTGGAGAGAACCCCTTATCGTTTTGCTTATTTTTGAGAGCAACTGAAATTCAACTCATTCTATCGACGACATCTTTCTGAATTTTCACGATATTTGCTTGGGCTTTTTATAAGATTAGCTCTGTACATTTGGCTGCTAAATTAAGCAAAAGCCATGTAGGTAACGATTGCGCATGCGCACTTAATCATTTAGTAAAAATGCTCATATTATATCAAATATTTAATATTTATCTATTCTGATTGCAGGGTGTTGTCTCTACTGTAAATTTTCAAATTTCCTGAAAATGACATTGCATTGGGTTGAAAAATCCTGCATGCTATAAACAAAAAACTAACGAAAGCATTTCAATTTTTTTTTAAAGAAACCTTAATATCTCCATGACTATATGTGCTATTCTCATACATAGAAAACACAGAGAAGTAAAAGAAGCCTCATAAGCATATTCTACAGCTACAATGCATTTCAAGCATTATTTTTTACAGGGTGATCCCAAACATTACTTTTTTTGTTCAATTCGTTACTGGTCCCCTATTTGCCTTCGGGACAAAACCTTCGATGTAACATACTCTTTACTCCCCTGAAGTTTCAGGATAATTCGTCAAGTATTTTTCTAAATATTCGACAAAACGTCTAAAATCGAAAGTGTCCGATTACTTTTGGATAGATAGTGTACTTCCACTGTGTCTTTTTGAGAGAATTTCTTCTTCTTGCCACACATCGTACCAATCGGTATGGAATCCATCCGGTCAAGTTTCTTTTCATCGGAGATGATGATTTTGTCCATTCTTTGTTTCAACCTATGTGACCCTATGTGACCCCAGATTAGCGAACTTTAATCTGGCAGCTTCATGCTTGGAAATGAGGACAGGTTTATGCCTGATCTTATTGTTGCAAGTAGATGCTTTATTTTCTGTAAGAGCTTCTGCACTTTTCTATCATATCCTGGCCATCTTAGCTGCATTTCTCAGAATCAAACGCTTCTGGGATGGAGTAAGCACTTGGGATTTCCCAGAAGACATCTTTTGACATAATTTTCTTGATCTTGCAGGAAGTGTCTTACAACATCCTTTCTCTGATGAATTCGCCTCCTATCTTTTGACATGAAAACGATACATCTTTTAATGCGAAATTTAAGTCTTTTTCTCTCCCTGTTACTGAAAATAGCACAAATGTCGCAAGAAACTAAAACACGCAAAAAAAAAAAATTACAGATGTCCACTGGAGAACATGGCTGTCTATTTACCAATTCAGTTTTATCCAATAAGTCTTTAATGCAATCTCGTGTTTCAAATGCTGCATTTTTATAGTAAAACTCCAGCTATCCTCTCCTTAACTGCGATTGGTCGAAGCCTAATTACAACGCGACATTGTGCTGCAAGCGCTTTATTTTGTTTTCTTTATAAAGAAATGCAATTCATATATGTTTAATGGTCCTTAAAACTAACTAACAATGTAATCATACGCAGGGCGAGAAAGCCGAACAAACGCAGTTAGGGAGAGGTTAGAGGAGTTTTACTATATCTATTTATTCGTTTACGCAAAAATAACATTTTTTTCCTAACACAGCAGTCTATAGAATTTAAGAAAGACAAGTTCATTTATTATTTTGAGGGATGTTACTGTTCACTAAAAATCTTGTGCAATTACCTGGTGGCTGTAATGCAAAGACGTGAAGTGTAGATCTAAAACAAAGCCCATGCAGAACATCAGAACTATGGACACAATTACAAGTTCGTACGACACAGAATCTCAAGTCACAAAACAAACGCATAAAGCAGTCCCAGTGTAACATTAAAACCACCGATTTTCTACATACGAGAGACCATCATAAAGTCAATACAATCAAGAGAAAGAACGATCGCTTTTGAAAATGTATGGTGCCACTGGGAAGCGACATTCCTCGAGTGCTGGAGATGCAAAGCAGCGTTTGGTGCAGTACCACTAAACGCCGCCAGAGCGTCGAAAGGAACATGCGCAGCCTGTCGAAAAATTGGAGGTGCGAGCCGTGATAAGGTTCTTGCATTTGAAGGGAAACAACGCCAATCTATGAGGAGTTAGTGGCCGTTTATGGTGACAATGCCCCATCATACGAGACAGTCGCCATGTGGCGTTGACGTTTCCAGTGCGGCCAAATAAGCGTGGAAGACAAACATCAGAGCGGACGCCCCTCCATCTGTGAAGAGCCACATATTGCGAAGCAAGTGGAGACGATAGTCCTCTCAGACCGCCTTATCACCATCAAGGTCAGATCATGGGTCATATTTCTGCACGATATCGCGCCAGCACATTCCGCACATCAGGCCATACGTGTTGCGGCGGAGCTACGGTGCGAAACACTATCCCATCCGCCGTATTCACCCGATCTAGCTCCAAGCGACTTCTTCCTCTTTCTTCGCCTGAAAAACTCATCCTGAACGACATTTTCAAGACGGCGACGAGGTCATCTTCCAAGTGCAGTTTCTCAACAGCCAAAAGGAGGACTTTTTTAAAAGTGGCATCCAGTAAGCCTCCATCATTGGGAAAAGCGTGTGCCCCACGGAGGTGCATATGTGGAGAAAGACTGATGCTACCACCGTGCAGTATCAGCCCATCTAGCTGATTGTAATGACTTTTTGACCGCCCCTCATAGAGTATGATAAACAACAACACCAAACAAAAATTTAAAACATAGCTAAAATACAGAGAAACTAAAAAAAATTATTTATTTAAAGCTAATACAGTTTATTTTTGTAAATTTCAGCCTTTTCGTTCTCCGATACCATCCGCCTCGAGTTCAGAAGATGAGGAGAGATTCTTTCCCAGCTTTCCAGGAGAGCGGCTTCTTTTTGGAATATTAATTCGTTGCTTTGGTTGATTTTTACAATTCTTAATTCACCTGGGCGTTTGCCGTAGTATTTCTTTGATCTAGGACCCGTTCTGGCATCTTTAGGTCTTTAGTGATTAGCTTATGGGCATCATTCTCATCTTTTGTATACACTATCTAAACTTCTAAGTTAACACCATTGCATGTCTTTGTCGAAATCGGCCACAATTGTTTAGTAATGGTTGCTACTTTCAATATTTAAAAATGCTGAATGACAAATTGAAAAGGGGAAGGAAAATTTCCGCGACCTGGATTCGAACATGGACCATGCCTATCGCTGGCACCGCTCTTACCAACTGAGCTACCGCGGATATAAACCGCATTGCGGTTACAAGATATCCAAATGGACTTCATTGAAGCCGCAAAGCAACTCAATCGGCAGAGCAGGCCCCAACTCGAAAGTTTGGAATCATCCTTACCCTTAAACCATCAAATAAATTAATGAAATTTAACTCAAACATAAGATAATAAATAAACTCTAGAAACATCTTCAAGCATATCGAAATGAGAAATTGAAAAGGGCTGGTAAGAGCGGTGCCAACGATAGGCATGGTCCCTGGTTCGAATCCAGGTCGCGGAATTTTTCCTTCCCTTTTCAATTTGTCATTTCGATATGCTTGAAGATGTTTTTTCAGTTTATATATTATCTTATGTTTGAGTTAAAATGCTGACTATTTGAGAGAACGCCTACTTAATTCTGACAATGATTGAATTCTCTTAATCCATAACATAAACCAGGCATTGTATATCAAAAATAACACAAAATAAACCCATCTAGAGCTCAAATTACTAGTTAACACCCCGTACAATTTTTATTGCATTTCATACAATTGCTTAGGATTAATATCTTGTATGATGAGCTTTCGCTTGTACCAAGTATCTAATGTGTTTTTGAAAGACTCTACCAACGTCTGAATTATTTGTGGTTTCAATGACAATCGATTTCAGTTCATTGATATTTTTCAGTTGTCGTTTGCTCGCTTCTTTTTTCAGTGTTCTCCGCAAATGTTCAATTGAGTTCATGTCAGGACTTTGAGGAACCCATTCCAAAACTTTAATTTTATTTTATTTACACCACTGACGTACAAAACCAGAAATATATTTTGCGTCATTATCTTGTTGGCACCAAATCACTCGTTGAAGCCTTAGTTTCCTCCACGATAGCGGGATGTTGCGTTTTTCCAGAACAGCTTTATAGACTTGACTTTGTTTCTAAAACAATTTCTAGCATACTGACTCCATTCCAACTAATGCAGACCCATCTATTATGAAATCTTTTCCATTTTTTACTGTTCTACGAATGCATTTAGTATCCAAAGCTTCTCCATACATGTAGAACTCCATCAGTATTGCCCAGTTTTGATATTTCCGCTCGTTTCCACCCGCTCTTGCCCAATTTTGATATTTTTTTGCCCAGTCATATCTATTCTTGACTTTTACTTTAGAGAGCAGTGGTTTCTTTCTTGCAACTCAGCTGTTCAATTCTTCTTTATGTGCTCGATTACGTGTAGTCTGTTCGCACACTTTCAATTTATGCTCTTGCTGTAGTCATTGGAACGGTATGTGTCACAAAGCATTGCGACAGTTACGGGCTCCAGTATTTCTAGCAGACGACGTAAGCTAAGAAATAATGCTGGAGTTCGCCTGTCGCCATCTGTTCGCCTTCCGCAATATAAAGACAACTGCTTTTATATGATCCCTGTTTGCGGAAGGAAGAGAAGAAAACGGCGCAAGCGAATGCGCATAAGAAAGGCGGATGAGCGGGAGCTTGAAATCAGGGATTTGGCTAGCGAGATTGAGAGGGGAATGTTTCCCATGAATCCGCTCTCGACTTCTTCAGAACACGTACAACAAGTTTCGGAGAAAAAGGGTTCGACAGCACTTAGGCTGAAGAACAGTGCAAAAGAAGAAAAAGGAATTGCGAGCGACGCAGACATTGACTCGTGTATAGACAATGACAATCTTGCGTCTTGTAATTGTATTGCTAATTCTCATGCATTAGTTCATCCTTCAGCGACCGACATTGTGGATATTTCGCCGAACGATTCGTCTCCCGCCTCCGCTGTCGTCGAAGTCACGGTTGGACAACTTCGCTACGCAAGCCACGCTCCAACAGAGCAGAGGACAGCTTTACAAAATCCCGTCTCCGCCTTTACGATAAACGTATCGCAAGAAGGAAAGGACGACGCTCCCTCCGAGCAGAGGACAGCTATATTTTCGAGAAAGCATGACCATTTTGGACCAGGGCACGACCGAATTTTTCTTGCAACGATAATCGAAACGTCACTCGTCGTAGTATCAGAACTTCGAGTGCGTTCATGCTTTCCCCACCGAGGATTTGACACCAATTTCGCCAGATGACGTAGTCACCGGCATATTTCCCTGGGCCATTCCAGCTTTTATAAGGGAGAATCTCGGCACCTTTACCCTACTCTCAGGTAAGCCGATATTCCAAATTTTATCTAATCTAAATTTCCCTGGATAAAAATTTGCTTTATGAGGCTCAACTGTAAATGTTTGAGACCCGGCAAATTCAGCTCTCGCTCTCCGCACTTTTTGTTGCTTAAAGTTTTTTTCTTGCGTGCGTGCACTTTTAAAGTTTAGAACCCTAAATTTATCAAGGGTCGTAGTTAGTGTGGCTAGATATTTCTCTAGGGTTACTTGAGCGTTGAGCGAGTTAGGGGTGCGATAGATAAGTTAAAGATTATTTTAGTTTGATTTTATTGAAATGTTTTATAGCTTTATGAGCACAACCAGACTGTTGCTATTCTTGTCCAATGGCTGCTTTATTTGTATCCCGTAGTTTCCCTTGCGGTCTGGTTCGGACGTTCAACGCATTGCGTAAGCCTGTGGTATAAAGCGGCTAGCAGCAACTTATTCCAGTCCATATTTAAAGAAAGCACCCCGCTTCGAAGAAGCAAGTCTGTATCAGTTCAGTGCGGCAATACCTACTTAGTTTACCATTATTTGGGCCGGTAAAAATTTTCTGTTAAGAAGACGTGGCTTCTTGTTTTCATCCATTACAGGAACAAGGACGCCTGTCTTTCGTCAAGTACTTATCTAAATTATTGTGAGCGAGAAACCCTCGCCTTTTTACGTGGGGTGATTTTCCACGTGTTAGTGAAACTCCCCCTTAACCATTTAATTCTGTTAGGAGTGCCACCTCACCTTAAGTGGGTGGACTCTCCTAAAATCATATCATTTTGTTTTGTACTGTTAATTCAATAAGAAATTAAAGTCTATGGTTATAAATAAACAATAAATGTATGTTCCTTGATCATGTTACTCTTGTCACTCACACTGTTCCACTGCCCATGTTCGTGATAGAATGTTTCTAGTTATGCTTCATCTCACGCAAAACTCGTCTGTCTTCGCGTTTTTAATTCACAAGAGTTGGCCTTCTTTACGCCACCTATCACGGGCTTTAACATTGTCTCTGAGATGAAAGATTGCATCATTTGTGGACCTCTCTGCGAACTATTTTTACCGAAATGGGGTGTTCAAGGTGAGTATTAAGTTCTGCAGCCACTTTCGTTGCACTAGTTTTTGCCTGTTTCGACACAATCCTTGTTAGTGCTCGACGGTTCGTATCATTCAGTATTGTTTTCCGCCGATGACGTCTTACCGTGTTTTTGCGGGGCCAACGATATAACCGGCCCAAGCGCGGCAAAGCAACACCTCCTAGAAAGAAAGCCTCACAACTGAAACGGTCATATATTGTTACATCATCATAATTCGACCATTGTTGATCATATTTCTACCAATCATAAGCCCTAAATTTGGTCGACTTAGGATGATGTAACAATGAATGACTTTTCAGTGAGACTTTCTTTCAAGGAGGTGTTGGGCAAAGTCACCTGACCATCTTATTCCGAGTTACAATGTAATCTCCTTTGTTTCTGTCTTGGATTTTAACAATAAGTATTTTTTCGTTTGTTGGAAATAATGATGGTTGGATTGCTGGCCGGATTAAGATAGTCAGGTAACTTTTCCAGGCGTTATATCGTTGGCCCCGGTATTTTTGGTATGCATTCATAACATTGGAGACTGTTGCTCTTGAAACGTTCAACGCTGTCGCTGTTCGGGACACGGATCCACCTGTTAAATGGGCACCAACGATCTGCCCCCTTTCAAAGTCTATGAGATGACACATTTCAGGAAGAAATTATTGCAAACCCCAATTGAATACAACTTATAATATACTGAAAGGTAACACAGGAGAGGTAGAACAACTGATTTTAATACGTGAGACATGCAAATTTCTATGAGCTTTCTCAAACGTCACGATTATTTGGACGATCCTATTATGAACGGTAGTTCAAATTATTTAGTCCAATTTCTGTATCTGCATAACTTGGCAGCCATCCCATAATGCTGCCGCTTTTGATGTTTAAACCATTCTTTAATTTTATTTGTTGCGTGGCATGAAGTGCCATTCTGTTGAAATACAGGGTGACAATTATTGAGCTACATGAAAAAAAACAAAAAAAAAAAACTTGATAACTTTTGAACAATTGGCGAGATTCAGTTAAATCTTGGCGGTTGAATGTGGGGCATTTTGGGATTCTTATGAGCATGCGCATTCGTATTGTTATTGTTGTTCATTTTTCGTTGAAAAAAGTCGAAATACAGCTTTTGTGAGCGTATATCAATCGTCCAGGTGTATTATTCGAGCAATAACAGCCCGGTTGCGGCTCAAAGGAAATTTGCGACCGAGTACAAGCTGAAGACAACCGGTCCAAGTGTTATAATAATCAAAAATCTGATTAAAAAGTTTGAGATAACTGGTAGTGTTGACAATGTTGGTCGTTGAGCAAGTGTGAAAACGTCCGAAAATTTCGATAAAACTGATGGCAAGCATACGGAACACGTCACAAACTAAATCCGAATATCTGTAGTTACTTTTAACATTTGAATAAAATTTTTGAACTCCGTAGTTTTAGAAAATTTGATG
The DNA here is from genome assembly GCA_023313115.1 of Rhysida immarginata. Taxonomy (NCBI): domain Eukaryota; kingdom Metazoa; phylum Arthropoda; class Chilopoda; order Scolopendromorpha; family Scolopendridae; genus Rhysida; species Rhysida immarginata. The sequence continues at coordinate 3,518 of JAHWFO010080194.1, read as the reverse complement.
TTTTATTTCACATAGCTCAATAACTGTCACCCTGTCAGTTGGATATAGTTTTCGAACTGATGGAACTAAGCTGCTTTTCAAAATACTGACATTATACTCTGAAGTATTAACAGTTCCATCGAACCATGTGCTGTTTTGATCCACTCTTTCACCACTCATGCAGCACCACATCACCACGCTTTCGGGAAATTTTACACATTGATATATGCTTATTGATGGTCTCATATGGGAGGAAAATTTGATTGTGACTTTGTGTGCTGTGACAAGAGTGCGCACCTTGAAGGTCCATGAATACTGCATCTGAAAATTAGACGGCGATTCATCATTTTAGCGCAAGTTGCACCCGTTTAGGGCGGAAAATGACTATTTTATTTACTTACGAAGCTCCATCATTCTTTTGTATGAGCATGCATGGGCTAAAAAACTCAGGTGGTCCTAAATTACCCAAAATAGGTTAACTAGTTTTTAGTTTTTAACACAATACGGATGGGACATTGTACGCAATAGATTGTTCCACTAAGATTATTGAAAATAATGGATGAATGGTATATACCAAATTTGCATTATGCGAATTTTTCAGATTAAGTATACTAATTAACGAGTTTTTAGAACTCATCGATTCTTATGCATCCTTGTATCAATTGCACCACTAGTCTGGTATCCATTTAGTGCAATGTTTCCCAGACTCATTGGGCTCGCCACCCACTATTCAAAAAAAAAAAAATTGCTCACCGCCCACCCAGCCAGGAATCATTCAGAAACTATAAAATGATAAAAACAAAATTTTCAGAACATAATGTTACATATATTTATCTTTACATACATGGAAAAAAAAACCACACATAAAATCAAACTAATGAGACGAGTGAATCTGGTGCCTTTCTATCAATTTATTAATGTCGGATTCCATTTTTGTTAGCAGAATTTGTAAATCAAGACGATTAACTATTTGAAGTCGGTTTCTTTTGTTAGTTCCACTAAATACGACGAAGGAAATACAATAATAAAATTTTGAACTACTGTACATTCCATAAGTCTGAGACTTACTTACTTACTTACTTTTCAAACCCGCTTATCCGTTAGGGTCGCGGGGGCAGCAGCCCTATGGAGGATCTCCAGCGATCGCGATCTTCCGCCATCAGGCGCATGTCCTCCCTGGTAATATCCAAGCGACTCGAACCCAGATTCTCCAGGTAGTCTAGCCACCTGGTTCTAGGCCGACCCCTTGGTCTCTTACCCACCGGCTTGGAAAATAACAACTGCCTAGGAAGACTAGTTTGCGGCATCCGAATCACGTGGCCATACCAGCGCAACTGAGACCTCTCAATGCGGAGAAGTAGCGGCTCAACACCTAAAGATTCCCTTATTGTATTGCTGTACACTCTATCTAGTAGGGTAACACCTGCAACACCTCTCAGAAATCTCATTTCGGCCGCTTGTACCCGCGATCGCACTCTTTCGGTCATTACCCAAGCCTCATGACCATAGGTGAGAATGGGGACAAAGATGGATTTGAAGACGGAGAGCTTAGCTTTGTTACTCAGCTCGCGTTTCGTTACCACGGATCGCCACAGTTCACGTCTGACACAGCTTGCTGCACCGATCCGAGCATCCAATTCTTTCTCCTGCCGTCCATCACTCGTGAATGCAATCCCGAGATACTTGAATTTCTCCACCTGTCTCAATGAGGCTCCACTAACAAAAGTCTGAGACTACATTCCAAAAGTCTAGTCCGCCCATTGGCCACAGTCTTATTATAGGCACTCTAGCGAAGCGATTTCACGGTTTTTCGTTCGTATTTTTCGCCATCACCTTTTCCAGCTAGCAGCATGAAAACCTTGCAGTGAAGCATCGGCGCACTAAAATATACATTCCCCCAATTGTTGTCAGCTCCGCTTCCACAGTGGAACGTCAGGCCAACCGTGACCACCGAGAGAGAAGGCCTCCGCAATGAAACTGATTACATTGTTGCATCACATAGATAGTGCATTGTTATTCGTATTTCCACCAATAATAAGCCCTGAATTTGCACTGTCTATGATGATGTAACAATGTATTCAGTTTCATTGCGGAGGCCTTCTCTCTCGGTGGTCACGGGTCAACGCCACCTAGATAGAAGGCCTGAAAACGCCAACGTCATGCATTGTTACATCATCATTAGTCGACCATTGTTAATCCTATTTCTACCAATAATAAGCCCGAAATTTGGTCGACTACGCAGCCGACGAGAAAGACAGGCCAGGGCACTCAAAAGTCACCCAGTTTCGATTTAAACAATCAGTGTTTTTTCGTTTGTTGAAAACAATGAAGTTTGGATTGTTGCTCAGACTACTGTGGTCAGGTAACTTTTGAGTGCTCCGGCCTGTCTTTTTCTCGGCTACGGCAACGCCTCCTATAAAGAAAGCCTCCGCACTGAAACGTCATATATTGTTACATCATCATACTTCGTCCCGAGGCTAACGAGAAATACAGGCTCCGGCACTGAAAAGTCACCTGATCAAGATAGATCTAGTAACAATCCAATCTTCATTGTTTCCAACAAACAAAAAAAGACGAATTGTTAAAATCCAAGATGTAAACAATGAAGGTTCCAGGAGACTTTTCAGTGCCGGAGCCTGTCTTTCTCGTTAGCCTCGACTTCGTCTTTTGTTAATCATATTTCTACCAATAATACGCCCTAAATTTGGTCGACTTATGATAATGTAACAATATATGACGTTTCAGTGCTGAGGCTTTCTTTATAGGAGCGTTGGCTTTGGTCGACTATGGGGCCAACGATATAACGGGCCCCAGTCAACACCACCTAGACAGAAGGCCTGCGCACAGAAACGTTATACATTGTTACATCACACTAAAGCGGCTACTGTTAATCGTATTTCTATCAATAATAAGCCCTAAATTTAGCCGCTTGATGATGATGTAACAATGTATGAGGTTTCTGTGCGCAGGCCTTCTTTCTAGGTGGTGTTGCCCCAGTGCGGAAAAGTCACCTGACCATCTTAGTCCGAGTAACAATGTAATCTCCTTTATTTCTCTCTTGGATTTTAACAATAAGTGTTTTTTCGTTTGTTGGAAATAATGAAGATTGGATTGTTGGCCGGACTAAGATGGTCAGGTGACTTTTCCGCGCTGGGGCAATACCGCCTAGAGAGAAAGCCTGCTCACGGAAAAATCTTACATTGTTACTTCACCTACGGTAGGGACAATTTCGGACTTATTATTGGTAGAAATTTGATTAACCATACCCTACCATAGGTGATGTAACAATGGATGACGTTTTCGCGCTCAGGCTTTGAGTAGAGGTGGCGTTGGCTGGGGCCTGTTATATCGTTGGCCCGGGGCCAATACCACCGAGAGAGAAGGCCTCCGCAATGAAATTGAATATATTGTTGC
>JAHWFO010080180.1:0-12731 GCA_023313115.1 Rhysida immarginata | reverse complement strand
GATAGCCTAATATCAAATGTAAAGATCCTGCCCCCTACTAGTCGACTCTTTTTATTCCGAATCTTTATCTAAATACTGGAGTTTATAGCATAAACGAATGTGTATACGAAATTTTTCGAAATTTATCAGATTAGTCCTCCTTTCTATAACGAGTTAACTTATATGCTGTAAATTTTATGTAATTAAAAACGAGGAATGGAGTTAATGAAAAAATCAGCACAAAATAAGCACAATAGAATTGCATATTAAAAAACCGTCGGATGGAATAATCTCCCTCCCCCCTTGAAGAATTTATTTTCTTTATTAATATTCTCTTTATTTATATTTCTCCCAACATTACCCTATCCGAAAGAATTTTATTTTTCATATATTTTGCATTGTAATTTGAAATTTAAAGGTTTTCAGTTTAAAACTTCGTTCAAAATCTAAATTAAGTTCTTCAAAACACTTTTAATTAAACACAAGTTAGAGCGCTTGTCTGGGCATTTTGGGGGGCAATTGCAAAAGGAGGCAATTGTCCTAAGGGGTGATGGTTGTCCTAGGGGGCCCTTCTCCAGGGAGCAGTTGTCCTGGTGGCAGTTGTCCGGGTGGCGGTTGTCTAGGGCGCAATTGTCCGGACTGTAGATTCCCTCTGTCGGCGACAAGATTCCGGGGATGTTCTCCGTGTAGTAATTGTCATGTTTCGTTGATTTCCTCAAGAGCAGGCAGGAGAGGACCAGAGAGAAATTTTTTTAATTTTTGAGGTATTTTTCTTTATAAGATACTAGCGGACTCGGCAATGCTTCGCTATTACTAAATATGTATATAAATATGTGAAATATTAATAAATAAAATATTAAATAAAGGAAATTGTGAATAAGAAACAACTGTGAAATTTTATGTGAATAAAAATTAACATATATCTACAATAATAATAATAATAATAATAATAATGCGACAAAGATGGCGCGATGTATATTTTTTTAAAAAGAATTAATCGCGAAATTCTAAGGTTAAATAAACTTTTTTTTTAAATTTTTATGAGCAAATAAACTTATTTAATTATATATTAAATATATTCAATATTTTACGATTACTCCAGTTATTACTAAAACTGTTGTGGATGGTTGAGATGTCTAACAAATTCACTTTCTTTTATGGGGGCCCACCTAGTTTTTATCTGAAAGAATCTAATGTTAAGTACATTATTAGAATGGCCTGTGACACCTCTGAGGAATTTTTGTCGTTTGGAACATGAGATTTCTTTATGCCGCCAATCATTGAAGTCATCCACTTGTTCAAATCAGTGCCGACGCTGGTAGATTCCATGATATGCAGTGTTGCATCTAGGTTGGAATAGACGGGCGCGGCGCCCTGCCCTTTCTGAGCGCACCCTACCCTTTCTCGTTGGATTTATTTAAGCTAACCATTATAATATGCGTTTATGTCTCCGACTTGCCCTATTTTTGGACCAAATGTGCCCTAATTATTGTTCATTTCCCTGCCCTGCCATTTTGCTAGATGCAACCCTGGATATGTGAATAGTTGGCTAGGTATTCTTACACATGGGCCGTTTATTTTGAAAGTGGTGAGTCTATTATTCCATATTTCGAGATAATTCATATGGAATGATTGTGAAATTTGGAAATCACGGAATTTTCAATTGATCAAAGCATCGTATTTTTAAATATAAACTCTGAATTATAAATAAATTTCATAAAATTGCATATATCTGCTTTATCAATTTTCTCCAAAATAATCTGGCTTTTCATAATAAACGGCCCACATTATACTCATTGTGGAATGGAGGAATGACATTTGCCTATAGAAAAACCAATAGGAGATTTATGGATATAATAACCAGTAATCTAATGGTTTTTAAAAGAAGATAAGTACCATCGGTTATTACAATATAGACATAAATTTCTTGGTTTTATTAACTCCCTAAAACTTAGCTTTATACAAACAAACTTTGGTAAAACAGGAATCCACTATCATATTTGAATTATTAAGCAAATCTCAAAAATCATATGAATTTAATTTAAGAAGTTGTATAACTGAAATCACATCACTTTAAACTTAGAAAATTGTATGGTTATCCTGATCAATAAAAATTGAAAAAAAAAACTTGAATAGGAAAAATGTTCTCAAAAAGTAAAAAAATTCTTAGATTTTGGAAGATACCATATAGATACAAATTAAGGTTAATCCAAATCTTGATAGCAACGTGTGGCATAACTAAATTTTCTGGTCCCTTAGGCAAGAAATCCTTTTGGTGCCTTTAATATTAAAATAAAATTTTAATTAAGTGTAACATTAAGGTTTTAAAATGTTGAATTTACGGTTTATTTATACAAACATCAGAAATGCGAACACACACAAAATATTGTTTACTTATATAATTAAAAAAAAATCTTAAAATTATATTGTTCTGTAGAAAAAATATCTTACTCAGAGCTTTGTATGAGCTCCCTATGTCATTGCTTAACTCTGCCATATGGTTGTTATGGCACTGGCTACAACAATAGGTTTGTAATAACAGTCCCGCGTCTGTTCTCATAAACACACTGTTACAATCAAGATCCGGCTTGCCCTTAATTAGAAAATATTGAAGGCCACCCTTCAGAATTTTCTAGCAAAGTTTCAGTTATCCCTGCAATATCTCTCAGACTGAAAGGTTTCGATTCAATTCAATTCCCATTAACTTTTATAAAACGCTTATAAAAAGCACTCCTTTCCTAATCAGGTACCACTGAGTATCATTATCAACAGTAAAATGTCTCTAAAAACATTATAATATTTAACACATAAATAAATAATTATGAATATACAAACAAGAGGTAGACACTAAGGAGAATTGCAGATGGGCTGTCTATGGATTTTCTACACTTTTGTTTCCCTTCCCTTCCTTCAATTTTCCTGTCATTCCTCCATTCCTAGATAGTGCCATGTGACGATACAAACTAGAGATATGTTCTCATTTCCTTAACTATCAGGAATTAACGGAAACTTTGTGATACAATACAGGTTTACATAATAAATGCTTATTAACATGGACTGATTAAGTGTTTAGCCATCTAATTCCAAAAAATGATTTCGTTATTACTTTTACTAATGTGATCTTTAGTTCATTCCTGCCATTTAATGTAAGATGTGTGAAGATTAAAGACTATTCTGACAAAAATCCAAATGAAGAGAATATATTTATGGAGGGTCTTCATAACAAAGTTTCCTCTGTTTTTAAAATTTATAAGAGAAAGTAGCAACTTTATAAGTACAACGATAACAACAAAGCAGAATTTTCATGTACACTAATACCCGAGGATGAATTGAACAAGGCCAATTGGTATATATTAATTTATCCTTAAAACACTTTGAAATGAATACTAATAGCACATATTAATGAATAAAAATACCTTAACCAAAAGTTATTTGTACACTTTAACTAAATATTCTCTATTTAATTATGGCAAGAATGGACTAAAAAACATGAAATACGACTTTCGTTTGCAAAGGTAAGAAAATAATAAGAATAATAACGAAATCACTTTATAGAAATAAATATTCACTATTATCTTAAAGTAAAGTTGGATAACCAAGTATTTTCACCTCATGATAGTCAGATTTTACTTCGTGCCTGATAATTAAAGAAATACGTTCATCAAAAATTTGACTCTAGTTTGCATTTTCACGAAGCACTAACAAAAGATGTTGCACAGTGATGACGTTTCAAATGAAGAATTTGAAGGGGATTGGCTGCTATTCTGTTTCACAATAATTTAGGAATAAAGTTTAACCAAAACATACGATTAAAAATTTTTGTTTATATTGTCTTACTGTAACTATTACAGCTCTATAATTATTTTGTATGATTCTCTATTCGAATCAGGATTCTGGAACATCTTCAACCTGGCCACCTCGTAGTCCACCATTTCATGAAACACCAGGCTTCCATTTTATGTCTGTTCATGAAGCTCACGAAACTAACGAGATTCATTCCTAAAGGATATGGTCGAGTCTGCTCGAGTGTTCGCACTATTCGTACTTGCAATTCCATAAAAGCCATTCATAAAAGATGCCGTTAAATTATGGATTTAAAATTTAGGCACATTTGTCCTCTCTAATTTATTCACATAAATCTAACATAAAATTGGACAATTTCGAGTTTTTAAAGTAACAATTTGCTACGATACGAAGTATGGTTAGAATTCTGCTTGAACTACTCGTGGAAATTATGATTTTTGTGAAAATAATAAACAGTTATTATGGATAATGAATGCATGGAACTCTTCCATGTGGTAACTTTCTGGTCAACTGCATTATATCACGTTTCCGATAGATCTGTAGGTATGAAATATTATTAATTCCTGAATAATTAGTCTAAATAATAATGACGACATTCCATGACTTGTGTAATGGCTACCATTTCGTGACATTGTTACAATGAAAAATAAAATGGATCCTGCAGGTCTATTCGTTATTTTAAATTATTGAAAATAATAAACAGTTATTATGAATAATGAATTGTCACATGCATTATTATATCACGTTTCCGATAGGTCTATCTGTATGAAACATTGTTAATTCCTCTATGCACGCTGAATAATTAATCGAGACGACATTTCATGATCTGTGTAATGGACACCATTTCGTGTTATTGTCATAATGAGAAATAAAATTGATACTGCAGGTCTAATCATTATTCTAAAGAGTGAAATATGTTTTCTGCACATGAAGTGATTATAGAATTAATATAAGAATCAACTGACATTTGTACTTTGTGAAATACGAATCAAAAATAATGTAAGGACGTATTATATTCTATAACTACATGTTTTTTTTCTCTTTCCTTATTTGTATGGTTTCATTCGTTATTTTAATTCGTTTCTTTTTATTGCACGAGACTAACAATTTTAGAAAATATAACATAAGTGTAGGCTGGATATGAACACTAATGCCCTGAAATACATTTATATTCCATTGCCAGGAGTTTATTACAAATATTCGCCTTAATGTGAGGAGTACATAACTGTCGAATTTATTGAGTTTGGTTTGCTCGTATGAACGTTTCTTCATTTTAGGAAAAATGAGTATCTCTTAAAAGGTTTAACCAATTATTATAAAAAATTACGTCAAGGCACACCTTATGATAGCCTCTAACAGTGTGTTAATTTGATTTGGTTCTGCTTTTTCGCGTTTTAGAGGAGTTAGCTGCACACCTGTGTGTTCGTTACCGAAACTCAATTTTTTTTTCTTTAATCGACTTAAACCTATGATTCGAGAGGATATGTTGAAATTTTGAAAATTTTGCGTCTCTGACCAATTTTGTGTAGCTAACTCCTCCGAAACGGTATGTAGCAGAATAAAAATTACAGATTCTTAGAGGGTACCTTAAATTGTACCTTGACGTATTTTTATGTCAATTGGGTAAGCCGTTTTAGAGATACTAATTTTTTTCTAAAAATTAAAAAATGGCTTTAGTGTTCTAACCAGCAAACCAAACTCAATGAATTCGACATGTACGGGCTCCACTCATTAAGGCGAATTTTTTTGTAAATGATTTGTTTGGCTCTGATGAGCTGTTTTGAAGTTATTGACCCACTCCCCTCATGATCTTTTTCGTTTTTGAACCCGTTTCATCATCTGGTGATAGGCCTGTGCGAATGTGCCATTCCGCCATTATTATAATTTTTTCTTCAAAATATCAACATTTCTTCTCGGATCACGAGTTTTTAAGTTGTTTTCAGAAAAAAAAGCTATTTCTTTTTTGAAATTGGGGAAACGAATAGGGGAGACCGGGGCAGATTTACACGATTTTTTATTATTATTTTTGTATTTTTAGTAATAAAACTATTACACTAAATTTTCCTATCCCCATTCATTAATTAGACTTTAAGCTACCTTTAAGGTGCCTTTAACTTATCTTAAATTTATATTATTTTCAAATTAAAAATAATTTTTTGATGCAATCTCACCTGCGTAAACTTGCCCCGTAACTGGGACAGGTTTACACAATGTTTATTTATGTTTCCACACATTTAACATAATGAAATATAAGGTTTATTAGAAATAAAATTCAAATAATTTGCCATATTTATTACTTCGTTTAATTCAGTGAATACAAGTGAGTCAGGATACAAACATTTCAAATACAGGATACAAATACAAATATTACCAAATAAAAATTTACAGGATACAAAATATACAGAATTACCTGTTGTAATACAGTGATCATGTGCCCACCTCTTAGCTTGTGTGCGTGGTATGCATTGTTCTCCAGGTTTTGACTTTTTAAATGGCCTCAAACAATGTGTAAATCTGCCCCATGCTTCATGTGTAAACTTGCCACATCGCCGTGTTTGGGTTACAACTAAGCCTCTAAGCTTTGTTCTTAAGGTTAACAATGAACTTAATAGCTTAAAATAACCGCAAAAGAACGGTCTAACAGGATAATCAATAATAAGTTATGATGATCTAATGGTACAAACTCTATAACTGTCAATACATTAGTGGGAAAATTTACTTGCCAGAAGAAAAATTAGGAAAAGTTGTCTATTTCATTATTCTCACATGCGACTGATTCCAAACTGTTGTGAGGGTACATGACGGTGGTAACGTTGCTCCTGACTCAAAGGCGGTGCGCTCCGACCAACGGTAAGTGAGCTATAGCGAATGTGTCAACCTACCCCTGTCCCAAACTTGCCCCAGCGAGTCAAAAATCTGTTACCCCCTATGCAATTTCAAAACGAGTGGAGATACAACAAATATGTTGCAGGCAACATGTAGGAAGTTAAGGTGCATTTCCACTGAGGCATCACTGAACGACATGAGGCATGCTGCATGTTTTCTAGTGTTGCCTGTTTCTAGGTGTGTGACTTTGTGCCACAAATTTTGCTACTGGTCGCTTCGTGTTCCTTCTGTTGAAAGACTGTGTGTAGCATTCGGCATTGACGCATGCTACATGTTGCCTAAAAGTTGCCTCAGTGGAAATGCAACTTTGGTAGGGACAAAACAATGGTATTTTTTCACTAAAATACCCTTCCTAGTACTCAACAAAACCTGTAAATTTCATTTTTGAGATCAAAAAGGTTTTAAGGGTTACAGGCACTCAAATATTTAAAAAATATGGTCACAAGTAAGATGTCGGAAATACAAAGTAAAATTTTAAAAAGGAAACATGGATATGTTGTTAATGGTTAAAAAATAATTTTCATCCTGTTATACAAAATATAATCCCATTTATTCTAAATTCAAGAGCCAGATGAAAAATAAAAATGAAGACAAGAATTTAGAGCTGCACTTATTGCATTAAATATAATTCGACGTGTCGGCTGACGGAAACAACCAAAATACGTACTTAATATCGTTATATCAAGTCGATTAATTGGAGCTGACTTATTCGACCTTACGAGATCCATCAGTAATGAACTTGTCTTTTGTGTATCTTGAAATGTTGAAATCTCCGTAGCTACAATGCATGTGTGTGTTTAAGTATACAGGAAGGACGAAAAATCTAAATCCCTTAAGTTACTTGGATAACTCAAAGAGAAATGATGAAAACCGAAGAAAATTATCCTAACTACAGTGTATAATATGGAACTAAAATTCCGCCACCTGGACTTGAACCAGGGTACAATCGCTGCCCTAATCAATTGAGCTATTGTGAACAATTACAATGTGCCCGTATGGACTTCTATGAAGTCACATGTCAGCTCAGCTTCCAGAGAAGAATTTTCTTCAGTTTTCTTCACTTCTCTTCGAGTATGTCTTTTCATCAATTTTTTTGACGGTTTCAGGGTTAGCTGGTTTCCAGCCTAGCGAGTCGGGAGGATGCTCTGCCAGTTGAGTTGCCATGCGACTTCATGAAAGCCATACGCAGACATTGTAAACATCTGTCCGCGATAGCTCAATTGGATAGAGCAGCGACAGCAAAAAGTGGTCCCTGATTCGAGTCCAGATCGCGGAAGTGTTCATTCCCTTTTTCACACTGTAATTACTTGATAACTACTGCAGAATTTAAAAACACTGCTGCAGCCAACAAATAGGAAGTCGTGGGTAGGCAATTTGTACGTGACCTTCTGATGGCCTGCATTATGCAAATTAGTAAATATATAAAATGTATCTCGTAAATCGCTACAGAATCGGATCAATTTCCATTATCAACTTGATCCGCATTCAATTATGAAAACCATAAAATAATCGTATCATAACCAGATGAACACATCACTCACAAATGAAATGGAAACATGCCTATATGCGAATCATGTCACATACACATACAGTTTTGAATATTTTGTAAAGGTTTTCACAAGGGTGTCATATTCCTATTCAGTTGGCATAAAAACCCACATTCACAGGTGCAATTCCTTGTACAGTACGATGACTAAGTACATAGTTAAGGAATTGACTGTCATGTGCTACGGTACTGCTAAGGAGAATGCTGTTGCTACTGCAGCTCAACTTTATCAGGAGATACATGCAAACATGTAAATATTGAAAGTTATAAAATTTTCGCGAGTCTGCCCTTTAGTTCTAATCGTAAGACAAGATTCGGCAGCAAATTGACGATGTGACGCTCGTTGTGCTGGCGGATTCCTTACATGGAGAGACGTGTTCTGATATGCTTAAATGACATGCCAATACATGCTGTGAGATCCGTAGCAAACACTTTTCAAACACTTTGGTATGTCCGTAGCAAAATTTATTAAATATCCAATAATAAGCGAAAATCCGGGACCGACAGCGAGAGGGATAACCTGTATTACTAGTACATGCTTTAACTTCAGCTCTAAATTCTTGTTTTCATTTTTTATTTTACATCCTGCTTTTGAATATATAATAAATTGAATTATATTTCGTTTTAAAGGATGAAAATTAAATTTTAACCATAAATATCATCTCGATTTTTCCTTTTTAAAATTTTATTCGTATTTCCGAGCACTTTCTTGTGACCATTTTTCATACATATTTGAGCGCCTGTAACCCCTAAACCCTTTAGTTCTCAAAAATGAAACTTACAGGTTTTGTTGAGTACTAGGAGGGGTATCTTGGTGAAAAAAATACAATTTTTATTTGGCCCCCCTTTTGAGATATTTGACCTGGAAATCTGCGAATATGGAAAATTTCCCAACTTTGAGGCCTAAATTAAGAAGAAAGCGTACGAAACACAAATTTTATTTCTTCATAGTCGAAATTTAGCCTATCCATAGTTATCAGAAAAAAAATTAACAAATTGTCTTTCCACCCCCCCCCCCCCTCCCCAGTTGCCTTGGTAGATCACAAAAATGATGATTTTGCTCGCGAGTACTACTAATTTCAAGGTTGATTAACTGCATGATGGAAAAGGATTTCAGACATTTCTATACATTTTCTTAATGAAAATTTGAAGTTTCTATTTTTAAAGGAACTGAAATGGTAGCCAGATGCAAGGCTGCTTTTTACCCTGCAGCAGTGAAGATAAATGAGCCTAGATCCAAAGCGGATTAAGATAAAAATAAAATAAAAATTGTTTTGTTATTCTCAATGATAGGATTAACATGGTGAAAAAGTAAAGAAAATCTAAAATGGTCGAGCAACCATTTATTTCCGAATTGGTTGATTTCTCATGTTGCCAGATAGAATCTTTCAATGTTGCCAATGGTGTGGAGTAGTCGCAGTACACTTTTGAAATAGCCAAAAGGCACAAGGCGTCAGATCGGGCGATCTTTGTGGCCATGCATGCGGAAAGTGTCGACTGATGACACGATTCTCCCCATGCATTGAGTGGAGCTGTCGTTGCAGAGGCGCAGCAATTTGCGATGGTGCTCTATCTTGCATAAGGCGGTGTGCAGTGCTTGTCGCAGCTTGCAATTCTGGAATGATGCTGGTCCAAAACAGTGCTGCATAGCGCATCCCAATGGCGGTAACTGTTTTTAGAACAGTCCCTGTGATTTCCTCAAAGAAACATGGATCGATCATGAAATCAGCGATGAAGCCACACAAAACAGTAACTTTTGGCTTATGTAGAGGTTGTTCAACAAATACATGTGGGTTTTCCGTACTCCACACACAGTAATTGTGTGTGTTAACACTGCCAGACCTAATTTAAGACTACTCAGAATAAATATTTCATTTATATGATAATTATAACTTTATTGTCTATTTGTTGTATGCTAACACCAGGGCCTTTCAGCGAAAATGCGAGACCATTCAAATTAGTGATGTGCGATACTGGAACTATCGAGTATTTGTAAAAAGTACTCAATAGTACTCTATTTTTATCCCTTTTATCCTAACTTTTTAACCCCCATTTTTTAAATCAAGAATTAATTTTCTCGAATATAGTATTTAGAAAATGAACCTTCTTTTGTTTCGCATCTCTTTCGATCGAATGGTATATAACATGCAATACGTTGCCTTTTGAAACAGTTTATAGTTCTAAACAGGCCCGTTCTTAGGCATACGCAGACTACGCATCCGCGTAGGGCCCCGAACATGAAGGGGCCCCCGTGAGGCGCCCTCGATCCCCCGGTTTTTTTTTAATTGGCACTGCAGCCGTCTGTGTCACTCACGTTACCTTCCTCATCCTGAGTTGAATTCGGAGGCAGGGGAAGGGAAGCAGCAGGGGGCGGGGCTTTTTCTAACGTAACAGGAAAACGTCTCCTTGGTCTAATTTCCACGCATTTTCGCAGAGCTTCCAGGGGGGGCTCCCCCCCCCCCGGGCCCCCCCCCCTAGGGCCGCATAACACCTAAGAACGGGCCTGTTCTAAAGACCAGGTAACCAGTACCCCCACTGGAAGAATTTGGTCCAAACTTCCTAGTAATGTAGATTTCTTTCCTATTTTTTAATAAAAATCTAAACATTTGAGGTGTGGCATAGAACAAAAACCTTCATTATCCATTCTTAAGTCATTCTTTAATGTAGATATTGTCTAAAGAATCTTGTATACACCCCTTTAAATAAGTTTATACCATATCGACCAAATCGTCCCCTATAACTTTCACCCCCGTAACTACGACCCCACTGGGTCAATCGAAAATACTATAAACTAAATACATGCCCATTGTAAGCAACATTCCAAATTTTAACCTGGTGGGCTTTCACTGAACACAACTTCTGTGAAGTTAAGCTACATCAGGCACGGCTCGTCACTGGATGGGTGACCATCCGTGATAGCAGATCCTTATCCCCCCCGGCTGCTGCGACCATCACACAGCAGTCGTGAATCCAGGTCCATCCAGGGACCCAACTCGTCGGCCTCTGGCCATACAGGCCCTGGATGGACGTATTGGATCCAATTAATTAATAATTAATAATAATAAATAAATAAAATATTAAATGGACAGACGGACATAAATAGCTCTATTCTTTTGCTACTTAACAAACAAATTTGAGTTATTTCTTTATCTTTCTTTTTGAAATTATTTTTATTTTGGAGTTGAAATTTATTTTTTATTATTTTAATAGTGCCATTTTCTCCCTATTTTTCTATTTGTTTCCTCCTGTGCCAGTTTACCGAACTGGAAAACGAACCGTTCACCAGTTCACGCGAAAACTGCAACTATCACCGTTTGTCGATTACAAACGATCTCGAAACTTTCCTCATCCACTTCAGCAGTCTCGTGAGTTATAAATAGATTAGTTATTTCGATAAAGACAAGTTTAACAACCAGATTTAGAAAATACTCAATACTGCCTTCTGATACAGGTAGAAATACTCGATACTGTAAGTATCGATACCTTAAAGTACTAGATACTATTGGCATCGGTATCGTTATCGGCACATCACTACTTCAAATCAAGTAAACTTAATTGAGTTACCAATCTGAACCCTCCACCCCTACCCCAATGCTATATTACCTATGCACTAAGGGAACTCCAAACACTCCCCCCTTTCTAAGCAACCAATCCGTTTCTGAAAATGCTGTTTCACTCTCGAACAACGCGAAAGCTATAATTATAATTATAGGCCTGTCGAAAGATTAATTATAAGCATTTTCATAATAGAGCCTGAGAAGTTGCGAACAATGCTACATAGGGATGATTTCAAAAATTTTTTATGGGAGTGACCGTAAGCGAGTTGTTTGTGTTTTGCACTCTTTTGCTCACCAATACAGATCTAGAAAAAGTTCAAATACAAATTGTTGTGTTTGGATGCATTAATACACATAATAACACTGAAAAAAAAAAGTTATATTCCTATCCGAATGAGAAACACCATAAATCAATGCGAGAAAAATGGATTCATGATGTTAAAAGATCAGAGTGCGAACTGTGTAGAATATTCATAAAATCTTAAAAAGGGCTTCTAATAATCATTTTATAAATTTAATCTGTAGTAAAAAAGAAAAGAAGGCGTGGATTTTTACTTCTGATTGTAGGGTTCGAGAAAATACACAATTTTTTATCTTTGAAAACATAAACAAAAATTCTTAAGCAGTGAGACTTCTAGTTCGTTCTGTTTTGTTATAAACATTTTTAAACGTTATTTAGAAAAATGAATTAGAATCTTATTTTTCATTTACTTGTAAGTTAAAAATATCAGATAACAAATTTCTTTTCTCTCCATACTTTCTTTTTGATCAATTTTTCATAAAACCGGGAAAATTAATTTTAATGAAGTGGATAACTCATAGATGAGTTTGTATCCACAATTTCCAACTTTGTATTTACAAACTTAAAAAGAAACTTGATTTAAGTTTTAATAGAATTTTTAATCCTTTTTTTTTATTAACCTTTATTTCTATTTTATTTGAGAGTTGATTAACATTAG
>JAHWFO010080167.1:575375-710001 GCA_023313115.1 Rhysida immarginata | reverse complement strand
GAAAAACAGAAATGGCTGCCGTTTCTCAAAATGGCGGGTGGAGGGGGCAACCAGCTGGTCTTATCTTACCTCCTCATCAAAAATGGTCGCTCCGTTGCCATGGCAACCAAAATGGCGGTCCGCTAGGCTTATCTTATCTTTTCATCTTATCTCTGCTGATAAAAAAGGGTCACGTGGAGGCCCGTTTGTATACCACCGCCTGAGGTGAGGGCGTGGTGGGCATGGCCGGAAGTGCCGCCATTTTGGTATATAAATCCAGGGGTCAAAGGTCAACCTGGTATACAAAGGGCTGCCTTTACTACTAGCAGCAATCGAAGTGTAACCTTGACACTTGCACTTTGATAATTGTCGCTACTGATGTGGCCGTTCATTCGACGGAAAAAAAAACAATGTTAAATACTAACACCACTCCCATGGTAATGTGAAGAAGATCAACACTGTATTTTCGCATAAACGTAGTAGAGGCTTAATACATCGGAGACTAATTCACACACTCAGAATATAGGTCAATGCTGAAGAAACTTTCCAAAAAAAATTTTACTGGGCTGTGTTGGGACACGGACGCTAGTTAAGTCGTAGAATACGTCTTGTGGCTACATGGCGAATAAGAAATCATTTTGTACAACACAATTTAAAAATTTTAATTTCTGACAAAAAATGTTCTATATACTTGCAATATATTATAATTTTTTAACCAGAACCTTAATTATAAGTCATTCACAACTTACAAATCAGTGGTGTGTGATAAGAGAAGTATGATACAAATGTCAACAGACTAGAATCAATATCAAATCTGTAGTACTGCCACTCAATGTAGTAGGTAATTAGATGGGCATGTAATCTTAATTGAAACGTTTCTTCACAAAGCCAAGAACTGTAAGTTTAATATAGCATCTACATTGAAATCTCCGAATATCATAATTTGCACATCAGTATCCACCTCCATGTTATCTTTGATAGGTGTAGTTGCTGGTAAATATTTCATCATCGCACTGAACAAAAACATTTCCATATCAGATATCGAACATTAGGATGATTTTAAACAATGCCTAGTATAAATCTCACCAGACTTTAACCATACAAATATTACCGATACCAGCGTCAATCAGTCATCTATAGTTTGTCCAGTCTATCAGTGTATGTTCGCATTCAGTTAAAGAGTTAATATTTCTGAAGATCGCAACACTGCCTGCTTTCCTATAACTTATTACACCATGTTTGATGAGTGCATCGGATCTTATACAACCAGACTGATTCATTTGTGTCCTCAATTCTAATCCATTTACATGTATATTTTGTAATGCCCCACTTTTATCAAGTGGACTATTTTGTTTATGATATATATTTTTGGGATCTCTGTGAATTATAAATATTTTATTAGGTTTGGGAATGGTCGATTCATTTTATTTGTTCCTGTAGTTGTTATTTTTTTTTATTTGATGTCTTGAACGAGAGAAGATTATCTTAATTTTTAAGCCTTTATTTAGTTTCCTATGCCTAATTGGTGTTAAGTCTTTTTTTCATGCGTTTAATTTTTATCTTTTGGTCTCGTGCCTCAAGTTTTCTTATTCTTGTCGTTAGCATAAGTTCTTTTTTCCCAACAATGCATCGTTTATTTTAATCTTCCCTTGTGTTTTTTTTGTGAGTGCGTGGCCCATGCCGCGTGAGTTGCTGCGGCACATACTATTGTTACCATAGTTTTGCTGCTAAGCTTGAGGAAGTAGTTTAGGCAGTTAGGTCGGCGATACCGCCGAGGGAACATCTTCCTCCCGTTCTAAGCCTTGGAGTCTTGGAGACCACCCGTGATGAATTCCTCCTCCAAGCCAGAGCCAAGCGGACACTTGGGCCGACGACATGATCTAGGAAGGATCTTCTCCTCTCTACTATGCAGCACCTCTCCAGAGTTATGGCTTGAGCTTTAATTTACTGACCGTCGAAGGGCACGTCAGCTACGACTACGGATATGCTCTATTGAAGAAAATCCACGATGACAATGTGACACTGTTGTGGAGTAATTTCTGCGTTCACTCCGAAAAGTTACTGTTTTATTGTTCTTTTTTTTATTCTTCTTTGGGTTACTGTAGACCTCCCATTTTCAAAAGGTCTACACGACGCTGTCCCGTTAGCGTCAGACTTCCTTTACAAGGGAAATTTCTACGAGGGAAATCATGGAGATTAACGAGTATCTCCGCATTGGTAATCAAGCCTCTTAGAACTCCAGTGTGCCGGCTATTCACCTTAGGACCAGACTTCTACTTTAAGTAAAAGAGAAGAGAACAGAGAAAAGAAATAAAGATGTGTTAATAGAATATAGAGATAATGGGTTATCCAAAAAATAAATGAAATCTGACTTCAATTAGTGATTTGTTTATAATTCCGTAATGTTTTTAAAATGGCGTGTTATGTGTTCTGTTGTTCAATTTGTTTCCTTTTCTTTTAGGATCGAGAAAGATGCTTCTTTCGCTAAACCTGAGAATGGCATGTAAGAGTAACTTGACGGAATAGATCTCGGGGACTTATGGAATATTAAGGAAACTTTATGTTGATTTTTGATTAGCGCACTCGTTACTATAAAACCCCTTTCGAATGGAAGTAAATTTTTGTGTTTAAGTTGTTACCCGGGGTCGACTCCTGAAGAGTTATTCCCTGCGATAGTAATGTCATAGTTATTTTGCTGTTGTCGAATTTTGTCTATCAATTACTTTTTTCCTTTTTTAAGTATTTTTTACCTTACCCTTGCTAAATAACCTTTGATTTTTTGAAACAGAAGATCTGCTCTGTTTCACCAGACAAGTTTGGCAAGTTTCAACAGAATCGATTATACGTGGTTGCACTGTCAAATAGAATTCATGGAAGAAAGAAAAAAACCGAAGACTATATTTGATATTCGAAAGCTTGCTTATTTTGTACTTTCCTTTTGTTTTCCACTTCGTATTTATAATGTGATTATCCTTACTCGGATTTTTGTCAATAAAAATTAAACTTCCTTAACAAGGGCTAAGCGTATATAGAGTATTATAAAATAAGGACTTCTGAAATTAGCAAAGGGTAGAATCTTTAATTGCCTACGCGTTTCGTAATAATTACATCTTCAGGGAAACAATACAACTACGATTGAGGCTGATCGCGTTCAAATTTTTTGAAAAAAAAAAAAAATTTTGTGAACGCGATCAGCCTCAATTGCAGTTGTATCGTTTCCCTGAAGATGTAATTATTACGAAATTAAAGATTCCACCCTTTGCTAATTTCAGAAGTCCTTATTTTATAATATTTACAAGCAAAGTCGACCATTATGCAGATACTTGGTATATTTTTTGGGGGATTACTTATATTTTCCCATTTTTTGGTAGTTTTGGCCTTGTTGCTGGTTTTTTTTGGACAGAGCTTATCTTGTAGTAAAATTTGCTTCAAGGTAATCTCTCTCAATTTCGTATCTTCCCGGCATGTTGTTAACTTCTAAGGGGGGACGTTACAATGTATAGGTTCACCTGCATTCATCCAAGTCTCACTTATTGCCAAGTAATCAGATGTAATAAGTACTGTGCATACGCTACTAAATACTGAGATTGGTAACTATAACGTTTAAAATATTCTTTTGTTCAATGGAATCATCATCATTGTTGTAGCTAACAGTATCGTTGTTTGTATTTTTAATATGAAAATTTTTAAGTTGAAATTTTTGATGAATGTTAGTAGCATGTGCGATTCCAATCTCTTGTATTCGTCTCTGAACTATTTTATCGAAGATGCTTGACTCTCTGGAGTGAGATAGCAGTTACAGTAGTCTTTTGAGTTAGTTAAATATAACCCATCTATACTGGTTACTCTATTCAATCCAAACATAAACAGTTGATTTTATTTTGATATGTCATAATCATAAAGATACGATTAAATGTAGCACCTTGGGATTTAAGTGCCGTGATCTCAGCGGCTGGCACCAGTGGGAACTGTTCACGTTTACATTTGATCGTGCCACCTAAATTGATGTTCGCTGTACGTTTAGTGATCGCTGTCCATTTCAAAGCATCATTTATGTTGTCTTTGAACTTGGAAATCAAAGGTGGCTTAGATTTGATTCGTGCCCATTTCTTCTTTTGGCAACTATAACCTTAAACGACAGATGCTGATTGTTTTTGCTGATGTTGTAGATGTTGTTCACGCGTTTCTTTCTTTTCGAACTCACAACCATAATTTACCACACTCATCTCTTTCACATGTTGTACAGGAGTGAGCACAGGGTCAATAAACATTAGAAAAATGATTTCGAACATTTTCGGATTTGCTCAATAGACTTATAATGGGAACAATAAATGACTATAACTCGGAAACTCCTTGATGTCTGCCACTGATATTTGTCACGCACTTATCCAAGGACCTGGTCATTGTTTCATACAAAATTAGCTTCCTTTTTTACGGTCCCTTGTGAATACACCGATCGCACCGTTTACAAATCCATCGTCCACATCGAAATTCACTCTCAACATGTACGGTGAGTCAATAGCCAAGCAAGTAAGATATTGCAACCTCTTAATTCGACAATACCCATCTTGTGTAGTTTTGTTCTTGCTGGATCTAATTCACTTCTGCGGCCATAACTATTAATTTTATTACTGGCAAAATCACTTATTACACATGATAGCATTCTTGTTGGGAGCATCAACGCTGTTGTTGCGATGAAACAGCCTAACTACATCGGGCAAATTTTCCATGCACCATTGTTTAATTTTAAATCTTCTCTAAGTCAACCGCTTTCTCCAGAGGAAGCAATCTTTCACCATTGCCGATCTTAGTCAGTCTAGTTGAGAATATTTCATTACTCTGGCACATCATTCGTGACAAGTGAAATGAATTGTCGATGATATTGGGCAACACTCGTCTGAACTGACCATACTTATCTCATCAATTATTACACATTTCACAGAAAGGATTGGCGATGATATTGTTGTGTGACCTTAGGAGTTAATCCACTGACCCTTTTGCTCTGCGGTGTGATTCTAAATACAGAGTGTATAGATTCTAAACAGTGCAGTGTTCCCGTTCAAGTTCACTGCAGCCTTACCAGTGGACGCACAGACTATATAAGCATTACGAATTGTATTCTGCCGTTGTGCGAATCAATTTAAGGTTTAATGTTTGCATGATTAATTTCTATCGTAAATATTTTGCAGTTGCCAGCAGTACAGGCCAAGTATACATGTATGCATTCGCTATTGCGTGTGCATATTCTGGGTATAAATTCTAAGATCAACTCTCTCTGTTCACATTACTCTGCAGATGTTTGGACATCACATTGCTACACTTTCTTACAAGTGCGATAGCCTTGCCTGTGTCGTATTTGAATTTATCGTTCTCATAACCCGCCTCGCCAACAACACTTCGCATGTACTCATCTTTCATTTTGTTCTCTCTGCAAGTTGTTTGCAATGTCGTCGTCTTTCTTACACAGTTCTCTAAGTTCTTCCATCAATGCATCTATATCTGTTGCTTTCGTATTCTTTCCTTCTGGCTAAAATGTTCACCTCGTTCGCATCGTACAATTGGATGAATTTGTGTTTATCTAATACATCTACAATTTCATTGCGAAATGGATAGAACAATGTAACCATTTCAGGCTTGTAATTGATTGTGTCATCGATGCTATAATGACGGTATCTAATCACTCTGTACTCACATTTCTGCATCTACAGGGTGTAACTAAAGATGTGTTACAAACTTTGGGGAATGATAGAACTGGTCAAAATAAGCATTTTTTGTTCTATGAACATTGGTCCACAACTGCATCGTTTAAGAGTTATAGCCACTGTTCAAAATGACGTCTTCAGCATCAATGCAGGCTTATGACACACCCCTTTCTGAATTATGGTATGGTCATGTAAATTTTTAAAGTAACATGACCACACCATCACATTAAAATGCAAGCAGATCCTGCACACTAAAAAATCTAACGTGTGTGATCGCATCCGGATATGGACTACACCTTTAACGAGTGCACTGACATGTTGTTAGTGTACGGTGCTGCAGACGGTAATGGAAGGGCTGCTTGTCGTCTGTACAGACGGCAGTTTCCACAACGTCGTCAGCCAGCTCACACAATGTTTGCTCGGCTTGTGCGACGTTTACGAGCAACAGGAAGTGTAGCTGTGATGCGTGGAGAGCATGGTCGCGCTCGCACCCGTCGTACCGCTCAATTCGAAGAAGCTGTGCTTCGTAGAGTTCACGAAAGACCAGCATGTAGCACCCGTGCGCTTGCACACATCATGAACACAGATCACATGACCAACTGTTTCATCCGTTTCGTATGCAACGAGTGCAAGCATTTGGAGCTGCTGACTTTGCACCATGTATGGCATTCTGCAGATGGTTTCTTGCACGTTGTAGAGAGGAACCAGAATTCCCACAGCAGGTGCTGTTCACTGATGAAGCAACCTTCACCAGGGAAGGCATTTTCAACCACCAGAATATCCATGTTTGGGACCGTATCAACCCACATGCCATTTCGACAAGGCGCTTCCAGCAACGATTTTCTGTCAACGTGTGGGCTGGTATTGTTGGCAATCGCCTCATTGGGCCGTACATTCTCCCAGCTCGTATGAATGCACAAACCTACCTCGTCTTTCTTCAGGAGGTGCTGCCTGAACTGTTGGATGACATACCTCTTAACATCCGTCAAGTAATGTGGTTCCAACATGACGGTGCACCTCCACATTTCTCACAGCATGTCCGGGCCTTCCTCACTGATACGTTTGGCGATCGTTGGATTGGACGGGGTGGTCCAGTTACCTGACCGCCACGATCACCAGACCTAACACCACTGGATTTCTTTGTGTGGGGCCACCTAAAGTCCATGATGTACGAAACAATGGTTAATTCAGTGGAGGAACTCATCGCACGATTGGCTGTAACAGCAGACAACATCAGGGACTCCCAGCAGATGCTGCAACGGGTGTCTTGCAACGTACAGCGACGAATGCAAGCCTGCATTGACGCTGAAGGGCGTCATTTTGAACAGTTGCTATAACTCTTAAACAATGCAGTTGTGGACCAATGTTCATAGAACAAAACATGCTTATTTTGACCAGTTCTATCATTCCCCAAAGTTTGTAACACACCTTTAGTTACACCCTGTATATGTATTGATATTTGAACTAAAAATGTCATAGGCTCCATCGTTTTCATTATCAGTATTTTGTTGTTCAGTGGCTTTATGGCCATCTACATCGTCAACATCTTTTCTCTTGATATGTCTTATATTCATTACCGGTGTATACCATGCAATAAAATGAGCTAAACTTGTGCTACCTAATTCTGCCGGTCTCTCGTCATATTTTTGATTCATAGATTTATCCTGTTGAATTTTCATCTAAATCTTCTTTGTCCATCACTACACGTCTCTACTTAGCTTTGTGTATCTGTTCTGGCAAAACGGTCGAAATGTTGGCGACTAGTTTACAAATGTGGCTCATCAAGTGGTTAACGCAAAAGATACTACATCCCGCGTCTTAGGCACACATCTGCAGCGTGTCTGATAGTTTTAAATTTGTTTTACAATGAATGCACAGCATGAAATCATTCACATTGGGCTGATGAAACCGATAGAACAAACATATCACACTACCGTTATGTGGGTGCTTTAAATCCTTTTCAAATTAAAATCTATTATAAACATTACATGACTATCCAAATCCATTGTTAATGAATATAAAACGAAATATGAATTCAATCTCCCAAATTTTCGCATATATGTCGCTCCTTACTTAAATCATAGTTGATGAAGATGTTGTTAATGTTGATGGTTATGGCTCGTTATGGACTTCCACTGGTTGAATTCTATCACTCCATGTAGAAACGTTTATGTCATCAGATATGTTATTTGCGTCGAAGTTTCAGTTATTGGCGCATTCGTATCGAGCTATAGTTCATCTTGGCGGCACGGCGCCTCAACTTTGAGACGTTCCTGTTGAGCCCAATGACGCTCAACATCGGACATCCGGGTCTTTTTGTATTCCCCAGCCCTCGATCTATATTCCTGTGACGGTTTCTATAATTTTTCTCGTGTTTATTAGGCATAAATTTGGAAATTCTGTAATTTTCACAAAATTTCCACACTTCGAAGGCCAATATATTAGACACTATTAAATATTGAGGTTTAAATTTTAAGCCATTTTATAAAGCGCAGAAAGATAAAACAAATGACACGTTAAACATCGTGGTAGCACAAAGGAAGCCGGAGCTAGACTAATTTAATATCCGCCATAGAGCAGATTTCTGACTCAACTTTGCACTGCGATTACATCAGCCAATAAGGTCAGCACGAAATCATTGATGGTCTAAAACATGCTTTATTCTATACTCTATCAAATGCGATATCGATCATTCTTCTATCATTAATAGTTTTCACGTTATTAAAGTTTTCGTGATCAACACTTTTCGTGACATTCACGATTTAAGCGTAGCATCCTAGTTTCGAAACGTAAGACGTATTCTACGTCCAAAAAACCTAAGAAGAATAGCATTCACTGACACATCTTTATGAGAACAGCTTTGCAGTGTTGGGCAAGATAAAATAAAAACGATATCTAGATTAAGATAAAGATGAGAATTAAATATTTATCTAGATAAGATAATAGATAATATAATTTAATACAATCTAGATAAAGATAAAAGATAAAAACAAACTATCTAACAAATTAAGATAAAATTTAGCCTTTATTTAGCCAAATTTTCAAACTAGCTGTATATCGTGATAAATATAGGATTTTTTGTGATAATAGGCTGTTTGCGCCACGCTCTTTTCCGATATGTTAGGCGGACTCGTTACATTTGTATCGTGGAAATCTAATGTTAATATCGCACATGAAAAAAGGTTGTTGCGCAGAGAGGTATGGTTACGCTTAGAATTGTGGGTAAAGGAAAAGGCGTTGCCTTGCTTTCGAGTTTCGATCTACTCCAGCAAAGAACTCAGAAATCACAATGTTGGTTTTGTGCTTGGTGAAACGAAATCTTTTTTTCGTTCCCGCTCATGGTTAATTATTTCTCATACAGGGAGATTCAGAAAGGTAGGTCAAGAATGAAATACCATGTACAGTTTATAGCGGGGTACAATATTTTTCCTATAAACATGGATCCGGAATTGCATCCCTACAGAGATAATGCAACTTGTACGAGGTAGGAATGGATGTGCGTTACCCGGACGGCAATGGTAGGGTCTAGTAGGGTCCATGTAAATTAGGATCTAAACATGTAAATTGTTCATGTTCTCTCCTTTAAAAGAGCCCTTAATATTAGTCGCTGGATGCAAGTCTCACCTATTTAAGGTCAACCAGATCCTTACAATTTTAGAAAAGTTTTTTCAGTAAATTTATTAAAACCTTCATAAAATTTATAGAATTTTTTAAAATAGATAAGATAAACTATGCTTAGATAAAGATAAAAGATGACATAATTGAAAGTTTATCTAGATAAGATAAAAGATAAAAACTTTTCATCTAAGATAATTATCTAGATAAATTTATCTAGATAGATCCCAACACTGCAGCTTTGCGCCGCTTGTGCACATTTTTTTTCTACACAGAAAAACACTTTATCACTATAATTTTTATCACAGACACTATACGAATAGTGATCATAATTCCAATCGTAGTATCATGTGGTGAGGGCGAATCCACACTTCACCCGTAACGATACAAACAACACTTAGCTATCATTAAGCACACTAAATGTCAGAGATGAATGAACATAATTGAGCACATAACTTGAACACACTTGATCATGACGCAGTTATTTCGACAAGAGGGCGGATGTGGTACAAATTGCAGCTCAGCGTCAAACTGTACACTGCCGTCACAAAAATGTCGCACTAAAATGGCCCCAACACAAAATAGAAAACCAACTAGCGTCTTGATATATCGAAGTACACACAAGAGATAAATAAATGTCTATTACGCGTCGGTGGTACTCGATGTTTCTCAAACTATGGTAGAGTAGTTATGACACGTGGTCCGTCGTACATGGACGTAATTCAAAATGGGTAAGTATTAATAAAAGTCCGTCGCTTGTCTCATTGCCTAAATTCGGTTCATAAAATGTGTAAATACAAGAAAGTCTAAGGAAAAGAGGACGAGCACTCTGGATTGAATCCGCCCGTGTCGTTCAAGTAATAGAAACGAATTGTGAACGGAAAAACACTCAAGGCTCACAATGAGCTGTGCAGCTCATTTTCCGTGAGTTCATTTGCATCAGGGTAGAAGACAGCTCGAAATTGTCTAATTATGGTAGCTTGAATAAGAGAGCAAAAAACGGTTAAGTTACTCACTCTGTTTATTTGCAGGTAAGAAAAACAGTCGATACGGATTAGAAGTCCTCCGTAGTATGAGAAACTTCGTCGATATCTCATTCCTCCGTTTTCGTTCCGTTGGCTCCGTCCATTGTCTGTCACTGCCTCTTTCACGGTGGTAGGAGGTTCGTCGGAGCTCGCTGAATTCTCCGTTGTTAGCGAGGGCGAACTTAGGTAATCTAGCAGCCGTTCAATGGCTTTTTCCAGCCTACCTTGTAGCTCGGCCAGGTCCTGTGTCGACTCGGAGCTCCACTCATCGCCGTATGCTCGCTGACATTCCTCATGCAATTATCGTCATACTTCCCGTCACTTGGCAATGGATTCGTAGCTGTCGCTTGTCGCATGGAGTCCGTAGGAAAGCGTGTGTTTTCTCCTTCGGCTCGTCGGCGTCCCCGACTCGGGCTTTAGTAGCCTCTTTGTGGACGACCGCTATTTTGCCTCCTACCTCGTCGGCTCCATATTCTCTTTTTCCTCTCGCTTTCTCTCGATCACCTGATTCCTTCGGGATGACGACCCCGGCGTCAGCTCGCTTATCTACGTCATCCGCCTTCTCTTCTCTTGAGAGACGTTTTTCTTGATGAAATCCACGTGACATGCTCGCCGATCGCCGAGTCACCCAAAAACTATCTTGGATCACGTCGATCTGTGAAGTTTCGCTTACTGCCCTTCACTGATGCTTAAAGAATTCGGCTATGAGCCCCCGGCACCAATGTAAATGATCCTCTGGTTCCCACGACGGACGTTTATATCCAACCCATTTGACTAAGAACTTTTGTTGACGGGACTTGCCTTTAACGTCCAATAATTGCTCCACTTTATACATATCTCTGTATTGCGGATCTCTGATTGGTCCGGACTCCATCATTTGCATTCGTTTTCGAGGTACAAATTTCCTTAAAAACGAGCAATGGAAAATGTTATTTCTACATTTCCATCTTCGTGGTATGTAAAGTTGAGCGGTCACTTTGTTTATGATTCTTTTGATTCGAAAAGGTCCTAAAAACTTTCCGTACAACTTTTTCCCTATAAGACCTTTCATTCGCTTACTAATACCAAATCACCCACTTTCATTTTAAATTTTGTTTACTTGCGGTCATATGCTTTCTTGTAGTTGCTATTCGCTACTTTAATTCGCTTTTGGGCCAGTTTTAAAGTTCGTTGTAGCTTTTGTACAAATTGTGATTCTTTACCATGGTAGTCCCTGAACTTGTTGATTGAAGGGGGATTCGAATGTCTCGTCCTAGGTCACAAAAGTAGGGTGTCATACCTGTTGCCTCTGCCACGGCTGAATTGATGGCTATTTCCGTAGAGAAAAGGCGATCCTCTCAATCGCTTTTATCTTCCTTAACATAGTTGTGCAGTATCTGTATCACGGCTTGGTTTGTCTTTTCGGATTGACCATCCGATTGCGGGTGGTATGTACTAGCAAACTTCAACGTAGACCCTAACAAACGAAAGATCTCCTTCCACATGGAAGAGGTAAAACGGACGTCCTGATCAGAAACGATGGCCTCAGGAAATCCATGCACAGTGAAGACTTGAGTTACCAGAATTCGTGCAGTTTCTTCCGCCGTAATGGAATCTCGACATGGGAACAACCTTATCCTTTTGGACAGTCCTAGAGGCTTATATCAGCTTTCTTCTATATTGGCTATATTTTTTTTAGTACCACACTAAAAATATACAAAATTTTAGGTTTCTAGACCTTTCCATTCAAAAGTTATAACTTGATTTGTATTTGAGAACTCGGGGTCTTCTGGTGGGGCCCCAGAGGACTACATCACATTTCTAGGTCAATCGTTTCAAAAGTTATGGCGTGTAACATACACATTACAGAGTACATACATACATCTGCACCGTCGTTAATAGGGTTTTAGGTGATGCTATAAATGT
Organism: Rhysida immarginata; assembly: GCA_023313115.1. Lineage (NCBI taxonomy): Eukaryota > Metazoa > Arthropoda > Chilopoda > Scolopendromorpha > Scolopendridae > Rhysida > Rhysida immarginata. The sequence continues at coordinate 697,775 of JAHWFO010080167.1, read as the reverse complement.
AATTGTAACAATAGTGCCCGGTGTCTATAAATGTTTTACACTTGCAGTTTTTCAAACTACAGTTTTTTGCGTATTTCTTAATAATTATCAGATAATTTTTTTATTCTTTTGCATGATTGGTGTTTCTTTTGGTTGATTATTATTAGGACCGATAGGTTATGTTTTCATAATGTGCGTCCGTCCGTCTGTCTGTCCGTTGGTGCTCTAGCTTTCGAACGCTTCCGAATTTTTGACTTCCGTTTTCGCAATTCGACAAGTTAGGGAAATCGGAAGACTAAGTTCGTTGGTGGAAAAAATCGGCGAACTACTTCCGGTTCAAAAGGTCAAAAATAATATAGGGGACCACCTTTTTCACTATACAATTCCATGTATAAATGGTGCCGGCCAGGTGGCCGAGAGGGCTAGGGCGTAGGCTTTCTAGTTCTCGTGTCCGCCTGGGCATGGATGTTTGTGTTTGTCCTGGGCTGCGTACAGATATAACTTGTGTAAAAGGCGCAAAATGACCTTAGTAGTCGACGCCAAAAATTCTAATAAACCAACCAACCATGTATAAATGGCCTGTGCATTTCCAAATGCTGTTCTCCCTTTAAGATTCTATAGCTAAAGCACAGAAAAGGCTTGTGAATTAAGTGAAAACACGTGATCATCTTCCTTGATGGTCAATATCAGTCTGAACTGGTTCAAGGGTATGTGGTTAAGTGGTACAATTATGGTCCATTGGAAACTTTCAATGCTAAGATATGGCATGTATTATATCAAACAGCTTAAAATAACATGTCATGATTGAATATTAACGTAAAATTAACGATAGTCGAAATAGGTTCAATGGTATGTGGTTTCATGGAACCAGTATGGTTCAGGGGAAACTTTCAAAGCTCAGATTTGGCATGTAATATATAAAAATCTTGGAATGATGTGCCATGAATGAATATAACGTAAAATTATTGGTAGTCGAAATTGGTTCAAACGCACCTGCTTTTCGTGGACCCATTATGGTTCATTGGAATTTTCAAAGCTCAAGTATGGCATGAATATATCAAACGACTTGGAATGATGTGTCATGAATGAATATAACGTAAAATTAATGATAATTGAAATTGGTTCCATGATTCGTGTTTTAATGATACCATTATGAAACTATTGGAAACTTTCTCTGCTATGATGTGGCATGTAACTACTTACGCCTTATATTATCAATTGTTAGTTTGTGTTAGGCAAATTTTAACATTAGCTGGTAGCTACTCATCCCTTCAATGATATATGCTTACGTAGAAAAGCATTGGCAATAGTTGTTGAAGAAAGATTATTAAATAGGAATGCTAACCAATTAAAGGATTCGTATATGTTCTAATCTACAGAGAAATGCTACTTTCTCCATTTTCAGATTGTTTTATTCAGTTTGAAGTATACGTTTCCCTGGGGGGTGGCCGTGGCCTGGGGGGGGGGGGGTGGCCGTGGCCTGGTTGTCTCGTCGGTTGGCATGCCAATCGATGGAGTTCAGCAACTTCAGGCGCGGCCAGCTGCTGGTTGGGTGACGGCCAGGGCTTGAGGGCCACTGCTGGCGGGACAGCTATTTGGGGCGCGGCTGTTGGGGGACTTTAGTCTGACCCATTTGCCGATTGACCATAGCTGGTTTTCCAGCAGTTGGTGACAGCCTCTGGTTCGTTTATCCCCAGCAGCTCTTCCATCATGAAACCCCCCCTTGCTTCGGAGGGCACGTTAAGCCGTCGGTCCCGGCTGCTACTGTCATCTCGTAGCAGTCGTTATTTACTGGGATGGCGCAAAACTCCCTCGTAGGAGTAGGTGCCGCAGATTATCTCTCGCGATAATCTACCCTCTGTACTAGATACTAGATACGTTTCCCTTAGAAGTACGCCTTTCTTAGCAACCAGAGGCTTCCTTTGCAACCTCATCTAATTCATAACAATGAAAGGCTTCTTTAGATATCAAATGCTTTCCTTTTCGTTCTTGATTTCTTTAAAATCCTATCGATTTCGTTTGTCTGACTTGTTATTTTTTGTTTTAACTATGCTATTTAAATAAACCAGCATTTTGAGAAGTGTGTCTATACTTTACACGCCTTACTTTTCCCTTTCAAATCTTTTCCATCTTTTTCCATCAATAGAAGACCTTATAGTATACAGGGTGTATCAGGTTCGATGGTCATAAAATACCTAGCGTGATCCTTTGCATGATTACAAACTTAAAGTTCCTTATCGAAAATGTCGAAAACTCAAAATTTAAATTGCGTCGTTACGTCATTTATGAACTTTCCGCGCCAGCAGTTCATTAAATTCAAATGGGCGATTACAATTAAATCGGCGGCATTTGTTGAGATTAAATGACGTTTTCGACAGGTTTTCAGCAAACTTCGCGTAATATTTAGACCGTTAACATTTGAGTTTTGAAGATTTTGCATAAGAAACTTTAAGTTTGTAATCATGCAAAGGATCACGCTAGGTACTTTATGACCATCGAACCTGATACACCCTGTATATGTAATTTATGTCGTAAATTTTTAAAATAATTCTTAAAACCAAAAAAAAATTTTCTATAATGTTACTTTTTAAAATAAGAACACCATTTATATACGAAAAAATATAAAGTTGCATTTACTCATGTGAAAAGTTGAGCATGTTGCAAACGGAGTCAATGTACTATTCTGGATAGGAATGTATACTTTTCTGTTATTCTGAAATAAAAATAAATAAATTTATTAATTTAAGAAATATTAAGTTAAGAATATTTTTATATAAGTGAAGTAATATTTTAATAATACGAGGTAGAGTAAAAATTTATCGCATATATAAGGGGAGTCAAAAGTCTCTGGATATAGCTGTATTTCGGAAATGATGTGTAAAATGAACGATCATGCTAGCAGGGAATAGGATAGGTGCTCTATCTTTTGGGTCAGTTTTGGAGTCTGGCCGCCATCTTGAAATCCGCCATTTTGGGTCAAGATTTTTTTCTTAATTGGGAAGGGGGTCATGTGGCATATAATATAATACCAGCTTTTTCTCAGGAGTTCATTCCTGTAATCGGATTTCAGTTATCTGTTGTTATTAACAAAACCATTGACACTGTACCATTGTCTGTTGCAGGTAATTGAAGATGGCACTAAAGAATGAGGAGAGGATTAAGCTGAACCTAATGTCCGGGGAACGCCCCTACCGTACACAAGCTACTGATTTCATTGCCCGGCACTCTGAAAGAAAACCTATCACGCACAGGTACCGTCGCATATATCACATTTAAAAGAACTGTTGAACATAAAAGCTCGTACAGGCTGGCCAAAAAATATCAGCCGATGAGGCAACATCAACAAAAGTGTTGGCAGCATTTGCAAAGAGTCTACAACGCAGCGCCAGACGGCTTGCAGCTGAGTGTGGACTCAGGCAATCATCAGTAGCACGGATTCTGCGTACGGCATCCATTCAAAGTTTAGATGCAGCAAAAAGCATCCTAGGATGATACAGACAAACGTGAGGATTTCTGCACCGGGGCTCTGAACAAGTATCGACTGGATCCTTCATTTTCATATAACATTGTGATAATCAAATTTTTATGTCCTTGGTGAGGTGAACCGTCAGAACATGAGATATAAGAGCAATACAAACCCTCATTGAACAGATCCATCCAAAGTCGTCGGTGATCAAAGGTATGTGGTATGGGATAAGGGGCATCTGTTTAATCTGACCATTTTTCATAGACAGTACACTAAATGATGATGACTACTTACGAATGTTACAGAACACAGTATTTCCGTCAAGTCTGACTTAAGATGGCAGTTCCCAAGTTTCTTTTAGCAGGATGGCGCACAACCCCATTACGGACGTAACTTCAGTCAATGGCTGAATGGGCAATTACATGGTCATTGGATTGGTCGGTGAGGTCCTGTGGATAGGCCACCCCCCCCCCCCCCAGAAGATATTGAAAACAATAGCCTAATCCTGAGACTCTGACGAAGGTTAAGGCATTGAGAGTCGCCTGGTTGTGGGTTAAACCTGGCCATTCTTTAAGTGATCGGGGGGAGGGGGGAGATTATTCTCCTGTGGAGAGATGCATAATCTCTATATAATATTATTCTTTTGTTGTATGTACCATTCGCCTCTTACAAGTTCGATCTGTACAACACCTAGCGGAAATGTCAGTAAACTAGCTGTGGCCACGTTGTGTTTCTCTTCTTCTATGGGCGCTCGTAAATTTATCTCAATTTGAACGATTTTATTTTGTGTATAAATTTGCTGAATTGCCTCAAATATGCCTGGTATGATATGCTGCGTAGTAGAATGTTCAAATTCATATTATAGACACTCAGAAGGAAAAAATTATTTAACGACAATCGTATTTAATAAGAACATCCATTTTCTTTTCATTCAACTCCCAATCTCATGGCTACAAACAGTTGTGGCGCACGTGAAGCTTACAAGACGCGAATAGCAGTTTTTCCCCTAGATTTCGAGAGAGGAAGTCGAAAGCTAACTTGCTCCGCACCATTGTGTCTTTTTCTATATATTCCTCTTTTATTATAAGGGTCGTACAAATGATAACGAAAATTTGTGTGGGAAAAAAAGACGATGTGTAGGAACGTAAGTTTTTGTTTTCAACAATTGCGAAACCCCACGTGCAATGAGAAACTGGATGAGAAACTGGAGGTACGTCCCTGGATTAACCTCCACGTGCAAATTGAACACAATAGGTTGCAAGTGTTGCATCACGTGAGAAAGAACGATAGCTCGCGCTTGGAAGCTCTGCGCGTGATCGCTTCGTCTAAACAACAAAATGTAGTCCACGAAACAGGAACAGAGAGCAGTAATTCGTTTCTTGACATGTGAAGGAGTTTCAGTTTCTGAAATTCATCGTCGTATGCAGAACGTCTATGGAAATGACTGCCTAACCTTCACTCGTGTTTGGGCATGAAGCAAGAGGTTTTCGCAGGGACGGTCATTATTGCAAGATGATCAACGACCTGGAGAATCAAACCGCGCCAGGACTTCTTACAGAAGGAGTGCTTCTTCTCCACGACAACGCGCGTCCTCACCCCTCGAAAGTGACGGTAGACCTTATCAAAAAGTTGAACTGAGAAGCGATGCAGTATCCCTCTTACAGCCCTGACTTTTGCCATGTGACTTTCACGTGTTTGGGGATCTCAAGAAACATCTCAAAGGCCGCAGGTTTCAGTCGGAGCCGAAAGACTTCTTCCATAAAGGAATTACACGCCTTGTTACACAGTGGGCTAAATGCCTTAACGCATTTGTAGAGTATTTGTTAAATTCTTTGTATAAACTTTGGATAAAATAAATAATTTTCCTTTTCATTTGTACGACCCTTATAAATACGTAAATATACACGGTCGAGTAGAGTCTGAGCATACACACACACACACACACACACGCACACTCACAACCACATCCCTAACGCACGCATACATACAAAAGTATCCTTGTATCTCTCGGCGCCTTTTATTGACGTTGCTCATAACTTCATTGCCGAAATATTTGACTTGGTTGACGAATTAAAATTTAAGTAAGTTACTACAACCAAGATAATTAGAATTTACCCTTTTTCGCTACTGGTCAATTTATATAAGTAGCGAAGAGCCAAGCAAGTAGAGGACTTTGCGTACTGAGACCGCCTGACAATTTAATTGCATATTGTTTATTTAATGGAACTTGATAATAACATTATTAAAAAAAAAAGAAAAAGATAACTGTAGTGATTTTCATTTTGCTCCATTTATTATTTATTATTGAATATTTTAGTGCTCTCTAAGAATGTAAGACCGCTCTATTGCAAAGAATGTAAGAGCGACAATTGGTTAGATACCATCTTCTGTTCGATTTGCATCAACAATCCAAAAATTCTACACACGTCGTCGCCTCAGTTGTGTGTGTCGACAATTTTCTTAAAGGCTGTCAGCTTCAGCTTTCATGTTATTTCTTCATTTTCCTTTCAATTCTATTAAAATTGAATACTGCACGATTTTATTTAATTGTTCTAGTACTACGCATAACAGTCGTGTTTGAAACCAGCAATTATTCTGCTAATGGAATCTATGGATGAATTTTAAATTTGCCAAAATTTCATAAAAATTTAAGAAATAGTTTCAATAATCAGGTATTGGAACATAAAAATTTTGTGAAATTGTTTTCATACAAAAAAAACATTTTAATAGCTCAATTTTATAATTTGATCGTGACGTCATAACTGGGTAAGCCGGGGCCAATGAAATAACGGGCCCCAGCCATGACCACCGAGAGATTAGACCTGAGCATTGAAGCTTCTAGCAAACGGAGGACACGAAAAAACGGTATTTGAGAATAAAACGAATGACTATTCTTTTGTATCACTCGGCGTCTTTTATTGACGTCGCTCATAACTTCATCTTCTATAGTCCATCCAGCCTTAGTTTGCGCGAAATGTGATGGACATTTCAATTATTATGCATTGTTTAATTTTTGTTGTAACAATATCCAACAATTGAAACGGCCATCACATTTCGCGCAAACTAAGGCTGGATGGGCTATAGCAAATAGAAGGGCCAATTTAAGACTTATTATTGTTAGAAATACGAATAACAATACCCTTTTAATGATGATATAACAATGTATGAAGTTTCAATGCATAGGCTTCATGTATAATCTCGGAAGCCTCGCACAGGCCTTTATCTCTCGGTGGTAACGTCCCAGCGCGAAAAAGCAATACCACCTCTACCATAGTAATAACGTCCCTTCTATTACTATGCCTCGACTCAAAGCCTGAGCGCGAAAACGTCACACATTGTTACGTCACCTACGGTAGGGTCGAGGCCAACGAGAGACAGGCCAGGGCACTCAAAAGTCACATGATCATCGGGGTCCGGCCAACAATTCATGCTTCATTGTCTCCATCTTGATGTTACACGGACCCCGATGATCATGGATTGCCTCTACCATAGGTGATGTGACAATGTATGATTTTTCCGTGAGCAGGCTTTCTCTCTATGCGGTATTGGGAAAAGTCACCTGACCATAGTAGTCCGAGTAACAATATAATCTTCATTGTTTCCGTCTTGGATGTGAACAATGTATTTCTTCGTTTATTGGAAATAATAAAGGTTGGGTTGTTGGCCGGAATAATATGATCAGATGACTTTTCCGTGCTGGGGCGTGACCACCGAGAGATAATGTCTCTCGGTGGTCACGGCTAGGGCAACACAACACTACCTAGATAGAAGGCCTGATAACGGAAACGTCATACATTGTTACATCATCATTAGTCGACCATTGTTAATCCTATTTCTACAAATAATATGACCGAAATTTGGTAGACTAATGATGATGTAACAGTGTATGATTGTTTCCGTTATCAGGCCTTCTGTCTAGGAGATGTTGGGCAACTCCACTTAAAGAGAAAAGCCTGAGCGCGGAAACGTCATACAATGTTACATCGAGGCTAAAGAGAAATACAGGCTCCGGCACTGAAAAGTCACCTGACCAAGATAGGTCTATTAACAATTCAACCTTCTTTGTTTCCATCAGAGGAAAAAACACTGATTGTTAAAATACAAGATGGAAACAATGAAAGTTACCTATGTTGAATAGACCTATCTTGGTCAGGTGACTTTTTAGTGCCGGAGCCTGTCTTTTTCGTTAGTCTCGATGTTACATCATTATACGAAGTCATAATTTAGGGCTTATTATTGGTAGAAATGCGATTAAAGACGAAGCCGACGTGATCCAACACCTCCTAAAGATAAGGCCTGAGCGCGAAAACGTCATACATAGTTACATCCGAAGACATGTTTAATCGCATTTCTACCAATAATAAGCCGTAAATTATGTCTTCGCCGTAGTCAACGAGAAAGACAGGCTGGGGCACTAAAGAGTCACAAGACCAAAGTAGATCTAGCAACAATCCAATCTACATTGTTTCCATCGTGGATTTCAACAATCAGTGTCTTTTCCTTGTTGGAAACAATGAAGATTGGATTGTTGTTTGATCTACTTTGGTCATGTGACTTTTTAGTGCCCCGGCCTGTCTTTCGAGTTGGCTTTGTGTCTTCGCAAGATGTTGTAACAATGTATGACGTTTTCGCGCTCAGGCCTGATCTTTAGGAGGTGTTGGCTCAGGGCTTATCTTTAGGAGGTGTTGCGCGATCTATACAAAGTTATGGCACTACGTCACTTGGCATTGTTGAAACGTCACGAAAACCGATGGGATATTTTAAATATGAATTTTGTATTTTAGATAACTAAGTAAATACAGTATAATAAAATGCATTAATGCCAAACATGGGTCATTTACTTTTTTAATAAATCATTTTATATTAAATTTTAAATATCCTTATTTTGTTTTTAAATTACCTTCTGCAAGAAATCACAAAATCCATCTGTTTGCATGATGTCACAAAATCAGTGCTATGGCTTGTTTTGATCGCGTCGGCTTCGTTAAAGATGACTTTTTATGATGATGTAACAATGTATGACGTTTCCGCGCGCAGGCAACACCACCTAGGGTGCGTTCACTTATTCGCTCAGAGTCATGCTCCGAGTTAATGGCTCAGAGCAACACCTGCTAAAGATAAGGCCTGAGCGCGAAAACGTCATACATTGTTACATCATCATACGGGGTTATGTTTAATCGCATTTCTACCAATAATAAGCCCTAAATTATGTCTTCGCATGATGATATAACAATGTATGACGTTTTCGCGCTCAGGCCTTATCTCAGGGCCGTCCAAATCGTGCACGTCGCCCGCATGCAACATAAAAAGCTCGCGGGAAATCTCACGGGCAAAGCCGAGGAGATAGTCCAAAACTCAGGAGGGGAGTGGGTATAGTTTTTCCTATGCAGAATTGCCAGACTTTAGGGGGCGATTCCGTTAAATGAGGCATTATTTTTTTTGTTACTGATACTTGCTTGTTTTTCGTCTCGCATAACACGGCGCACATTCCGAAAAAGCATAAAATCATTGAACTAGTATTTAAACAGAGTGGGAGAATCTGTTTTTTTTCCATTGTTCACAGTTCGCATTCTAAGTGTTTAATATGCAATCGTGTCCTATCGGGAAAAAGATAATACAATTCTACCTGACATCGAGAAAATTGTCACATTAAAACAAAGGAAATAAAATGGTAAAGTGCCTCGCTTTTTTTTTAGTGTCCAGTGTCGAATTGATAATTAGCAACTCGACTCTAAGGAACTGATCAACGCAAAAGGGGGGGGGGGAGGAAAATCACCCGCATGCACGGGCGCTGCCGGCGGACAGAAATCTTGGACAGCCCTGTCTTATCTTTAGGAGGTGTTGCTCAGAGTCAGTCTTAGCCCACGTGAAAGACAGGCCGGGCCAACACCTCCTAGAGAGAAAGCCTGTGCACTGAAAATAGGATATTTTATTGTTACCTGATCATAAAAAGTTTAATTTAGAGCTTACTATTGGTAGAATAGGATATCCTCATCAAGACCTTTGATTACCCGAAATAAGATTAACTTGCAAATAACTAAAATATAATGATTAACTTGCAAATAGAAAGATCTCAAAACGGAATTAACAATAGTCAAATTTATGTTATCACTGATGGATTAGCAGAAAGTTCGGGATATCAATGACCTTAAGGAAAGAAAAGGATCTGTCCCATCTATTCCCTGCGAAATCTGTCTGCGGGCTTTAAGTGGTTGACACCTTCCTCTAAATCAGGGGTGTCCAAATCGTGCCCGTCGCCCGCGTGCAACATAAAAAGCTCGCGGACAAAGCCGAGAAGATAGTCCAAAACTCAGGAGGGGAGTGGGTATAGTTTTTTCTATGCAGTGTTGCCGGACTTTAAGGAACTGATCAACGTAATGTGCAATAGGGGGAGAAGGAAGATTACCCGCGTGCACGGGCGCTGCCTGCGGACAGAAATCTTGGACGTCCTGCTCTAAATATTCTTACACATATATTATATATTGTTTGTGAAAAAATGGTTTCCGCCATTGAAATGTTAACGTAATTTTGACTAATCCTGTACAAATCATTTCTGAAACCAAAAAATGTTCACTTAAAAATGATTATTTTAAATCCATTATACACCTCTTAAGATACCTGAGTAAACAATTTACCAATGAATATTTACCTTATACATTCCTGTGTCTTCTATTATCATAGAAAAATTCATTACTTCCCAAAAATCTTCAGGTGAAAGTCCGGTGTCAACATCGTTAAGAATTTCCAAAAAACTTAAAATATAATTCAAGTCAGGTAAATATCCCATATATTCAGCATATTTTTGAACTAACATACTGCTTTTGTCTGAATCTTGATTGCAGAGTGTGATAGAGGGGAAATAAAGAGAATCGTTTTTCTGAAATTTCACGGACACAAGTGTCGGATATTCAAAATAATATTGAATTCTCTGGATTATTTGGTAACCACATGCACCAAATGAAAGCAGAAATATAAGCATCCACATAATAGATAGGCCCATGTTTGATTTGCCACGGCAAATATATCGGGCTCCTGGAATCCCTAGATCTTCCTCTGTATGTAGTCTCGCATGGTGTATAATTCTTCGAATTTTTCTAGAAAGAGCTGTATTTTCTATGTCGATTCTCAACTTTCTCATTGGTTGAGATGACGCAATAAATATGTAGTTCCTGTGAGGCATTTTCCTCTTATTAGATGAAAAATAAATTCACTAAAAATCCTACAACTGCATTTCCTTCATCATTTTATATTGAGCACCGTTAGCATTACAAACGTTACCGTCTCAATATCTTTTTTTTTTATTAAAGAAACGATAACAGTTATGTGGATAATAGATATGTAAACCTTGAGAATGAAAAACTCTTTTACCACAACAAAAACCAAATTGAAATACGACAACCTGATATCCTGTAACTGCTTTTCGAACTCCATGCATTCATCATTCAGCAGTCTAACTCGGAGATCGAATAAGCCTAGAGTGAACTCGAGGAGGTCTGAAGAGAACTGACTTAGAAAGATCGAAGCCGGATGTATATAACAGAGGAAAGCCAATCAGATTTTAAAAGCAAGACAGTACTCGTCAGTGATTGGGTAACTCAGAACCCATTGGATCAGTGATGATTCAGCAATGGGACCCAGGTCCAAGTTTAATAATAATTTTCTGTCTGTGCTGTGAATGGCTAAGCATTCAAAAGCGTCCAAGAGGTGTTTTTTATTTATCGATTTTATTAATTTTATATTTTTTATAGAAAAATCATGGCTGGTTGTTAATGAGTGTTTCGCTAATGAAGATTGAATACTCCTTCCGTATTATCGATGTCTTAAATGTTCTTTGAAACGGATCCCTATACTGCCCTTTGTAAACCTTTGGGCAATTGGAGTAAGTTGCTTCATATATTCATGACTTCTGTAGTGGTGGGATTCTGTCCTTGGGATTTAGTAGATAATTCTTAATCTGGTTTGGATTACTGAAAGAAAGAATGTCAAAAGCTATAAAGATCGAGTTAAGGCCTCTAATGAAGCAATTATTGTATGGTATAGAGATAGTTTCCCCTATGGTTTTATTTTCGCCGATGGTAATTGTGTCATCTATAAACTTTTTAAATTTCCTCTTCCTGAGTAAGTTTGTAATAGTATAGATTTTAATTGATTCCATCATATATAAGGTATCGATTCAACTTTTTTTTTATATAAGGTATCAACTTTTTTTATATAAGATCTCTCATAAGGTATCGATTCCAATTGGTTTTAATCATCTGATGAGAATAGGATGCCTTTACGTTTAAAATATTCAAATGATCTGAAACTTTTAATTTGTTATTCAGTCCATAATGAAACAGAAGCCAAGAATGATAATTTACGTAGAAGTCATAATTTTAGCCTTAATGTATAAGATATTTCAAATTTCACATTTGGTAGAGAATGATAAATTATTTTCCTAGAATGCACGCAAAAATAACGTTATTTCGTGAGGTAATGTATAGATTTATTGCCTTAACTTTTATTTTTTGGTTTCTATGTGAAATTATCAACATTTGTCGTGCAGCAGGGAAAAAAATTAAGAAAATAAAGAAAATAACAATTGCTTAAAAATATAGAGACCATTATAGTTTTGAGAATTTGTTAAATGCTCCATTAGAAAATTAATTGGAACTAGTAATTAGATTTGGAATTGGAACTGTAATTCGAACTACTAATTAGAGATTATTGGCAAAATATATTAAATATCCATCGAAATTGGCAATTTTATGCTGAACGTTTCTTACATTTTTTAATGACCATCGCCTCTTGTGAGACACAGCTACTGCCGAAAGGACAAGTAACACTTAAAAGGCGCTTTATTTATTTATTTATTTCTTTTTTGTATAGACCACCTTCTCTGCTGTGTTACATGCAAATGCCGCTATGATTTTCCGCTTTTTATGAGTTTGATATACCGATAAGCAAGTATGAGAGCTAACTATCAGCTAAAACAATCATCTTGACATAATTTCTTATCCGTAGCGGAAAGACGACGGCGTCGACGGGATCATTTTCCCATTAGTTGAACCCCCGCGTTTGTGTAAGTGACTTCCTGAATACTCTCTTCAATGACAAATGTTGTGACTGACGTGGCCCTATTCCGATGTAAAGAAATTCACTTGATCACACCTTTTTGGAGTTTTTTCGTGTCGAGCTTCAAAAAAACTCCTGCGGTGTTATACCTGACGCCCAGCCGATCTGCAAACTTAAAGCGGAAGTTCGCAGCAGCAAGTCAATCCCTAACACCACGATACTTGGCGCAAACGGTCTATTTAATGAGAGATGTGTCTTAAAAAACCGATAAAGCATCTATGTTTATTCCATTTTTAACATTTTTAGCCAGTAAAGCCGGATGAGTAATATGATGGTTATGGTCTCCTAGGTTTTGTCCATTATCTAATGGAATATCACATTAGTGTGAGTTTGTGAAGAGACATCCCTGCTTTTCGCCGCCTAAGTATCATTACATAGTAATAGTTTCAGAAAAATCTGATACGAACGGAAAGAGGCACGTAGAGCTCAAACGAACGAACCAAACAAAAACAAAGAGCCACGTGTTCTCTTCCCGGTTGTCCTTACCCGCAGGGATTACTAGTTGCGCCAGTCGCTCATTGGTTTTCCAACTTAATAGGCAGCTAATGAACGACTGAAAAGAAACGTCATTAAAACGCTCAGCGTTGCCATTTCCGACAGAAGGGAAAAACGAGCAGCTCGTTCCAGACCAAAAAAGAGGAATGGTCTGGGTAACAAAAAAACAACTCGCCAATTGCGGATTTCTGATGGAAATAGCAGCCACGCAGAACGATTACCCAGGACGAATGCAGTTCAAAGACTTAATAAGATAAGAAGCTTTTCTCTTGCTGATAAGACTGCATCCGTATCCTCGACGTTAGGTGCAGTGTCCATCTCCACAGAGGATCCAGGATATGCAATTGGGACTTTGGCGTCGTCATATTCGTCGTCAGTACACGGCTAAGACTTATTGGAATTCTTCGACATATCTTAAATTGAAAGGACGACGGTCTATTTCCTTCGAGTAATTAGAAACAAGTAAAAGAGGATATCTGCGGTCACGTGACACGTGAGTCCGCCTTACCTTTCGGTCATGATACCTGTATAGTAAGCGCAGCATAAACTAGTATTAGATGTTAGGAATGCATTTAATAATCGCATATGATTTGAACCCTAATATTCTGTATTATGTCTATAATTCTCAGCTCTGCTTAACCAGCTCTGCTTAACCCTAATTCATTGTGAACCACGGAAGATGACAGTACTACCGTGCCACGAGTCATTCTTTATCCACCTCGATGAGAAATCTACATTCTTATTTTTTGTGTAACTTTTCCAAGTTCAAGGGAACCAAAACTTGTTGGTTCATTATTTAAAGTAAATCACTTTATTTTTGCCATTGTGTAAAAGTATTTATAATTTTACAATTGAAATTAACATTTGGTCATCATTTATCAACTACTTTTGTGATCTGTTTAAATCAGCTTGTGTGTTAACTACAAATGTCTCCTCTTTGTGTTGCTCACGAAAACACACTAAAATTCGTGACAAATATGCATTTGCTTTCAAGAAATTTTCTGCTATTGATGACGTTAGATCACAGAATAAGTTGCATTTTTCCGGCGTTAAAGTTGATGAAAATACGCTTTACATCTTTTCTAGTAAATATGTTTCAAGTATTGCAGCACTTGTGCAAAGGTACAGTATGGCATATCTCTTTCTGCGATTACAATTGGATCTCTCCGATGGTAGAGTGTTCTGGCATGAAAGCAATTAAATGGATAGAGCGGGTGAAAGTGCCATCTGGGTTATAGAGAATTATATAAAATCCTTAATAAAAAAACTGAACATTTCCACCACATACTTTACGTAATCAGGTGCATATTTTATAATGTGCCGCTGCTATGGAAGAATCCCGGGCAGTATCATCTTGGTGATAAATCTTGAAAATGATCACGAAGTAACTTCAGAAATAATTTTTTACTTTCCTATACAGAGTGCTCTGCAAATGGATATTTATAACTTGGCTACATATTCTTGGTATTATAAAGGTCGTACAAATGAAAACGAAAATTTATGTGGGAAAAAAAAACAAAAAAAAAAAAAAAAAACGACGTGTAGGATCGTAAGTTTTTGTTTTCAACAATTGCGAAACCCCACGTGCAAATTGAAAACAATAGGTTGCAAGTGCTGCATCACGTGAGAAAGAACGATGACTACACGGGACCAACGGCTTTACTTCCCTTCCAAAGGAAGTGCGTGATCTCAGGATTTTCCCCCTGAAAAAATCCTCGCCTTCCTCGGCCGGGGTCGAACCCGCGTCCTCGGGCATCAGAGGCGATCACGCCACCACTGAGCCACCGAGTCCGATACTCGCTCTCTTCACTAGTCTCAGGAGTCTGTGACATCCTCGCCTCCCCTGATGCGGATTTGCCTATTTTATAAAAAAAATCTTTTTTCTATTAGACAAATATCGCGAGAGCGCGTCCGCAATGATACTTCTAGACGCATTGATGTATTTTAATTCTACATCAAATTCCAACACGTAAAGGGCGGATCACACTGAAAGTCGGGACGCGAGAAAATCGGATCACACAATTAACTTTTCTTTTAGGCGATCGTCATGCGTCCTTATATGTGAATGCCTGAAGAATGAACCAATCATACGGACCAAGAATGTCTTTCTTGTGAGTTTTTAACAGTTCCTTTATAAAATCTTTCTCTGCCTCTGTAGGTTTACGTAAAGATACAACATTAGTATTCTTCGATTTTCCTGTTGATCTAATCAGCATAGATCAATCGATGCTTGGTCAGCTTTTTTTTTTTTTATTAGTGGGTTCCTTTTGTGGTTAGCTCTGATTGCACTTAACTAGCAAAAAAATGTTCTTCAATGATGATAACATGGAAACAAATTTTACTTGTTTTTATTGTTACAGTACTGTATTTAAATAATTTTATACTTAATATATTAAAATTCAACACCCCCCTCCCAGAGTCGGCTTAAAAATTACTTAATGGAGAATTCATTTTTTGGTATTTTTTTTTTTTGATATTTTTGAAAAGAAGCACAGGAAAATAATTTGTCTCATTATTTCTCTAAAACACCGATGGGAACAGGAGAGTGCAATGTATAATTAATAAAAAGTGTGAAACAATATTTATAAAAAAAAATTCGGTTATATTAAAAAATTAGAAGAAAAATGGAAAATAATAAATATCCAAAATATACTATTAATCAATTAACAATCAGAAGTTTCCAGCAATATGTATTACGGCTATATGTGTTGTAAATAGTATGTTTTTTCGCCAAAGGAGGGAGCAGCGACGTAAGTTCTAGCACAGAATAACTTAAAATAATCATTAATTTGCGGCACTAGATAGGGAGTCAGCGACGTAGGGTTTCCCTATATCGTACTTCAGGTTTTCCACTAATCAGAGAGCGGAATAAATTCTTCGGCTAGTCGCATATCAACAAGTTAAAGTGTGTGCTGAGATCCAATGGCGGACTGACGAGCAGCATCGGTGATCCAATCGCTGTGCATTATGCGTTTCGCACCTAATTGGTGGCGTTTTTCAGAAATCGCCTGAAATTCCAAGACAGTTGGAATTTCAGAAAACGCCTAAACAAACGCTGAAAGTTCAAAACGGTGAATGTGAATTGACCACGTTTTTTGAGACGAGCGAGAAACGTCTCGATTCCAAAACGCCAGCGATAAACGGCGAATGTGAACCGGCCTTTTAAGGTTGGTTCATAGCAGAGACAAATGAAGAAACAAATGAACCGGCCTTTACTTTCATTTGTCTCGGGTCGTTACCGTTTGTGCTGTGATCCAACGAAAGCCGTTCCGTTTGCTAGTTGTGCTTTGTCGTTATGCCGGTGGCCGTCGAGCCGCCGTCCGCTGTTGCGCTGGGATAGAACTGTGCTTTATTCCAACGGCCAACCCACAACGGTCCACCAATCAGAACTGAAGATCTCTTGATGTCATTACCGGGTTGAGGTGGCAATTTTAAAAACAAAAATGGAGGAAAGCCAGTTAATCGAAGCGATTCAAAAGTATCCCTGCTTGTACAGGCCCGTAGCTAGGGGCGAGTCGAGGGGGGGTCGACGACCACCCCATTATGGAAAAAGATCCGCCTCCCAAATATGGAAAAAGGTCCGCCTCCCAAATATGCAAAAAGGTCCGACTCAGTGGAATTTTTGAAAAAAGGTCCGGAATTTTTGAAAATCGACTCCCCCAAGATAACGTCCTGGCTACGGCCCTGTTGTATGATACGAGAACGGAAGAGTATAAAGATAAAAAATTAAAAGAAAAGATTTGGAAGCAGCTTGCGGCAGAACTGAAATTGACAGGTACATTCTTTATTTATTAACTTTATTTTAATATGAATAGCTAAAGCCTAAAGAGTTTTAATTATTTTAATAAAGGGCTCGTGATAGATTAAATTGGCTTTTTTAAAAATCTACTAATTAATATTATGATTTATATTATTACATCATCTTATATGAATAATGAATTTATACCTTATTTTTAAATAATAATTTTGTATGAATAATTTATAATAGTAAACTTAATCACAATATTTTGATATCACTAGTGTTTTTAGATGTATTTTAAACATATAAAACAACTTCCATGTGACTTTGGATTAGTATGTGCTCATAAGATCTTTTTAAAGGAATCTTTATCCAAGAAAAAAAATTGAAAAATCGCTTAAAAAATTATATTTTTAATTAATGCTAATCATTTGTAATTACCTCAAAGTCAATGCTAATCGTTCGGCTGGAGTAATAGAATGGGCATGATTCTTGCCATGTAGCAACTTGGAATAAATCAAGCTGAGCAAATGATGGAAACCCTCCATCGACATCCTATAATGATAATTTCATAACGGAGAATCGCATTCAAAAAATTGCAATGTCATGCAATTTACTTTCTTAAAATGCACTTGGAGCATTATATTTCAAAATGCACATTACATAATTTTTCGATCAACATCCCTTCGAAATATTTAAAGTGAAAATCCAGATCTTCTATTTGTAGTTCTCGTACTAAAAGATGAAATTCCCCTAAATACTCTCTTCTTTGAAAAATAGATCGTACATATATAGATCTTTTGGAACGATGCTTATTTCTTCGATGCGAAAGTAAAAGTGCGATTGCTTTTTTTTTTATTGCGTATGGCAGCCATGATTTTTATAGTTAACAGAGCATGCGCAGTGTTCCCGTTGACAGTTTTACCGCTGTGACTATGAATACTATAGCGCTGAAACCAGAGCGCTAACGGCAACGTTTTGAACTTGACGGAACGGCAGACGGCCAACGCAAAACGGCGTTGTCAGACTATGAACCAATCTTTATAAAGAGCATGCTCAAACAGTAGGATGCGTGCCCAAACGCCATGGGCGGCATATTTTGAGAAGCATGTTTACAATACTGTTCATAAAATAACTTTTTCTGTTTGCATGTATTTCCTGTTCCCTGGAAAAAGAAACAGGGAGTCAATGTCATGTAATTTAGAGGGGTCGTTTGCTCAAACGAAGTATTTGAAACAGACGACCGCAAAAGCCCAGGGGAGGAAGACAGAAGCGTCTTAAGGCAAGGCAAAACAACGCTACGGGGAACGAAAAGATTCGTTTGTTAACAAATCCATCCCGGGCACGTTACCTAAGTCTAGGAAGCCAATCAGGGAGAAACAGGCAAGTTCGCGTCGAAAGAATCATGGCATCTGTTCATTGGGTATTCAAATATCAATATTTTGGTATCTAATGAACAAGCCAGCGAAAAGCGTATGTAAGGTGAAGGAAATGAATGTTTCGAAAAAGAATGTTAGGTTTTCGTTCGGAGATGAAAGCATTGCTGCTAGATCGAACGGAGACGTGCAACCATAGGAAACAAGAGCACAAGAGGTAAATTCTATAAAACCCTGTTTTTTATGCAAGTTCTAGTTTAGCATCTCTGCTTTGTTGGACCTCGTCGTTAAGCGTTTCTGGGATGAAGGATCTCCATTCTTGGCATCCTAGGTTCAAAAAATTCCTGCCGGAAAAGAAACCCAACACCATGGAAGAGTACAGCTAACATTGTTATTCTTCCATGCTAACACCTTTCATGCCTCACCTAATGCTGCCAGCGCAGTGCAATTACAGTCTCGGGTACAGAGTGTCCAACAACGGACTCCCCGATTATAAGTGAAAATATCTCGGAAACGGAGATCAGTAGAAGCATGAAACAGATAGTATGTTTATTCCATAAAAATCGGATACGGAAGTTTCAAAATTATTTACAAATTTGTTATAAATAATGCCGATAGGTGGCGCTGCACGCTGTAATCGCATTCTTTTAGCCTGTATAGCATTACCACAGATTAAAAAATACACAAATATTTCAGTTGGCCGAAATGTGGAAACCGGATTACGTCATCTCGATTGTAGCGCCTCTAGCGAAAGGATGGACGCCCACGTAGAATTCCCTCAGAGATTCACTGGAAGCTATACTGAGTGCCGGTTAAGCATTGCTTTTCAGTGTAATTTACAAAGTTGTAGTCTGAAAAATGTCTGAGGAAGAAGGGAAAAAAAATGCTAGTCTCAGTATTTCTTCAAATTATTGATTTTAAATGGTTTATTGGATGCGAACAAACACTTCATTCTATGCTTATACTGTTTGTGCTGGATTGTCGAATTTTTTCAGCAATAAAACAATTTTTAAATTTTTTTTTTATTTTTAATAGCAACAAGAAGCTATAAGGGCTTCTTTTCATGTTGTCATATAAAAAATTCACAGAAATATAGTTCCAGTATAGAATTGATCATAACATATAAGAATATAACCATGGGGGAGGCCGTGGCCTGGTGGGCTTTCACTGAACCACAACTTCTCTGAAGTTAAGAAACATAGGGCACGGCTAGTCATTGGATGGGCGACCCATCAGTGATTCAAGATCTTCATCCCCTGGCTGCTGTGACCATCATACAGCAGTCGTTAATCCAGGTCCATCCAGAAACCCAACTCGTCGGCCTCAGGCCATTATATTACGATATAATTTTTTTCTTATAACGTATAATAAGACTTCAATGTTTAAAGAAGAAAAAAAATCGCAATTCCATTATAAATTCAATCAATCGAATTCAACATAAAAAAAAAGTTAGTTTCTTCAGAAAACGATTGTGGCGAATGACACTTCTTAAATCAATAGCAAGATTATTAAAATAACATGTGGCTGAAAAGTAAAAAAAATCTTTTCGTCACTTGCTTTTTACAAAAATGCATTTGTACATATTTCCATTGCGTGTTTTTTTTAATCAAAAATGTATTTGATCTATTTACAATAAAAGAATTTAAGCGCCGCATTAAACGATAATAATATAATTTCCAAATGTTAAGATAAATATTAAAAATGAGAATATTAATATAAAAAATTAACAAGAAAAACCGCAAGCTTGTAAAAATGCAACAAATGTAACTGTAGATTAAAGTTAAGACAATTAATGTAAGTTTAGCTTAAACTCTATTAAATTTAAAATTTATGTATATGAAAATGCTGTTTATTATTTATATAAGTTAATTTGATATTTAAAACAATTTTTGTTGGATGTTAGCGTGCAAATTTATCTTTGTTTCCCAAATTAATAAGTTTATAAAAATATTTTTAATAATTTTTAATAAATAAAATGTCTTATTGGCATTTTAAAAATAACTTTTTATTAATTTTTATTGCAGTTATTACTATTTTTATGCTTTTTTTTAAAGTTAGATGCAGTACATTTCAATGCATTTAGCTGATCTGGTGTCCTTTCTTTCGCTAGGATCGCCACCGTCGCCTCGGTTTCCATGGCTTGATGTAAAGTGAAATATCTGCGTATTTTTTAATCTGTGGCATTGTTTTTTAAACTGAGGAACAACCCATGTATGTTTGCTAAAGACTAGGCAAGTAGAACATCCTCTCACGTACACACTTTTAGCACACTGGGGCCCCATTCTTGGAATAATGGTGTTGGATGGTTAAAATGTCTTTCAACAATCACTCACATCTGGCAATTGTGAATGGGACTCTGAATGCTGCATGCTATATAGAGAGCAGCATCCACCCTATCCTCATCACGTTTTTTTGGACATATCGTATATACTCATCTATAAGCAGAATTTTTTTTCCGAAAAAAATGACTCCTAAAAACCACATTCGGCCTATGACAAATACTCTTATAAGCGGAGTATACAAAAAACGAAGTAATAAATTTATTAACCACATTCGCCCTATTAATCAGTTTAGATTTCATTTATTAACCCCTTTACTGCTTAAATAAATTTCTGATAAGATAAAGCAGCCATTGCAATGACATCACAATCGATTCTAAATATGCACCTTTCGCAACACACAGATGGCGCAAACAAAGAATGAATTTTTCAGTCACTATGTTCAGCGCCACTTGTCGGCAAAATTTGTAATGAATTTGTAACTAATTTTGAAACTTCCATATCAGATTTTTACGGCTTTCGAAATAAATATAACTACTGGTTTCATTCTTCCATAGATCTCCGTTTCCGAGATATTTACACATAAAATCAGAGAGTCCTTTGTTGGACACCTCGTACCAAGGAGACTACCAAAAACTGTCCTCTTGTGTGTTTTTTTGCGTGCAAGGCTACCAAAAACTTGATTTTGAGTTCAATTCTCTTCTCTTTCTGAGATCTTCAGTTCGGCGCGAAGTAGAGGACCACTCAAGGAAAATAGCACAGCACTTCTTGGAGGGCATTCAGGAGATTTTGAGTTGCAGCATATGAATGTGAGTCTGCATTGTCATTAATCACCACGTCACCCCAGGTAAGGACATCCACGTCGCTTATTCTTTATTGCATGTCGCTACTACATTACGACAATTCCTTCCTAAACAAATATTCTGTGAACTTTTCTCATTCTGAGGAGACCACCCTATTTCCTCTCATCAGTCGCATTCAGCGGACATCGTCGACACCCAAGGCAGTAATTGTACGAATAATATTAGGTTCGATGATACGAGCGATTCAGCGGTTCGATGAAACGTTTATGTTATCAGTTATGTTATTTGCTTCGAACTCAGCAGTGGAAGTTATTGGCACCACGCCTAAACTTTGAGGCCTTCCTGCTGAGCCCATAGAGCTGAACATCGGATATCCGAGTCTTCATGGATTCCCCATCACTCGATCTGTTTTTCTGTGACGGTTTCTATAATTTTCTGGTGTTTATTATTCATAATTTTGGAAATTCTGTAATTTTTGCGAATTTTCTACATTTCGAAGGCCGATATCTTAGATACTATTAAATATTGAGTTTTAATTTTTAAGCTTTTTTATAAAGTGCAAAAAGATAAAACAAATGGTACCTAAAAAGTCGTTCTAGCACAAACGAAGCCGGAGCAGATTAATATCCGCAACAGAGCAGATTTTCTGACACAAATTTGTACTGCGATTGCCTCAGCCGATGACGTCAGCACGAAGTCATGAAAGACCTAAAACATGCTTTGTTTTATGCACTATCGCTGATTCTTCTATCATTAATAGTTTGACGTTACATGTATTAGAGTTTTCGTGGTCAACACTTTCTCGTGGCATTGACGATTTAAGCGTGGCATCCCAGTAGCGAAAAGTAAGGCGTATTCTACGTTGAAAAAAGAAAAAAGCTAGGATAAAGAAAATACAGGAAAGAGAAAAGAAGAAGATTAAAACTGCTCTTGCCTCCTTTCTCTGCCTTCCTCCATTAGTCAAGGTGGTTCTGAACCATCTGCTGTAAAGTCAGGGTGGGGAATGATTGGAGCAGGAGGCAGCAAAGGTCCAGATCACGACCAGGACGCTGAAGCCTCTGCATAATATTCTGAGCTGAAACATCACTTTGAGAAGCCAAATCTACCGCTACACGCAGGGTCAGTAACCGTTATGAGCCATAGGGGTTTTGATGTGTTCGTCCTTATTCCATTGTCAAGAGAATAGGGGAGTGAGATTAAGGTGACTTCCAGCTTCACAAGGAAATAGATGCAGAGAATCTCTGCAACTGGGCTATCCTATATTATCGTATCCATACCCACCCAAGATGTTAATTACTAACTTTCCCATAATTTTTTTTTCTGTTCCTGCATTTTTCTCTGAAATTTCTTTCTTTCAAAAATACTTGGATTTGCAGCCTATCATCTCTCATCTTCTTTCTGCCCTCTCTTGTGACTAATTCTCATAATCATTACATTCTGTCACACCATGATCTGATAAAGTAATATATGCCCATGAGGCCTCTCTTATCTCATCTTCACTATTTCAGCCAAATCTTTCCTCTTAATCTATCTCGCTGGAATTTTACTTCCCCCTCCATCAAAATTTTATTATTTTCATTCTTGTTACTGAATTCTATATATCAGACTGTCCGCACTTTTTTAAGGTGCGGGGCATAAGAAATACACTACCCTATCAAAAGTCATGGGACACCATCACTTTAATAGAAACACTCAAAAATATACATACACGTATTTTATATCTTGTTGGTCCACCTTTTGCTGCTATCACAGCTTCTACTCTATGGCGCATACTGTCCACAAGTTTCTGAATACGTTTCCACAGGTAATTTTCGCCATTCTGCCATAAGTGTCTTGGACAGTTCGGCCACGGATTTCGGGCGTTCCGCACAAGCGCACAATCGACATTCCAACACGTCCCACAGATGTTCAATTGGGTACAGATCGGGGCTCTGTGCAGGCCAGTCAAGTTCTCGAAACCCCTTTTCATCAAACCATGTGCCTATAGCCCTTGCTTTATGGCAAGGTGCGTTATCGTGCTGAAACAGAAAAAGGCCATTGCCAAAGTGCTGCCAGAGATATGGGAGTGCTGCATTGTCCAGAATGTCTTGATAACGCTCTGTGTTTAGATGTCCGTCCACAGTAACGATTGCACCCAACCCATACCTTGAAAAGCACCCCCACACCATCGCCGACCCTCCGCCGAACTTCGGACACAGCACAGCTTGGCAGATAACTTTCGCCGGGCGTTCGCCATACCTAAACCCGTCCATCCGATTGCCAGATGGTGTAGTGGGACTCATCACTCCCATCAACCATTCGCCATTGATACAGAGTCCAATGTCATCGCTCTTTGCACCATTACAATCTCCTTGCTGCGTTGCTGGTGCTGATGTGAGGTTTGTGGGCTGCCACTCTTCCAAAAAAAACCATTGCATACAGTTCCATGCGAACAGTCAGGGTGCTCACAGTTGTTCCCGTCGACTCTATGAACGATCTTGTCAGTCCATCAAACGATGTGTGACGGTTTGCAGCGACCATTTTACGAAAAGTCCTTTGTTGTCTGGCCGACATGATCTTGGGTCTTCCAGTCCTAGGCGGAACACTTGTGGTGCCTTTCTCTTTCCCTGCCCGGATGACGTTGTGAACGGTCGATTTCGGGATATTTAGGAGGGTTGACGCGTCTCTGTTTTGCCTGCGAGATGGCACCCAATAATTGTACCTCTTTGGAAGTCTAAAAGCTCTTTTCTTTGAGGCATTCTTACAGCATTCACGCAAGCATCATCATAGCATACTCTGTTATGTAGTGCTGGGAAGAATGCCAACAGTGAAATTGCAAAGAAATGTCCCATCTTCATGCGAATTAGGGTTGTTCCATGACTTTTGATAGGGTAGTGTATGAAATTAATGCGTCTTTCATCGCTGATAATGAACATATCATTCAAATTCGTCTGAGACTAATAATTCCGACCGAGATATCGGCAAAAATGTGCTCTCTAAAATGTTGAGTCACAGCAAAATGGAACCAAAACATTTTAATTGTACACAAATAAATTTTCATATTGGCAAGTGGTATAGTATTTTTGTATTCTATTGTATGAAAAGACAAGGCGCCAAGATATGCATTCCAAATAAGAGAAAATTGAATCGATTCACCTATCGAAAGCTGGCAAATTCTCTATTTCTACAGGGTGCCCCAAAAGGTAGTTTACAAACTTTACGTGCTGGTCTGTCAGACCATGATGATCAAGTTTTACATAGGAAGTTGTGTCCGAAAACGTGACCAGGCACCGCTCTAGGGTGATGTTCGCAGGCGTATTAGATGGCGGAAAGGGGGATCATTTCAGACGAGGACTTGCAGGAGTAGGATGCATCAGTTCAATAATGAAGAATTGGTCGATATGCGTTATGTTTATGGGGCCGTGGATGGTTATGGACAAGCAGCGAGACTTAGGTACCGAGAGCGCTTCCCAAACAGACGTCTGCTAAGTCATCCATTGTTTAGACAATTGCATAGCAGATTATAATTGAGACCGGAGCTTTCCGATTAGCAGCCACATCGGTTGACAACGTACTATACGCAGACCTGTTTTTGTTAATTAAGTCATCTTAACTTTTTTGCGTGTCGGTCACGTTACTGTACGATACCACGTTTGATTTTCGGGCACAATTTCCTGTGTAAAACTTGTTCGTCATGGTCTGACGGATCAGCACGTAAAGTTTGTAAACAACCTTTTCGGACCTCTCATGTAAATAAAGATCTCATGTAAATCCTCAGAGACCATTCTTTATTTACTCTTTAATAAAGATTATTCCTTCGATTTACTTTATCGAAAATCTCAATATTTGGCCTTTCTTTTGAAAAATTTAAAATTTTCTCTGTAATTCTTTTTTTTACATGTTGATTGCTGAATTTAATTTTCAACCTTTCCAGAAGAGTTAATATTTGGTGTAATTAAAACTTCGCACAAAATTATGGCGGTATTTCCATAATCGATCATGACAACTTAAGTAATTCGTAATAATATAAAATCTACATAGAATTTTAAATTAAGTTTAAGTTTCATGTTATTCAGTTTCATCATAGTTACATTATTCTATAAAAATTTTTAAAAAAGTAAATCATTTTGTAGTATGGTTTGCATCATTAAATATTTAAAGCAAAAAAAAACTAAATTTCAAATTACAAAACATATGTATTTCCGTTAAATTGTTACAAAAAGGGTAACCAGGGTGACTAAGAGAAAAACAGGATGGGGACAGTTCTAATTTTAGCGATTCATTTTATTACCCATTATTTTTCATTCATTCTTCCAAACGCAAAATTTAATAATTCATAAAATAGATCTGCTTATAAAGAAAGCTCACGAAACGGTATGAGACAGAATATCAATTTTTGAAATATATTTATTATTGTGACGCGTGGCTATATGCAATTCTTCCGAGATAAAAGGGTGTTTATCTGGCCAATCTTGAAGGCTTTGGGTCACAATATAGTAAAAAGTATCGCATGACTAAAATAAATTAATTCAGTAAAATGGTAATTGCAAAATAAATGTTTATTTTTAGAGAATGTAAAATTAATTAAAAAAGATCAAAAATATGATAATGAATATACATTGAGATATTACTAACAGTTGCTGCTGAGGAAAATACTGGGCATTTAAAATATTAGTTCTTATTTTAAAAAAATAAATCTGGCAATTCGATTAGGTGCTCATCCAAACTGATGATGCGCTTAAGAAAAGAGACTGAATAACTTTTTCACGAGATTTGAAGACAGAATATGAAAAAAAAGGGTGATTCAAAATGGTGTACGGCATTTCAAAATTTTACTATACACTTATTTTATAACATTTACTAACCAGACCGGGTTTAAAATGTAGGAAAGCTCAAATATTTATTGATTCTAGCATTACAAATGTTCTATGTGATCCCTCGAGTCACCCGTACAATGCTTTCGGATGCATGCCACTTTCGGATGCTTTTGTCAATAGGGCAATCTTTATGAAATTGTCTAGGAAATGCCCCTGGACTAAAATTATAGAGTTTGTTTTTGCATACTCCAAGACGCAATATACCTTTTCATTTACAGTCGCCATTTCTACTTTTATCGCAACCACAGCCTCCAAATGTCGGAAGGTTAAAAATATTTGAGTTTTCCTGCATTTTAAACCCTGTCTGGTTAGTTTATGTTATAAAATAAATGCATAGTACAATTTTGAAATGCCGTATATCATTATGAATCACCCTGTACAATAGTTCGTGTTTTTGGTATGACAACAGCTATTAAGAATAGTAAATAGCGAGTCGACAGGAAGAGAGTTTGCAAAAGGGAATTTATGAGTCTTAAGTATGCCACAATTAATACCTTAATTCTCGCTCTGGTGGGGTTTCCTGAACGTCAAGTTCATAACCACGAATATCTAAAAATCAGTGGGTGACTTAAATGTTCACAATGCAATGCAATTTCTACAATTTACTTTGATTCTGTGTTTATTAGATGAACGTACAAAGAAACAATCGTAAAAATTACAATATCGTGAATCTTGGCTTCTATCCTGCCAAACCCAATAAAATTGTGCCAACGCAGTGTATTCACTTTTAAGCTAATTTTGTTTGGACTTTTAATTCATCTACCATCTTCCTTTTGTGCTTAATTTATAGCAAAAAAACATAGCTTAATAAATGCGTATAAGTGTATAACTTTAAGATATTATGCAAAGGTTGATTCATAGGTCATGGCAACTATTTTTTTTCTTTCAAATATGCACCAACACAGGAATATAACTACTGTAACGGGCAGGAATTAGGCGGGTGCTGAAGCGCTCACCGTACAGAGATTTTCTGGAGAGAATTAAACTACGGAAGAGAGCAAAAAATTGTTATCAGTGAAGAAATAGCGGTGTGAGAAATAATCTTATCCTATTCTCAAAGGTTATGACCGGACTTCCCCCCAACAGACTCCAGTGAACGCAGGACAGTCTTCTCGTCGTCGGCCTAGAGGAGGGGAACGAAGCAAAACAAAACACAACAAAACACAACTACGCAAATAACCTGACGTCTGAAGCAAAAATAACCGGGGCTTTATTTCATCAATTTTTTCTTTCCAAGATTACATAAGGAGTAAGAGCATAAGACACTCTTGGGTTGCATGTGAACCCTTTCGCGGCAATACAATTCTCAAAGGTTTTCTTTTCACCGAAAACTTAACGTCCTCTGATCAGACCTCTAAGCTAAGTCCATGCATTACCTTTTCACAGGTTCATGGTCCGAAACTTCTCGAACTTTCAAACTCTTTTCTTTTAGTTACAGACAAAGAGATACCGGGTGGATAGTTGTGACTTCCGAATCGGAACGTCTTATCGTAAACTGGGCGTAGAGGTTTCGTCTTATCGTGGTCGCTTCTACGTGCTTAGAATATTTCTTCCATATGTAGCATTTACTTTTATGTTTACCGCCACCGAGCATTCAAAAAAAAAGGAAAGACATTAACTAGAAAAAGGAAAAACATTAACTAGAAAACACAACAATATTGAACCAACTTCAAATAATCCGCGAGATCCCGTTCGTTAAGAGTTAACAAAATAGGTAAAAGTCCTACTTTAGGTTTTATTCTTCTCATCTGAATTCTGCTATGCGTTAAAGTTTTCGTTCACTTTCAGATTCATCTAGGTAAATTTCAACATCACGCCTGTTCACCCTTTTCTTTTTTGCATTAACGGGGTTTCCACAATCAGTTTTATTTGTGTCTTTATAGTCTGATCATTAAATTCTTAAGGTCTACTCTTTTTCCTTTTCTTTCAGCAAACATTAGAATCCAGGCAAGTAATCTATTAATTGTCTACTAAACATTAATCACTAAGGCTTAAATATTCTCATTTTAATATGTTTTTCACATTCATTAACTTGCTAACGAGTCATAGGACAGAAGCATCTAGCGTTGATTTATTTTACTTCCTTTGCAGGTTTGGCAGTCGTTCCGCAGAGGAAAGAAACTCAGCAACAGCAAGAGGGCGGGGGGGGGGGGGAGAGAATACTTATAACTATCTTAAGAATAACAGGATGAGGAAGGAAAAACCCAAATCCAGCGTGTGGATCAGAATTTGGGCAGGTTAGTGGGAACTTACTGCGCTAAACTAAACATTTCTTACGGAACTCATTGTATCGTCAGAACCCATTGCAGTCTTTCTTTGGCGTACATTTTCTCTGAAAAATAAAAATAAAAAATGTGGAGAATTTCATTCTTCGTCATCATATGCTAGGCATCTCAGTTTTTCGAATGTCGTCGTCGACCTTAGATACACGTCGCTTAATTCTATGTGTTCGTAAAAACTCTCATTAAAAAACTGTGGCTACTCTGTCTTCTTAACAAAACAAGCTTAAAAAGGAAGCCTGGTTAAAATTAATGGGCTCGTACGTCGAGCCTTTCTTAACATCGGCTTGCATGATGCGGGTTAAA
Organism: Rhysida immarginata; assembly: GCA_023313115.1. Taxonomy (NCBI): domain Eukaryota; kingdom Metazoa; phylum Arthropoda; class Chilopoda; order Scolopendromorpha; family Scolopendridae; genus Rhysida; species Rhysida immarginata. Next base: position 669,083 of record JAHWFO010080167.1, on the reverse strand, counting down.
AGAATGAAGCCCTTTTGGCATCCACCTCGACACAGCATTCTTCCATTTCTTTCTGCCAACTCGCTTGATGGCTGCCGTCGTTCTGTTTGTTATTTTTGTTCTATCTTTCTCTGTGGCGACGGGAAACTCATATATTGAAACTTTGTTATTTCCATTGTTGCGCTCGCCCATTGTTTTCCACATTTGAGTTATGGGGGACAATCCGCAATTGACGTCATCGGGTAATCTCTTGCAATGATTTACATTGGTTGGTGGGCAAAAATCTGGATCGAAAGAATGAAATGAGGGGGAATGGGAGCAAGACTGGTAACGTCAAACGAACGTTACACTACATACATTTGAAAGTGTTCGACGAATATATTTTAAAAGATGTCATCACATGAGGTAGAGTGCGGCGGTCTGCATGTGGTCACCTTCCGCATGTCAGTCATCTAATAGCAATGGTATGAAAAGGATTCAGGAATCTCTGATAAAGGCATAAGAACAAATATGACATTTATTCTGCTTAAATCACTGCTTTATTCTCGTAAAGCTTTTATAAATCTATTAGAACAAACTTTTTAACACTCTTCAAAGTAGTCCTCTACATTACATAGACAAAAGTATTTGGACAGTGCATGTTTTTCAGAAAAATTGCTTTATTATTTTATTTAATAACAGGTATACCCTCCTTTTGCTTATAAAGGGTGTCCAAAAATGAAGTGATGTTTTGAATTTGCCGCCATTTTTTTCGTGGTACAACCAGAGTAGAGATTTTTATATGTTGTCAGTATTAAACATTGAGGTTAAATTAAGTAAAACTACACATTCGAACAATGCGTAGAAATTCTAAAAATTCAATTCAAAAACGGTGAAAATTTTACGAAAACTGTCAGTTCATTTTGGAACGCCCTTTACTTAAATATCCAGTAATATGATTTCATGCGGATAGTTTGAGAATACAAATTGACTCCCATTTTTCAGAAAGATGTTTTAAAACATTAAATTTCCTTAAAATAAAGGATGTCTTAAAACGAGCCAACAGTTTTCACCATTTTTGAAGTGAATTTTTACAATTACTTCACGTTGTTCGGTTGTGTAGTTTTGCATAATTTAACCTCAATGTTTAATAATATTATCGTATAAAAATCTCTACTTTGGTTACACTACGAAAAAAATGGTGGCAAATTCAAAATGTCGATTCATTTTGAGACACCCTTTATTATAGCGGCAACACGTCGAGGCAAATTTTCACAAGCTTTCTGTAAAACTGGAAAGGAATGGTTCTCCATTCCTGCATGCATGGTTGTTAGAAGAGATTGTTGAAAAGACGGGCGTGGTTTGCGTTTTCATACCAGTTGCTTAAGAAGGTCCCATAAATGCTCGATCGAAATGAGATCGGGACTCTGAACAGGCAATTCAAGCAAATTCACCTGATTTTCACGAAACAAGTCGTGAACACTTTTGTTGTATAACATGGGGCTTGATCCTGTTGAAACCAACTACTGTCACCTCCATAGAATTGCCAAAGTATGGTCAGGACCGATTTAGCCAGAACGTCGAGGTACACAACAGCATTCTTGGTACCAGGTACAATAACCAATGGATCGAGTCCTGGAAAAATAACCCAAAACCATTATGGGCCCTCTATCGAACGTCACAGTTGGAAAACGAAGTCTGGAGAAACCGTTTTTCGGGTTGTTTCCACATCCAAACACGTCCATCAGATTGAAGGGTGAAGCAGTACTTTCACAAGACCCATCCTTCCAGAATAAATACCATATAAAATACACGAGGTAGGCAAGAATTTGACTAACCCGCACTGAATATCATCTCGACAATCGACAATCGAACAGTGAAGGTGTTCAGATGGGACGGAAGCAGTGCTTTCACTTTGCTCACCCTTCCATACTATACAGCAGATGAAATACACTGAGGTAGGCAAGAAGCCGACTAACCCAAGAAGTCTTCCATATTATGAAAAAAAAAAGAAGATTGTAAGGATTCGGGAATGGGGGGGGGGGGGAGGAGATAAAATCTTTCAATAATCCGGGAAGGAAACGTTGCCAATATCTTCAAAGTTGATGTCAAGAATATGCCTCAGCTTTCTGTAGTTCGTATGCCATTTCATTTCCATCGAGTTTTTCAAAATTCCAGCCACCAAGTCGTTGTCATTTTTCTTTATCATCTGCACCATACTCATCGGGAGATCATGGCAAGGTTCCCTCAAAGTCTGTAAACAAACGGTCTTTTCCTGCATTTTGATTGGTCCCTGCTTGTGACGTCACTCAGCGGTTTCATTCCATCCCGCTCCATAGAGTTCTATGGTTTTTGAAAGGACTTCGATTAGTTTTTTAAAGCACAACAAAACTCCTATTTTTTTACCTTTATTTTTTCTGTAACGTAAGTTCATGTATATATTTTCTATTCGTTTAATGTTATACTGCCAGTTATTAAAGGATATTCTTCCAACATATTTATTCTCTTGCTTTGCGATCCCACCCCTAAATATCACAGAACAATATGAAATCTCCATGATTTGAGCATCTCTGCCACCTTATTCCTCCTAATCCCCGCACACATACCCTTAAAGCCCTTATCAAATTTAATCAGCCGTATATGCCCATATGCCCGTTTGTTAATTACTTCCCCACCCTTGCCCAGACGGTTGCTAAATCTTGCTTTTCTCTCCTCTTCAACCGTGAACTCTTACTTAACGTCACGAATAAAATTTCATAAATCTTAAATTTATTTATTTATTTTTATTTATTTATTTATTTATTTATTTATTTAAAACAAAATAAAGAAGAAGTGTCCCATGGGGTCGGATATGGTCGATGACCGACAAGTAGGACCCCAGGGGCACAAATTATCCAGCCAAGAAATACAAATCATTAAACCAGACTAAAAATTCCCGACAGTAAATTATTAGGTATAATTATTAGTTAAAAAAAAAACGAAAAAAAACCCGACAAAAATAAATACTATAAATCTAATAAATAAACTGTACTCCTAAATTGAGTACGTGGCCAGACGGAGCTATACACAGAACTTAATCTTACAATAAGCACAAATCTATTAAAACCATAGCTATACAGTAAAACAAATTTATACACATACAAAATAATAGGCAAGATCAGTATACCCACTAATAAGACTCAGCAACCCAAATCGTTTATATAATATCGCAAACAAAATTCACGTAGTAAACCTGTCGTAACAAATCAAATCTGTTTACTTTAACTCAATAAACAAGTAAAATTAATAAACCATTGGATTGTAAAATGGACGTTATAAAATTATAACTATTTTGAATATTTAGTAGTATTTCACGGTGAAGTTTGAGTCGCATTTCTTATTATATTTAATATTATTTTACTTATAGGAATGTTTTCTACAATGCTTTTAGATAACCTTTCAATAATGGGATCTAAAATGAAAGATGCAGCTTGCGTGCGTCTCGTGAATAAAGGTTGAGGTATAATTGTGTTGGACTGTAGAGACATCAAACTTCTAGACATAGGAATATCCCCTGAGGACTTGTTCGACTCGTTTGAAGAAGAAACCGGATAATGAGTGCGCTTGAAATCTCCATCGGTTACTTCATAGCATTTATCAGCGATAATTGTTTTTGAGTAATTTCCAAATGTAAAATTGGCATCAACGTGGAATTCGCATCTGTAATTACATCAAAACAGTAGGACATCAGTGAAGTTTACTAAAATAATTGCAAAACACGAAAGCAAATAAAATAATTTGTTTTCAATGTATAAATTTACGGTAATTTTGTCAATATTTTTTTATAAATTTCCACATCAATCTGGAAGTGATTTTAGTCTTCGATTTATAATGGGACAATCCATTTTTTGCCGTTTTGGCCTAAAAATAAAAGGGTCGTTTTATACATGCACTCGTCTTATACATGAGCATATACGGTATGTAGATATGTTATTTAATCATAGAAAATTATATTACATTAGAGAATTTTATTTTATAATTAGCAGTTTGATGATCAGAGCTTGTTTTGGCAAATATAAACGCTATTTATTATTATTATGATTATTATTGTTTTGGAAAAACCAAACTCGGATCAAGCCCGGAAGCTAAGTCCCAGAGGCGGACAAGAGAAGGCATATGAAAGACAGGAAAAAAAATTAAATATTTGTAGAAGTATTAATGAATGGATGTAGAAATTTCCTTACTATTTTATGTGACAAGTGTTTAGGATTGTTGCTTTCTGTAAGATTTAAAATAAGTGTGCATATAAATTCAGTATTGATAGGCTTTTGTATAATGAGTGTGGAATAACCCTAGTAACAGAAAGAACGATAGGAACAATGTCTACTCTGTTACCTCCCCAAAGGCGTTTCATTTCGTTTGCAAGATCTGTATATTTAGTGATTTTGTCTGTATAGGATTTTTGTAAGTTATATGCGCTTTGGGGATGGAAATGTCAATTATGTAGGGCATTTTGTTTTGCTTATTTATCTATGGGCGTAATGTCTGATCTCTTGTGACGGATAGTTTTCTTAGGTCTGTCAAAATATAATTTAATTATGTGCGGTGTTTTCTAAGACATTGTCTGGGATAGATTTAGAGTATGGAGTGTTTGCATTCCTAAGCTTGTGCATTTTAGCTAGATGTTGATGTATGATGTTGGCTACATGGTTATGTCTGTGTAAATGGTATGTCTGGGTACATGTTTTGCAACTGGATATGAAGTGTTGGATGATTTCCTGTACGATATGGCATTTCCTGCAAGCTCCATCAGTCGAATCTTTGATAATGTGTTTTCTGTAGCCTTCCTGTTAGTAACCTGTTATGGCAATCATGGTTTCTTCAGTTTTTCAATGAGACCCACTTTACTCAACCAAAATTCGACGCTTTGTTGTCGACGTGCGGTTGATTGAGGTCAGAAGAATGTCTACCATGGAGTTCCAAGCGATGATTGAAGTTTAATGCATGCTGTAGGAATGCTGTGGGTGTTCTGCACGCTTTTCAGATTTAAAGGGCAGATTGCTTTGTGCAATGGTGATTTGTGTTGTTTAGAGTAAAAGAATTGTCTGAGCAAATTAGACTGTTTCTTGTGTATATCTATTATATCAATAAGACCTCTGCCTCCCTCTGAACGTGACAGGGTGAGTCTTTCGATGGCTGTGTGTGGGTGGTGTCTCTGTGCCTTGTAAGCAGTTTACGTGTTATATTTTCTATAATATTACAATACTACGGTATGGTAACCTCACAAATCAGAAGAAATGCTCTCAATGTCCTCCGCCTTCGTCGACGCACGCATGAATACGACTGACCGTCGCACACTTTCATAGACCCCAAGAGGGTTGCGGATGGCTTCACAGGCATCTACAATACGTCGATGTAGAATCACTATATTTGCATTATACGAGGGCTTTGAGGGGTCTTCTACCAGCGGATTGAGATCGGGCGACCGTGCAAGCCATGGAATTAGTCCACCCAGACCCATCCATTGGTCTGGCAGATATTAGTAAGCGTTTCCCGAACACTGTGGCTGAAATCTATGAGAGTCTGAATTCCTCCTCATCTTCCAGAATTTTCTTGAATTTTTGCTGCATCCGAGTTCCAAAGTTTTCAGTGAATAGTTTTCACATTTCTGTTATGGCGTTACAAATAATCAATCTCGGAAATTTTGCTGCATCAGCTGTCCTGATAAATCGGGGATAAATTGGCCATCATGCATAAACCACATTTTGCTCTGTCGTCCATTGGCATATACCACGGCCTCTTAGAAACTACCAGGCCTGAACATGACGTCAATACTGTATTGTTGAAGCACTAAGATTGTGACGTTGAACTAACTTCTGTAATATCACCACCCGAGGCCAACGATATAACGAGCCCCAGCGAGGAAAAGTCACCTGATCATCGTAGTCCGAGTAACAATGTAATCTTCTTTGTTTTCATCTTGAATTATAATAATCAGTACTTTTTCGTTTGTTGGAAATAATGAAGATTGGATTGTTGGCCGGACTAAGATGGTCAGGCGACTTTTCCGCGCTGGGGCCCGTTATATCGTCGGCCCCGAGCACCACCAGTTTGACGTAATAATGTTTTATCTTTTCCATGTTCAGGCCTGGTAGTATCTAGAAGGCCGTGCATATACCCGAGAAGGTCTAGAAGCGTGTTAATGATGAACGCACTTTACTCGTCGCAAGTAAGACGTGCTGGTAGAACGTATGGTCCGATCAGGCTGTCAGCTCAAATACCAGTTTATAAATTGATCTTTCACTGCCGGTGGTGAGTCATCAGTGTATTAGGTGGTTTTTCCACTATCCACAGATGTTGATTATGAAAATTAGTGACATTGTAGTCTGACTTTGTGTTTTTGTTGTGGAATACTAATGAACCAAGCATACGTTGATATGACTTTTATCTGTTTTAGTGCGGGGAAACTAGCCCCGGAGTTTGTCCTCCTATTTGAAATTCATCTTGTATATTTGGCCGAAGTAGCCTTTTTGACTCAATTGTCATTAAGCTTTAATCAGAAGCTTCCAAAATTCTAGAGTATTTGTATCTTCTTCAGGTGCCAATGTCTTTATGAATTTTTCATTATACAGTTTTACTCCGTCGTTTTCAACAATTTTACCTGCCTTAACGGCAATAGTGGCACATTTAACAATGCCAAATAGCATTCCAATATCTTCTATACATATAAAAAATCTGTTATCTGTCTGTTTGTTTGTACTTGTATCACACAAAAACTACTGGACAGATTTTGATGAAACTTACTACGGTTATAGCTTATAGTCTGGATCAACATTTAGGGTACTTTTAATCCAGATCAGTCACGAAGTTTCCGAAAAATTATATTTTTCTTCTAGCTGATTGTTTTGGTGTTGCATTACTTAGGTGAACTCCGAACAATGGGATATAAAAGGATGGGAAAGGGCGCGAGAGTTGTTGTCGTAATAACCTCTGATTTTCTTAAGCTTTTGTTTACTTTATTGTTATGGTTTTAGCACTTATTGCATAACTAAAATAATTATAGGATTAAATTTTGTATTTCTTTTTACAGGTTTTTTACATACCGGGTGATTATAATTAAAGTTCCCCATTTCTGCGCGGGCTGCAGACCGCGTTATTGCACGGATTCTTCTTTCTTTCTTTCTTGAAAAAAACAGTAAGTACAGTTTTTGCGCGCCCAGTGCCTGGCCAGTGGACAATAAGAGAACCAGCTTCCCGCAGACGTCGATGGACTCTGGGGAAAATTCGTGTCGGGAAAAACACGGCGTGGGAAACGTTCACGATACAACCGTTGAGCTGCTGCACTGTTGCCATTAAAAAAACCATACGTCAAATGCATGTCAGCCAGTTCTTCATGTGTGAAGTGGTATATCGTACGATCACAAAGAAGCGTTCAGTGCACGTCCTCTTGATTTCAAACCGCAGTGTGGGTGTATGGACAGTCGTGTGATTAACAGAACTGAATGGAGACAACCTTGCAACTGCATTTGCATTTACTATGGACCTGTCCATTATGTATTTCTAGTGTGCGACGATATTTCCCTGTATGCCAGGAAGCCACCTTGCTGGGAGAACAACCCACTTTCCTCTCTCCCACAGCTCTAAAATGGGGGAGTACCGACTCCATGTTCATAGGGACAAAATGCATCACTATACCATGATCTATTACGTGTATCATTATCTGCCATTTTTTTTTCTTCTACCTGTATAATAAAACTGTAACGAGTCCGTGTTTATGCACGCGTCACGCAAAAAATACTGGACGAATTTTGATGAAACTTAGTATGGTTACAGCTTATAATCTGGATCAACATTTAGGGCATTCTTTACTGCGGGAAAATGTCTCATTCCCACGGGAAAATTCAAAAACTGGTTCCATGCGATGTTTAAAATCTTGCCAACAGATTTCGCAACGAGTATTTTAAATCGCGCTATGGTTAAATATTACCTTTTGAAGTTAAAATAATACTATTCTATTTAAAATAATAATACGACCACATAATCGAATTACGGAACTCAATTTATACTTTGCGTTTTTGTTGTTGTTGTTTAGTTTTTGTGTTCTTCATGTGTGAAGTGGTACATGTTTAGTTTTTGTACTTTTTTTTGCTCTGTCTTTCTCCGCTCTTTCTCTGAATTTTATCTGAGCGGAGCCGCGGGCACAACCAGTCTTTACTAATCTCCCTTGACAGTTTATACCAATTTATACCAATACCACATAGCCAGCTTGTGTATTTTACAAATGATTCTACTACCTATCAATACATTTAGTGGTAAATGCCCAAAGCATACCGCATATTCGATTTTTTTATCACTTGAATTTTGATACATTGGACACTCTTCGTTTACCCTCATTCACCTTTTTTACCTTCTTTTAAAATTCCAATGTCGTGTTAGTATCTTCCTGCGGAGTCTTATCTTCCTCCAATTCTGGACAGCACGTTGTCATCCATATACGAAATGATATTTTAATTCATTCGCATGTTCCGGGTAATTACACCATTCAGTAAGGTAGTCTCGAATTAAATTAAAGGTCGCGCTACCTATTCCTAAGATCAGAAACTCATGCAAAAGGTGCTCCGTAGTCCTATATACGGAGTCGAACGCTCTCGCGAATCTGTGTAAAAAAAGTTTTTCAGTAAATTTCATTTTGATTTATGGCCTTCATGGTTTCTAGATATAAGGTCAATAGAGCATATATTAAAATTATAAATTTAAAAATAAATTAAAATGAAATATTTAAATTAGAGGGTTAAGATTCATCCGAAGGAGAGATTGATTTAAAACTAATTTTCCCCATTCTATGGGGAAATATAAAAAATTTCTATAACATACTGTATTTCTAACGGAATATTGTTTTCGTTCTATCCACGGAAACCATTTCAAGAATATATATTTATTCGCCAGAACAGAATAAGTATATGCTAGGGTTAATTTATACCAATTCTTATGACTACTTACCGATATCTTAATTCAAGGCCTTCAATTTCCACACCAGAAATAGTGAATGTGTTTCTGCTTCCAACAAGATTGGCTAGAGTCCCCTGTAGCATTGTTCCTCTTCTTGGTTGCCATTGGAGTTCAATCTCTTTTAGATGTTCAGCTGCTTTAGAGACAATCACAAACATATACGAAGTGGCTGGAGAGAAGGTGATATCTCTAAAAAATGTTCAGGAATTAGAACACAATTATATGCGTTAAGGTTCCGCAAAAATATGAAAACGAAATGAAAATACATCAGTAAAATGAAAGTAATTTGACATCTAAGAAGAGCTTTCATGGATAACCATTAACATAAATACAATAGAAATATTCACAAGTTTCTATTTTCATTAATTTCATGAATATAAATTTAATAGAATAATTTACTTATTAAATTTGATCTTTTATAATATAAAGAGAAGAAGAGATTAAAATAAAATTCATTTATAAATCTCACTACAGATTTTTTCTTCACGGTAACCTAATGGACGAAATGAGTGCACGTTACATGATAGGTATTCCCTGCCATTTTTTCTCTACTTTACCATCGTTTCGGCAGTTTACGTACTGCGTGACCAAACCATTCTTTGGGTATCCCGGCACCACTTCTGGACAACCGCCTCAAATTCGTCGTTGGAGGAGACTTCTCACCGCAAACCGCCTTCTTCATTTCGTCGAACTCAATGTAGTCGTAAGGCGCAAATATAGAGCATGAGGTAGAACAATTTACCCGAAAGCCTCTAAAATGGCAATGGTCTGGCGACTGACATGTGACGGTGCATTGTCATGTCGGAGAAGCACGCCACGATCCCATTATCTTGTAGCTGTATACCATACACAACTGCCAATCACATGTGGATTTCCCAAAGTCAGGACTGAGGAAGGAGTTCACTCCAAATAAACTACGAGGGGAGATCAAAAAGTAAGTTGCACTAACTCGCCGCTGTGTGTCGCAATCTTGGGCAAAGCGGAGAAAGGGACATTAACTGCGCAGACGTCGAATAGGACGGTTGCTGTGTTTTCCCTTCGTGTTTTGTGTGACTAGCGGGCTAAAAGCAATGGCGCGTCAACTGGATGTCCACTCCAAACTTGAGGTGCGAGCAGCAATCCGATTTCTATGGGCCAAACGGGTGAATTGCACAGACATTCATCGTGAAATCACTGCTGTATATGGAGAGCGTGCAATTTCCCGGCAAGGAATTGTAAAGTGGTGTCAACAAGGCCCGCCGAACGTGCGAACAGCTGCAGCGATTCAAGTGGGAGGTTTGGCAACACCCTCCATACAGTCCCAACTTAGCGCCATGCGACTTTCATCTTTTCGGTAAGCTCAAAACGGAACTCGGTGGACAACGATTTCGAAACGATGAGGAGGTGAAAGCGGCTGTCACCGTGTGGTTACAAAACGCTGGAGGAGATTTCTATGCATCCGGAATCGAAAAGTTGGTTGATCGTTCGGATAAATGTTTAGGGTCTCTTGGGGACTATGTGGAAAAGTGAAGCTACATTGTATGCTGCTATAGCCGTGTTGCTTTTGTATATAGGTGGTGTAATAAATGGCCATACCTTGGAAGTGCAACTTACTTTTTGATCTCCCCTCGTACGTCGCTCATTATTATCTACTTCTATGTTTACTCCATGTTGAACCTCACATAAATTAAATCTCCTGTTAAACACAGCAATACGCGGCACTAAAACCTGGTACACATTTCAAACTGCTACTTTTAGGGAGTTATGGGGAGAGTGCCAATGTCAATGGGGATTTATTTTAATTACTTAATTTATGGCCTATGGCTTACCTCTCAACAATTCATGTCAATTATAAAATAATCATGCTTATAACACTTAAATTAAATTATATCACAAGCCACTGTTACACCATCAGTAAATCATTAAAAATAAAACATATAATTGTATTATATAATTTCAATATCAGCAAAAAAAATTTCCTATTAGAATACAGATAAAGATCTCTCTGATAATGCCGTCAGGATAAGCATGTCAAGCAAGACCTATTAGGTGTTATCCGTCATCTCATTTATTAAATTCAAGTAATGCAAAACAATCACTGTCTTCATTAACCTTCCTCCGTTCCCAACTATGCCAATTCATGGTTTTCATGTTATTTAGGCCCAAAAGATGATGGGGTAAGAATAGCAAAAAGTTGTAAAGTTGTATAAATAAATTCATCGCAAACGGGCCAAGTAATGCGCATTGAGATAAAGTAAATGCTATCATGGATGTGTTTTTTTTTACCTGTCGTATAATGGTATTTGCGTAACAGATCCATCAGATCCCGTAAATTTAATGAAAAATTTACCAACAGCAACATTGCTAGATATTTTATTGGAGATCTTTAAGGTCACGCGATGATGATAACCTGAAAATGTAATATTTTTTATCATATGAAGTGTTTAATCTATATTCGTGTAAAAATGAATCTTTTGAAATATCTTACGGCAAAGTGGTCTATCTGTTCCTGTTATCAAGTACATTTTTACTGGTAATGTCATTTTGTGACCATATTTATGAAACCACTGTTCAGAATAGTATCCGAGAGGAGCGCATTTTTCGCCCTGTTCGCCGCAGTCGAAGCACCGACCTTTCCTGAAGTCTGCATAAGAGGAGCATTGAACGGCCATGAAAGGACAGCTATCCAAGTCCAAAGATTCTACATACAAATCTCCGGTCATCTGATGATCACATCTGAACATCATGATTGAAACTGCAGTTAAATAAAAAGAAAAGCTAATTTATTAAAGTAAAATGTGGATTTATCTTTTAGTAATAATCTTTAAGTATGTACACTTATTATCAAAATTGTGTGCTATTTTTGGAGGACTAAAACGACAAATTAATCATTTTCAATATAAACAAGGTTTATAAATTTGTGTTGAAACGGGGTTCAAAAATATAGCATAGCGATTACAATTCTAAAATATATCATAAACACTTTTAAAATTTAATAATCTTAAAATTCTTTGTGTTGATCTTCGAAATTTATTTAGTACATTTTAATAATCTTGCTAAAATTATAAAATCATGAAAACTTGTTAAAAATTATATCTTTAAAATCTGCAAAGATGTGAAAGCTTGATTCTCATATTGAGAGGGAGGGGTAGCAACAGAGTGCAAAGTTTCATTTTTCATTCTTTTGAGAAAAAGCTTCGTTCTATTTTTAAGTTTGTATTAATTAGTCAACTTAACCTTATTGCTACATGCATTCTGAATGAAAAGCTGATATTATGGTAGCTTAAACGGATACTTCTTACAATTTTTAAGACTGCTAAAAACCCAAATGAAATGAAGATAATTGTTAAATGATGCCCTGAATGTAACAATTAATATACAGCATATATGCATATATTAGTAATTCCAGAAAACATCAATATACCAGATAAAAAAAATGTTTTGATAGATCATTTTCATTATTAAAGACAGTATAAATACTCAGTGATGGACACTAATTCCTTTGAAAGTACTACTACAAAAAAGTTAACTACTTCTACAATTACATTAATTACTACTTTCTATTACTACTTTTTTATTTATCCACCTTCGTAATAAACGTTAAAATTTTTAATAGATTATAGAGAAAGCTTTATTGGTTCAATTACATTTTTATGCTCTGGCATCTCTGTAGCATGATTTCTCCATGCAAGTTTCCATAGTTCTTTTTATTAGAAAAGGCGAACACATATAGTTCTTTTTATTAAAAAAGTATTTCAATATTAATGGACCATCTAGATATCAAGTTTTTATGTATCTCTGTAACACAAGGTGTGGAAAATTATATATTGCCTTCTCACTGTCTTGCTCTGTTATTTGCAACTTACAGCAGACTGGAATCTTAAAATTTATCTGAAAATATTAAATGCTTGATTTATCATTCAAGTAGTTTTCCAACCTCTGAAATCAGAAATTGCCTCTTTGTCAGTAAATATGTATGCCAAATGCCTCTTAAATAAACAAAGGGGGGGGGGGTGGAGAAGAACTTCTTACTTTACCTGTCAGTGAAAATTTGCAGGGTAAGTATTCTAGTAATTGAGTATAATTAAAAAAAATAGCGTATATTTTCAGGCCTAGGATATTACAAATTACGTGTGCAATTTTTTACCAATAAGTGCAAGCATATTTTTTTTTATTATATAAGAGACAACGACATAGTGGTATTGAGAATGAAAAACATCAAATTTAGCAGTAACATAAACTTGTTTTATTTATTTTATTTAATTATAATTTTATTATTATTAAAATAAAGACATAAACATAGATTACAGTTTTTAATGGCATGCAATTCATCACTTAGCAGTGAACTTAGAAAATAAGAGAAGCTAATTTAGAATAAGTCCTGCGTTTTGCATTAAAAGTGTATATTCGAAATGAATTACGTACATACGTATTATTTTAACTGAGTTATGTATTTGGTGATAATCCGTCCCAATTTCTTCACATCTGGATGAATTAGTATTGAGTCATATGACGGGGAAATAATCCTCAGAAACCAAACTCGACGGACGGCCCGCCACTGCTTTAATGGTCAGCCGGTTCTTTTACTTCCTTCCTCGAGCTTGTATCTGATTCACAAAACATGCACGATCACTAAAATTAAGTCCAAAATTAAATAAAACTTCGTGTGTATACTATGTGCTTTCAGACGACTAAAATACACATTACCAATAATTTCTCTCATTTCCACAACTTGAAGAGCATAAACTTGAATTTATTGAATTTGAATGGAATTTATTGATTTTGCCTGAAGATGAGAGCAAGAGCTCTCGTAAAGTTTTGCAAACATCACAACTTTATGGTTTATTGTCGACAATGGAACTTAGCTTCATGAAATTAGTGTTTTTGCAACCACTGATGGATTCCAGTCTCAAAAACGTTAAGCCTTTCGTCAACGAACGCAAGTTTCTGCTCTTCAAGTTGTGGAAATGAGAGAAATTATTATGCATTCAGTCGTAATATGACATTGGAAGTTTCCCATTAAAATGCTGCCATCTCAGTTAAGTGATACTAATTTTGGGGGGAAGGTTGGTTTAAAATTTTAAATGTATGTCTCAGCAAATTAAACTATGATTTTTGGTTTATTATTTTAATTTTATATATGTCGCTTCTTTTCAAAATAAATTGAATTATTTAGGAGAAAGTTTTCTCGAGTATGTTAGATTTTTTCCCCAACGTTAATATTGGATCTTTATATATTTTATTGTAATTTATACAGAGTGGCGCTTAAGTTACGCATTGGTTTGAATAATTAATAACTTTATTTTTCTAAAATGTTCTTTTCATCATTCCAGGACTTGTAAAGGACACATGGATAACTTATCATGGGAAAATTCAGCACCGAACAGCGTTCCAAAATACTTCAATTTTAAAATACTTTCAAAGTCATCGGTCGATTACCTTGACTCAACGAGCTTACCGTCGACATTTTAACTTTAGACCACAATTGATCGTCTCGAGACACGTTGTGGAACGCTAGACAATCCCCTAGTTACGTGTCACAAGACGATAAGTCATTGCCTCACTGCTATTTCTCCACATAATCTTCCTGCACAATGAGGCACTTGCCCCATCGTTTCACAAGCCCTGAAAACAGCAGCATAAAATTCTATGGACTGCTGTCTGAACCAGGTGGTGAATTCTCTTTAAACAGCTTGGAGCCGAACAAATGGAAGTCGCCTGGAGCAAGGTAAGGGTAATCCGGAAATGCTCGTAGACTTCCCAGTTGAATTTTCACAGCATCTCGGTTGTCTTATTGCCAATATGAGGATGCGCGTTATCATGCAATAATGACACGCCTTTGATGATAAGTTCTGGTTGCTTCCGTCGAATGACATTACATGATGATGTTAAAGTAGGAGTCGGCATTTACGTAACATTGATATTACTTACTCGCTACCAGAATGTGGTAAACAATTTCCCTAGTGATCCCAGAAGACTGTGACCATCACTTTCCCGGCGATGGGACAAGTGCCTTATTGTACAGGGAGATTATATAGAGAACTAAAACTAGATTTCAAGTCAGTACTCTTATTTGTTTCATTTCTATATTCATTTGTAACTTACTTACTGACTTCTACCAGTATTTAAATAATTACAATTATTAAGAATCCTTCATCAAGATTTATTTACATAAGGTTAATTTGCTCAACAAAAAATCTATTTTCCATATAATATAAGATTCAAAAATTTCATTTAAAACACGGAAAGATTCTTACACTCTTCCAAATCATAGTTTTCGTCACGAAGTTTTTGTAAGGCATTTTTCCTGCACACGGGTAGTTGGCGGCCACCGTTTGGATAAAAGTCAACATGACCACTAGGAGGACCATAAGCTAAACCTATAATAAACAAAATGTAGATTTAATATTTTTTCGTTATTTCAATGCGAGGAGTAAGTTCTTATGACTATGGGATATCAACATTCAAACTGCGAAAGGAATTAAATATTTACAAAAGTTAGTCAATTAATGCCCTCCAATATTTCTTAGCTCATTTATGTCGCCCATTTAAAAGTTTTTTGTGGCATGTCCGGCCATAGTTTAAAGGTAAATTCTATGGCCAAATTTTACTTTGTTAACAAAAACTAAAGATGTAAATGTCGCTGAGCATGTTCTTTCTAAGTGAAGATTTGAAACAAGAAATTAATCCTCCGAGAAGGTATAAGAAAGTAGCGGAAGTCTTGAGATCATCTATTTTTACCCTTTGTAGCGATCCCGCCACTTGGGCTCGAAACGAGGCCAAGAATTTTTTCGCTTTTGTAGCCCCTCCTTCGGTCCATTTTTTCGGAGGTTACAGTTGTCCCCTCCTTATAAAAGGGATCATATGACGTGTTCGATTACGTCACTGTTCTGTCTATTCATATTACTCACATAGAAAATTTCTGACATGTGATAATTTTCCATTTCTTTTGCTCGTTGATAGCAGGGTTTTTAAAATTAGTCTTATTGGCAATGGTAGAAGAATGATTAAGAGGATTGCGTTCACGCAAACTTAACAATCAAATGAGGCATGCTGAGTATCTAGTCTTATGGAGCAGAAGATAAATTTTCTTTTTGATTCGTATTCGTTAAACTTTCCCGCGCTTTCATTTACATTGTTATCTCGAGATTTTATCATCTACAAATTTTTATCGTTTTTAATTTATATCTTAGCTATTTTAACGAAACAGGCTTTTGATTAAAAGATTATTAATGTTTAATTTTTTTTCCTCGGTCAAAATATTTCCTTTTTTTAGAACTTTTAATTCTTAATTGCTATTTTTCAGTCGTCATTTTTTCTTTAGTTTTAAAACCAAGAATTTGTTCACTGTTAAAATCTTTTTATTAGTTGGTATTGTTACTGTATTAGTGTTCTTTTACTTCAAAACAATCATTACAACGAATTTACGCGCTTTCACGCTTGTAACCTTTTGTTGGTCCCTCAAGCTTCGCGCTCGTGGAGAGCTCATGCGATCCCTTCCTGGTTCGGTTGGTGAGCTTTTAGATGGCAGTTGGGTACCAGTCTTTGGACTTGTTCGGTTCGTACAATGACTGATAAGACTTTTTTTTTTCTTATAAGATTTGTTAATAAACCATCCAAATTGCAAATTGGAGATGGTTTCTTAGATTAACAGAATGTAATGTTGACCGACTCTTCATCTCGTTTTTGGAATTCTCTTCAGACAATGATTCTCTTTTGCTTTTGTTATGGATGTGTCTGGTGTGAGGTCCTTCCGGTAAATCTGTGCCTATTTCTCGTCTCTGATTTCGTCTGCGAGCATTCGCCATCCTAAGTCATGCCTAATCATTTGGTGGTTTCCTTTCCACAAAATTAATGGCCGTGCTTGACTTTTATGTTCATCATTGAATCATCGCTCCTAACTGAGCAATAGTCCGCCTATCCGGCTTGTTCCAACAAATGGTTTCCGCAAGCCTGACTTTCGTCATTATGGTTGACCAGTTCAGAAAGAACTACTCTTCAAAAAATGGAACTGTGCCTTCGCCTAGATTTTTCTTCATTTCGCGCCCCTCACTGGCAGAACTTTACTTTTAACTTTTACTATTGATTCATCACTGTCAATTTACGTTTATTTTTATTTTTTTTCCTTTCTCAGTCTCTTTCGGCCCGGAGTGTGGTTCCGTTCCGTAGTGTCGTCATCCTTATTACGTAGTTCCCAATCCCGTTTGCTGTTTGTTGTATCGCTTCCTGTCCGCCCACATTATCTTACCACCTTTATAATCCAATACCTTGTACAGTTCCAGTATGGTTTTGTTACGTGATTGTCACCTTTTCTTTGACCTTAGTCCCCTTCCCCCTTCCCTAGTTAACTTTTATTTCCGTAGCCGTTCAATGTTTTTTTATTTATCTTCAGTACATTTCTTATTTTCTCCTGCACCCTTTTTCTCCTTTGTTTCTTTTTCTCCCTAGATCTTACACTCCGTCCGGGGAACTTCCTCATCTTAAGACGTTTTTTTTCAACCTCCTTCTAGTTATCCCATTGGATATTTGAATTTTTTTGTCTTCAGCCAACTTCCAAACAAATCCGAATCCAAGACAGAAAATTACACGACTCTTTCTCCAGGATCATCCACCCTCATTAGAGATGCAACGGGTGAAATTCATCCCAATGTGAATTCTGTCTTCAAGCATTATTACTCAATTATTAGAATTTGGTGTCATGTTTTTCATATCAATTTTGTGCAATAAAAAGTCATTTTTGTTTGGAACCGTCGTTACAATTTTTTAAAGCTTGTTAACTAAAACCTTTTCCTAGCTGATATTTCTCTAACGTGATGGGGTTCCTTTAATTTTTAAATGGTCAAAGCTAATTCACTCTCCCAAACTTGAGGATTTTCCTTTTTAAATCCAAAACGTTATTTAGATCTTTTTTTGCGGAAGTTTAATGAAAGCCGATGCGTTTCGGTGAAAGAACTATAAAATTGAAATCCTCCTATTGAAATAAGAAGGCAACCCAAGAAATATAGCTGTCACGTGACAAGAAGAAATATATGAAATCAGGTCCTATTGGAAGCCAAAAAAGATGTCACTAATCGTCAGATATGTTTTTATCAACTGGCATAATTCTAGATGATTGACGCTTTCATTCTTATTTTTCCGGTTTGACTACTTGGCAATATTAACCATGTTGAACTTGAAGTGAAGGTGTTTATAATTGAATTCACTTTTCATAAAGCTCTATAGCAGTCAATATTGATCAAAATAGGTGGCGTGATTGGCGCTTTGATAGAATCATGGAAGAAAGAATAGATGGAACGTCAACTCCTAATTATTCCAATGCTAATAAACAATCGGGGTCACACACCATCTGATCAAAGACATCGTAAACACTGGATATCCCATGATTCCATTCGCAATGTAATAAGTTTCGTTTCCGCTTCAGATTTCATGTTTTTAGGCGCATTTTCCATTTCACACGATACATTTAGGAATGCGTTTAGGAAATTATAATCTTTAAGTAACAGTTTTTCACATGAAGGATTGCTAATGTCTTACGACTGTGATAAGATTATTGGATGTTCTTTCATCAGTTATTAGCTTAAAATTTCAGGTTGAGGCTTAAATATTTATGAATGTTTCTTAATAAAACAGGAAGCGTTTGGATTAAGATTTTGTTCCGTAGATGGATACTTCAAACGTGACTGATCTAATCGCAGGGAAGATAAATACTCTTTTAAAATGTAAAAATGTTAAATGATTTGAAATGTTAATAATTTAATCTTTACATAAGTTTCAAAAGGCAGAAAGATGTACAGGGTTATTCAAAATGATGGACTCAATTTAATTCATCTTTATTTCTTGAATAATCTTCATACCGATAGAGAGAGGAGGTTCTAAAGTTTCATATTCCACCGTATCACGTGGATTTCAGCAGAATAAGCGCTCCGCGAAACCGAAAGGAGCTGATGACGCGTCCAGAAGACGTCGGTTTCGGAGAGCCACTCCGAAAGCACCAGGTGGAAACGGAGAAGGAACGAGACAGAAAGTGTCATGGCAGCGAGCTGGAAGGACGGAAATGTTCGTGCGGGACAATTTAAAACGGTCCGATTCCCCGTCAAAACGCCGTGAGAAAGGAGAGCGTTGACACGCCATAAATAGAGATGAGTCTTCCCCGTACGGAAGCGTAGCGAGCGAGTCGTTTTCCTACGGAGAGGAGTCCGACGAAACGGCGACAGCGGCCGGCAAGCGAGGCATCTCTTATCTTCGCAGTAACGTCTACGGAGACGGCCTACAAAACTCTCAGCAAGTCTGCGGCGAGCCATGGCAAAATTTTCTTTTCAAAGCTATCGAGCAAATTATTGAGGAAAGCGAGAAAGAAGCCACGTTAACGACGAGGCAGGAAAAACTCAACGAGCTACCTGTAACCCCAGTTTCACGCGCGGCAGCAAACGGAGAACGAACAAGTCTTCGTGAGGTGGCTACGACGTGAACACGGTAGGACTTTGAACATTATTCACTTTAACGCAATAATGCGCAATAATGCCTACTTTAATATTACCGTAATTGAGGCAACGGTATTGTCTTTGCAAGAGGAACTTTTTCAAGCGGCGTTCCAGCAAGACGCCATTAATCTGAACGAAAGCCTGTCAGTAATCGGAATCTATCCGTGGTCACTGGGCGTATATTTATCGAGTAGATTGTTTCTTAGGCATATGATATCGTTCCCTGTATTTTAATGCGTTTATTGGTGTGCAATGAGAATTTGTGCCCGTTCATACTTTTATGGATCATCGCAGCGGAATCATTTCTTCTCTTGTACGAAGTAGTCAGCGTGTTGATGTTTCATACTTTGTTAGTGAAGCAACGCCGGGTCCTCTGTAGTTATCAATAAAAGCTTTACAACAACATGGTCATTAAAAACTGTAAACAACGCACTGCATCCACTAAAACGGAACAAACTGACGATTATGCTACTATAATTCCACTATAGGTCTCAAAAACCCATGTGTCAAACGGCTCCAAGGCTAGATTCCTCCTGGTACCTTTTCTTTTCCTCTTCGGCCCAGAGGCGACATTCCCATCCAATACACCCTTGCAAAAGCTTCCAGCCAGTGTTATTGCTGATGGGCTAGACTGATGGTCCTTCCTCGCCAGACTACTTTCCCTAGGATTGTCTGGCCTCGCCGTTCCACCAACTGCAGGTCTCTCATCTGTCCCAACTGCAGGTCTCTCACCTGTCCCAACTGCAGGCCTCTCATCTGTCCCAACTGCAGGTCTCTCACCTGTCCCAACTGCAGGTCTCTCACCTGTCCCAACTGCAGGCCTCTCACCTGTCCCAACTTTAGCCTGAAACCTTTTTTACCCTACCAATAGCTTCTTCCCTTTTACTTTTAGGCCCTGAGTGCTTGACTCCACCCTGGGATTTCTCTTTCTTCATACCCCTTTTTCCCAAGTTACCCAGATCAGGCTCATGTGCCTGACCCTTGACCTTCCTGGCATCCCCCTCCAGGGTTCCATATTTTTTATCCTCATTCCCATCTCTGACAGCATCACCAGCCCCAACATTCTCCATCGCTAAAACCGTGCATTTGCGCCTTATACCCCACCCCGACGCTTCCTCCCGTGATGCAAGTACAACTTCAGGCAAGCAAGCACTGACAGCAACACTGCCGGATGTGAACTAAATTGCGCCTGTCTCTGAAACTAATGGACATACAAGCGCATAAATTTAAATGATTAACGAGCTATGTACTCCCCATAAACCGTCTAATTTTTATGGAAAAGCTGCCATAGAAACCGAGTTATTAGCGCATATGTTTCGAACAAAACTTGACGTGATCACATTTCAAAGTCATTTTTCTCGATACGTAGGCCATTTATTAAAAAAACTTCCAAGAACATTTTCGCCTTATTTTGTCCTTAGGAAACAATGCTCCAAGTAGCGCCTAACATTTAATTTACACCCTGTATAAATATAAAGCAAATAAATATTATATTATCAGTAGATAATATGATACCGTAAATCATAAAATCAACTTTAAACGTTTTTAATACTCTTTCTTTCCCCAGTGTTTAGACAAAACAAAGAAATGGTTCGCAATAACGTTTTCCTAGACTGAGAATGAGCGTGACTGAGCAAGATGCTGCCAGACTTCACCTACTGTGAGGATTTTACGCGCAATGAAGAATTTTTATCTAACATACGTACTGTTTTTGTTGTTTTGATTGCCAGTCACGTAATTTTGAAACCCTGTGAGGTTCTACTGTATTTTATATTTGACATCGTATACTTATTCATTATCTGATCCACTCATTTCCTCATTTGGCTGTCCCCATCTCATACTACTGATTTCATTTAGTTTTAATTTATCATTCTGCCTTTTTATTTTAATAGTTCCCCCAAACACGCATTATAATACATTTACTAAACAATGCATCTTCTCTACTCTGACTTCCATAAAATTGACAGTTTTTATTAAACTTTACCTCCTTGGTAAGCGGGTCTGTTGTTTGTGTGAATTACATCTACGAAGAGAGCATCGCTCGGATCCAAACGTAACGACGGGTCAAGAGGTACATCTGTCGATTGGAGTTCAGCTGGATCTAAGCCTGAGATAAAATTCGAAGTTATGATTTTCCTTCACTAGCTAATTTCATTATGTTTCGCTTCACTTATACCTGTAATTCGTCCTATCTTGGTGATTTTCTCTCCAATATAACCAGCAATATGAGCCCCATAGCTACTTCCAATTAAATGAATTATTGAAGGCGATACGGAAAACGACTCCTGTAAAGCATTTCATATTGTTTTAGTGTGCTTGCATCATTATACAGTATATAAAAACAAAATTATTAAGCAAATGACATGATTAAAAAAATTAGGCAACTAAAGAAAATTACGGAAGTGAACAAAAGAAATACGAAAAGAAACATAAAAAATACTTGTTCCTTCTTGTAATAATAACATGATAAATTAGTGAAAATTTTGATTTAAGAAAATAAAAAACTTGCAAACCTTTATCCACAGGTAATCAATTACTTGTGGAATGGAAGAAATGAGTAAAGAACTTAATAAACACTGAATATTCAAACCATCGCGTAGAAGATAATAGGGAAAACTGTGGAATTAAACGAACTTGTATGGCAATAATAGATATGAAAGGGAAGGAAAACCTCCACGACCTAAACTCGAGCCAGTGACCAAGCCTATCGCTGGTACTCTCTTACCAATTGTGATGGTCCAGGTCGCATGATTTTTTCCCTCTCTTTTCTATTATTAACCAGGTACTTTATTATCTTCAGTTTGAACTTATATGCGGTCAAACTCTGTTTAACTTAATTGTCGGGACCGAAAAAAGATTTAGTACATTACTAATAAGCTTGTTTAAAATTAAAGTTATTTATCACTGAAGCTTATTTAATATTCAATTCACTCAAAATACAGAGTGATCCAAAAGTCAGCTCACCCAAAGATATATATAAAATGAAAATCATTAAACATACCGATGTCAAATTTGCAGTGGATATTCTTAATCAATGCGACACTGATTGACCTTACAGTAAACGTTCAAAGTGACTTCCATTCTCCTGCTCGCACAAACGAACGCTACGGCGCCTGTTCTTGGAAACGCGTTGCAGTATGTCCTCCGGAATGGCGCGGATTTCATTCGTTCCATTGAGATTCGGGCTGTGTGAGCTGTAGCTTCGTCCAGTTGATAATAGCCTTATCTGCATTCAATATCATCTAAATGCTCTACAAATTGTTCGAATGTGTTACAATAACGTTTCGCAATAACATTGCAACTGCAAATTTCTGGTCGGTATGTTTAATGGTTTTTATTTTATTGGGTGAATTGACTTTTGGATCAAAACACATACCCCCATTCATCTATTCATTCATTCATTCATTCATTCATTCATCACGAAATCTCCAAGGCTATGAAACCTGCAATTTTGAAATTTGGTAAGTATGTTTCTCTTGGCTATGGAAGGATTTTTATTTTACTTTCTTCCGTTCCATTGTATTTTATTTTTAAAATTCAATTTACCTGGAGCTGAATGGGAGGGTTACGAAATTTGGCAGCGTTAAAAAATTGTTAAGTCGTCTTTTACTTTGTTTAATGAGGACTTTGGTGATTGTTCCGTGAAGCAGCATCGACAATGACTGCAAGGCTTTCGCGAGGGAATAGAGCGTAACTGTTATTTTCTATAAACAGGGTGATCCGTAATGAATGAACGAAAATTTGGTAAATAGTAGTATGGGTGATTCTAAGCAAAAAAGTTCATATAAACTTAAACATTGAACGATAACTGAGATATGAACAGAAATAAAAATGTCGCCACCAAGTTCAACAAATTAATAACTCAGGTTCTGTAACATCTAGCATGGTGAAACTTGGGGGAATAATAGGGTACAATTATGGGCGAGGTCAAAAACGCAAACACCGAGTTGGGTTGGTGAAGCAATGATTATTGCTCGATTGTTAACCTATTGTTGACAATCGTAGCAACAATGATTTTCTTCATTAACTCAACTCGGTGTTAGCATTTTTAACCTCGCCCTATGTATGCCGTTAATATGGAACGAAATCTAACGAGTATTTTCCGAGCAGCATAAGTTATTTTTATATATAATAATATTAATCTTATCTATATATAAAATTCATTTTCTGTTTGTTGTTTGTTAGTTTGCCCACTGACAGTTTTTGCCATCGGATGGCGCCAACATCGCACGTCGTATAGTGAATCGTTTCCATTGACTCCGAATCCTATAGTTGTAACTTGAAGCAAATTGGGAAGCTCCATGCCCAGAACTGTCATGGCTGAAAGTGAATGAAGATGATGCAAAACACATGGCTAAACACGAGAGTAGCTGATTAATAATTCTTTCACACGCCGATCACGGAGTGATAAGTTTATCTTTTCGTTTACTTGTTATTTGAAGTATTTTATTCTATTTTATAAACAATTTTTCGATCATGGTTTCAATTTCAATTTCATTTCGATTGTCTTTCAGTAACATATTTTCATTTTAGTTACGTATTTTTGATTTATTTTTGTGGAAAATGATTCCTGATCCTTTTTCTTGTCTGTTTGTACAGTTGTACGCAGAACAAGTTTGAAGAATGGTTTTGAATTAATTATTCCTCGGGCCCAAAGTCTTCAAAAACAAAGCAGCCAGACAGCTAATTACTCCACGGCTCACCCCTGCCCAGAACTGTCATGGCTCAATTTGCTTCACTTTTTGCCGCTGTTAACAATAGGATTCGGAGTCTATCTTTGGCTAAGGTCAAAAACTCTCACCGGTGAGAAGAGTTAGCGCTTGATCGGTCAGAAATCCTAGTGAGAAATTTGTGACGTCATTTTAACGCGGTCAGAAACGCCAGTTAGTGCTGCTATGACTAACCGGTTAGTCTCACCGTCCTCACCGAGAAAAAGATGGTTAGCCCAGTGAGAAATTAAGTCATCATTCTCTCACCTGTGAGGGTTTTTGACCTTAGCCTTTAATATACGTCATTGATCGTTTCGCTCAAATTTACGATCGTTAATGGCGGTACTTCCGGTCCGCTTCAATATAGATCATCTAAAGAATTTCGATGAAAATACCTTCAAAACCATAGTATTTCGTGTTATATAATTACCATTTTAAACTACGACGGCATGAATAAGTCTTAGGGTGCAAGTGAATAGCAGATTAGATCTAGATTACCTGTCTGTATTTCATTTTCAATGATCGACAACATAGCCCCCAAAAGGAGAAACGAAACGGAATTTTGCGTCTCTGAGGCACGGCCTACGAGATGGTAAGTTTTACCATCTCGTAGGCCGTGCTCTGAGGTCTGAGTTCTCCAGCTGAATTTGTTTTTCGAATTTGTTTTTTCTGCCGTGCCGCATTTTAACATCAACACTGACTGGAAAACTTTGGTTGTTTTTTCACGGTAGAGGGCTTTCTCTTATAGTGACTGCGTTCGCGAAACAACCACTTTTTCCACTGTTGAATTTCCCGTCAATCGAGTGGAATTGGCGTGATTTCACGAAAAGCGAGGGAATCGCGAACGCCTCAGTGAATGATGAAGTAATGGCGATTGTCATGAGGACCAAAGCCTAAAACCTGGTTGGGCCCCTTAATCCACGAAGGCTTTGTGAAAGAGTACATGAGTCATTTACTCCTGCTTTGTGAAGACATAAGTAGAAAACTGATAAAACATGAAAAAAGAGTGAACAAGGCGAAGGAAATATTTTAAAACGTGCAAAAGTAAAATGAAAAAAAAATAATTTGGTAAAATCAAGATAAATTACAAACATAAATTTCGTCAAAAAGCCTATTTTATAATTTTCTTGAGTTTTAAAAGTCTGTACTCTAATAATTTACTTTGTAAGACTTATTTTTTTTAATCCTTTTAAACAATTCGTAGTAAACTGTTCTCATTTGCATATTATATTATAATTCGATCTGGTTTTAGTTTTACTATGTTATTGGCAGTGAACCATTAAAAATAAATTAAAATAAATAGATACAAATTTAATGCAAATTCATTAACATTAAATTGGTTATTACATACGGAATATAATTATACACAGATGTATATAACTTAATTTAAATCACGTGTTTTTGAGAATAATTATGCAATTTTATGGTTTTTAAATTATTTTGTAATTTTTTAAAAATAAAAATTTATTGGTTAAAATAGTAATTTAAAAAATCAACTTTACAACTGGTTAAGAATGCAATTTAAAAAAACTACAAATTTAATACAAAATTACTCGATCTGGTTTTAGTTTACTCAATATTTGATTAATCGATTTACTAAAAACTCGATCTGGTTTTAGTTTTTTCATCATACGTCATTTTTCACTTTTTCCACTGGCTTTTTGTGGGTGAGAAAAGTGGCAGGAAGTTGGAGGAAAAAGTGAATTCACTTTGAATTTTCGAACGCCATGAATTCACTGGTGGTGTGGTTTCTCGAACGACAAAGTGGAATAGTGGGTAAAGTGGCTGTTTCGCGAACGCACCCAAATTGTAAGCTATGCACAATGATGTCAACAACAATAAAGACTGGATCGACCAACACCACCTAAAGAGAAAGCCTGAGCGCGGAAACGTCATACATTGTTAGATCATGATACAAAATCATAATTTAGAGCTTATTATTGGTAGAAATGCGATTAAAGATGACTCTTTATGATGATGTAACAATGTGTGAAATTTTCGCGCTCAGGCTTTGAGTAGAGGTGGTGTTGGATCAATCCATCTATGAGCGCTTCGCTATTCAAACGTGTCTAAGTAAATGATAAGCACCAGGCATAGTTCTCGATGAATACTGTGGACGCACGTTCAAACTAAAGATGTCAACAACAATAAAGAATAATGAAGTCTTTATTGTTGCTGACATCATTGCATTAAATATACATTTAAGATATTTATTTGAATAACTTTCTGTTGAAATTCTACTGCCAAAGAAAGTCCCTATAATCCCATGAGAGCTAAAAAATTATTTTCAGCTTTTTTTTAATGTTCAAAATTATTTTCTTATACTTTGCTGAATGGCTGCCAGACAGGTGCACGATGAGAAGTGTGGACTTTTCCAGGCAATTCTTTAGACATGTGCCTGTGTTATCGCTGGCGAGCACTTGATCCCAAGTCCCTTGATTTAGCATTGAGTTTCCTCCTATTGTATACAGGGTGGTCCATAAGTCTGTCCCCCCCTTTTATTTTTTGAACCGAAGCAGATATGTCAATTTTGATGAATCCAATGAATAGGAAGTTGTGGGTGGCCTATCCCATGGTGCACTTTTCATCATCCCAAATATGCAAATTAGGACACATTCAAAATTTATCTCAAAAACTGTAAGGGATAGAGAAAAAAACCCAATTGCAAACTTGTTCAGCATAAAAAACAAACAAAACAAAAAAAATCATCCAAATCGGACCAACCAATCACCCACAATCAGAAGATCATGTTGACCATTTCCGGAACATTGCAGCTTGCCATCCTGGAATTGTTCTGTCTTCTGTGTGCTGAAACATGCCTGTTATTTGCTTTTCCGCATGAAAGTGAATGCGAGTATGGTAATTTATGTTAATTTTTTGATTTGCATGCTTTACATGGCGGAAATATCAACATTCAGTTTTCCTTGTGCAGTGTGACTGTTTGTAAGCTACAAACAGTCACCGCGTGATTGTGGGTGATTGGTTGGTCCGATTTGGATGATTTCTTTTTTTGTTTTGTTTTTTTTTTATGCTGAACAAGTTTGCAATTGGGTTTTTTTCTCTATCCCTTACGGTTTTTGAGATAAATTTTGAATGTGTCCTAATTTGCATATTTGGGATGATGAAAAGTGCACCATGGGATAGGCCACCCACAACTTCCTATTCATTGGATTCATCAAAATTGACATATCTGCTTCGGTTCAAAAAATAAAAGGGGGGGGGGCAGACTTGTATATCTCTCTCTATGTTTAGAAGGTGATGGTTATGCCAACACCACCTCTACTCAATGACTGCATTCTTGGAATTCTTTCTATTATGCTAAAAATTTCCCCTTATAGCGTAACCAATGCAGTGCAAACATTAAAAGGCACGTGGAATAAAATTTACTAGGCTCTCATTACAAAGACGTCACGTGATGTAACAAGCCTGAGCGCGAAAACGTCGTAGATTGTTACATCACCTCAACACCTCCTAGACAGAAGTTGTATACATTGTTACAGCATCATCAAGCATCTATTGTTAATCGTATTTCTACCAATAATAAGCTCTAAATTTGGTCGCTTGATGATGATGTAACAATGTAGACACCTTTTGTCCGCAGGCCTTCTCTTGGGGAAAAAATGGGAGCGGTGTCATTTTTCTCGCAGGAGATTTTCGCCAAACCCTTCCAATTATTCCACAATGAACATCTGCAGATGATGAACTCCTGTGCTTGCGTCAGAGTATCCACCATTTGGAAATTTGTCCACACAGAAAAATAATTACTAATATGAGGGTGCGTATTCTTGATGACCACAATCATAAAATTTATAAACAACTACTCAGTTTTGGAGACAAAAAATTACCCACAATTGCGTCAGATTTAATTTCTCTCTCATCTGATTTCTGTATACTGTTGTCGTCAGTGCGAGAAATAATTATACACGATGTGTTCCCGAACATAGCCACAAAAATTGAGGACCGATATTGGCTTTGAGAACGTACGATTCTTGCACCAAAGAATGAGAATGTAAATTATAAACGACATCATTTTGCAAGAGTTGCCAAGATATTGCATTACATATAAATCTATTGACACTATTATGGACCAGGAGCAAGCTGAAAACTAACTCACAGAATTTTAAAATTCATTGGAACCCACCTGGAAAGCCATCACCTTAAGTTCAGTGTGAAAGAAGGGCCAGTAATAATATTGAGAAATTTGGATTCCCCCAAATTATACAATGGTACTTGACTGTCACTAATTTTATGCCCACTATCACCCAGACAACAATTATCTAGGTTACAATCTCCTCTGGGATTTGTTTTCGCAATGACGATTAACAAGGGCAATCTCTTTATGATCCTAATGGCCTGACAAAAATAGTGTATCCAAAGGCATTCGAGTAACATATTCTATGTCAAAATAATGGTCTTTTATGCATAACTAACATTTATTAATTTTTTGTAAATAACTAAATTAGAATTAATATTAACTTAAGGTGCCAATATCAATATTTGAACAATTTTGGATTTAATATATTCTATTGTTATATAATCTTTTAATTTTCTGATTATTGTGAAATTTTGTATGTAATCGTTTTATTGTTACTATTTAATAGCACGGTTTTTTCCTTTCAATCATAGCGGGCGAAGCTGCGGGTAATCAGCTAGTATAATTTAATATTAATATAAATACAAACCTAAATATTCATATACACTTACTATACACCATCGAATTTACACTGAGTGAGCATATTATTATGACCACCTGACATGTTTATGCAAATGCGCGCACGGACGTCGCTACAATGTTGCTAGCGGGCCGGACCAATATAAAAAGGGAAGCTGGTTGTCATCGACAACAGTAAACTTGTTCCATTCTTCAAGGAGTGGTTCCAGGAACATGAGGGGGACTTTACCTTACTTCGGTGGCCCCCACAATCCCCAGATCTCACTCCAATTGAGCATTTGTGGGACGAAGTCGAACAAACCATCAGACGGCTGGATCCACCACCGTCCAATCTAGCACAACTAGACAGTGCTATCCATCAGGCATGGTGTCAGATTCCTCCCACCACCTTCCAACATCTCGTGGAATCAATGCCACGAAGAATCACCGCAGTATTAAAAGCAAAAGGTGGCCCAACGAGATACTGATAGGGTGGTCATAATAATATGCTCACTCAGTGTACATAAAAGTAAGACAATATAAAAGTTTCAAAGTAACAAAATAAATATGGTTTCAAAATCTAATTTGTATCAAAAAATATTAACCCAGCAACAAACTGCTTGTTATCAAAAATTTTTGAACTACAGGATGGGGCAAAAGATGTCCCCGCACGTTGGAAGACCTGAAACGCAGAATCAGTGAGAAAATAACCGCCATCCCCATTCAAATGTGCCATAACGCGGTTAGAAGCTTCAGAAATCGCCATCGTCATTGCATCGCTTCTGATGGCCGCCATCTTGCTGATGTGATCTTCAAAACTTGATGCAAAAAATGGGATTGTATACTTATCCGAAAAAAATAAACGTTAATTCTCTAACTTGAGTGCTTTCTTCACTGCAGTCCTTCTAAACCGATGCACATCTTTTGCCCCACCCTGTATTAAAATACTTTAAAACAAATAATTCAAATAATGCAATTTTCCTAATTAAAAATATTACAAAACCGATGATAATAAAATGTTAAACATAATTAATTAATTGCCAAAAATTATATTTTAATTGGATATAAAATTCTAACCTGAAGAATGTTGATAAATTTCACTGTTGAATTCGTTACAATTGCGGCTGTTCTAACAACATTAGGATAATATGATATACGGGTCCAGTCAACGGAAATGACGTTTACGTCCTCAATAAGGAGCAATGTCCTCCTAAGTTTCTTTAATAATAATCGAATATTATCAACATTTAATAAGTTAAAATCTTAAGTTCATCTTTCTTATGAAGAGTTATTAAAAATTATCAACAGTTTCTAAATAAAAATTTATCATTAAAGTTATCACTAATATAAAAAATTAAGATTTTGAAGGCCTTAGAGATAAGAAAATTTATTACCGAAATCCAGGGTTGATCAGGATTGGTTGAAAATCCATGAATTAGGAATTTTACCGGTTTCCCAATCTTAAAATAAGATGATCTAATTCCTTCTGGCGTTGGTTGTACTATCTAAAGATAAACACTGTGATATGTTCATTATTTCTTTAATAAAGATAAAATACAGTATATTTTGATTGTAATATACAGGATCTATCAGAAATCATATATAGAAACTTTGAGGTCGGGTTCCTCACACCAAAACATGAAATACAATCCATACTAGAGGCAAAACAGGCAGGCTTACAGCCTGTGAAATTTGTGTTTTGAGGATTATAGGTATTCTTGGAAGAGATGGATGCATTCAAATATTAATTGCCTTTGAGAGTCATTCCATTTCATATTGGTTTGTCTTAACTACCGGTTGTTACATAAGCTATGACCAACTTGTTAGTTGAATAACTCGTCAACAATTGGAGCTAGTGCCGTGAAAGTTTGTACACATATGCAGGGAGTCAAAGAAAATGGATTAGGCTTATTTTCGACGAATACATTACTGCAGTTGTTTACGCCAAAATGTCTCGATATTCAATCGAAGAGCGTGTTTTTTTGGTCAAGACTTTTTATTATTTTGACCAGATCCCTGCCGAAACACTCAGAAAGTGGTCTAGTGCCTTTAAAAATCGGCCAAAGCCTGTCCAAGAGCTGAAAACAGCGATAACAAATGTGATCAAATCGTATACCGATTGCAGAACAGCTCAATCATGTTATCACCAATTTTGAGCAGAGACGTCGTTTCGTTGTCTATTCCGACGTCAAGCATTTTGAGAACTTAACTGTTAATTTCTTTTAGCCTGAAAGTTTGAAATAAAGATCTTTTTAATTTCAAATGTTATTTGCCTTTATCTTTGGTCTATATCCTGTGAGACACCCGGTAATTCATTACTTCTTTTCTGGACCTAATGATGTCATCCATGCCACCATCTTCCCCAGCACCGAGTTTTTAGTCAGGTCGTTGACAAATGCTCTGAACTTCAACAAAGACTCTCGCGAAGATATCGGGTCTATGCATCGAAATTTCGTACGAAGCCAGCTGTTCTGTCATTTCAGTCCAATTTGGAGTGCATGTAAATGTGATGAAGAGATCTAGTTTAACGAACTTGGCCACCATGAAATTGCATCCAGATATTTTGCTGCAATGCGCATTTGCTCCCGGTAAATGACTTAGGTAGAACACAGATCTTACCGATGCCTTTCCTACTGAGGTGGAATCCATCAATGGCGCTGTGTTGCCATGGAGACTTGTTTAAATTTGTCACTTATATACATTTGTGCTTAGCCTGTCTTCAATGCTTCACTTCTTTAGTATTGAATTAACTAAACTCGGTGTTCCGTTTAACCATAGCAGGATATCCATTTCGTGAGCAGGCAGATAAGATTTTATGTACCGCCGTGCGAACGACAGATGAATAGGTACGGGAGGACCAGTTCCATGGCCTCCACGTTTCCCTGACTTCAAAATTCCTTTGGATTTTTATCTGTGGAGCCACCTAAAGTATTTTTTGTACGCAACCTACATTCCTAATGCAGAGACGCTTCATCAACGTGTCTTGGAACCTGCGAAACCATTCGGCACCGTCTGGGAGTACTTGAATGAGGGCGGCAGTCAATGATCCGAAGATTGCATGCGTATGTAGAAGCACAGGAAGGATATTTTGAACATTTGTTATGAGTTTCTACGATGAGGTTATAACGTAAACTTTCATTAATACCTCAGAATCTAAGAATTTTCAAACATATATTTATATGGACTATATGTTTCTTTTGGTGTGAGGAACCCGCTCTCAAATTTTACAAACGTATTTTTGAAATACCCTCTGTTTGTGGTGAAATTTTTTTATTTTTTATACTATTGTCATGCATTTTTATACCAGGTTTTTTTTCATCGTACTTAAATTAATGAGATATAAACAGTTTATTTACCTGAGGTCCATCAGGATCTGATCTCGTGAATAGCAGAAACTGCACTCTGTCTGTGTAAACTGAACTGTTGGAAACAACATTGAATGGATGACGAAAGAAAGTGAAGGGAGTGTCCACGGAATCGCAATCAGGTTCACCATTACATCTAATCGAATTATTAGCTAGTGTCAAAAGTCAAAATTTCACTTTTGACAATGAGTTATAAGATAGTAAGGGATTATATACATTTTCTCTTGAATTAAGTTATTAAAAATTAATTTATATCTTCGATTATGTGTTTTCTTTATTTCATTCCGCGATTATATATCTAGCGTTATCCGCCAAGTCAAAATTTATCTATTTTAATAAAAATGTTGCCCACTCTGGATGTTATGGTCAGCTTAATGAATACATCCCCATTACACTGAAATACAGGGTGTCCGGAAATAAATGGTAAATATTCATACACGTGAGAGAACATGTATAAAGAAGCATTTTTATTCCTATGAACATGGTGTCGCAAGCCAACCCCCACAGAGATACAGGGGGATTAAAGTATGTTGCGCTGTCTGATTGTTGGCGTCCCGCGAGCGACTAGGCAATGTGGTGCACAGCCCACATCTGTTCAAGAGATGTCAATGTATGCTCGAATGGCTGCCCCTGTCAGGTCACTTCACAAACCTTTACTACCTTAAATGTCACTGGAGGTCGTGGCACACGTATTGATTTGCATACATTAACACAATCAGGACCATTTCACAAATAAGCTTACTACATGAACCCTCACAAATAGGATCGTTGATGCAGTTATTAAGAGCCCGTGAGTACTGAGGTCTGTAGGCTCCAATGTGGGCTGCACCACATTGCCTAGTCGCTCGCGGGAAGCCAACAATCAGGCAGCGCAACATACTTTAATCCCCCTGTATCTCTGTGGGGGTTGGCTTGCGACTCCATGTTCATAGGAATAAAAATGCTGCTTTATACATGTTCTCTCACGTGTATGAATATTTACCATTTATTTCCGGACACCCTGTATATATCTTCATCCTCGTTTTCGTGAAAATAATCAAATCCAGCTAGGAAATGACGCAAGACATTACGACGCATAGGTAAACATATCTTCATAAAATACAATATACACTGAGTGGCCAAATTATTATGACCACCTGACAGTTTTAGGCAAATGAGCTATTGCGTCACAGCGCTGCCGCTAGAGGGCTAGATAGCTATAAAAAGGGAATGCAGGTGAGGTGAACCATCAGTTGCACTGTGTTTTTTGCGACGGTATGGGCAAAAAACGTGATTTAACAGAGTTTGAACCCGGGATGATCGTCGGGGCGCGCAGTGTCGGAACCAGTATCAGCAAAACAGCTGAACTTGTGAAGTGTTCAAGAGCAGCAGTTATTAATGTTTACAGAGAGTGGACTACCAAGCAAAAAACCGGCTCTCAACGTCAAGCGTGTGGTCGTCACAGGCTCCTCAATGCTCGAGCTGAAAGGAGATTGGCCAGAGTTGTCCAGGGCGACAGAAGAGCAACAGTGCGTCAAATAGCGGCAAATCTTAATCAAGGACAAACTGAACAGTGACTCTGCAAAACAAGTTAAATCCATTTTATGTCATTCTGCTCAAAAAGTGAAAAACGTTTCTACCGACAACGAATCGACCAGCAATCACAACACCTATCCCAGTAGGATAGGTTTAGTTTACGTAGGTATCAGTGCGTTTATTAAACTTCATGCTGTGGAGGAAGGATAGGTACAGTGCTGTTTTATTCTAGATCTAACTTGTTTTGCACGGAACACCGGATTTAACTTATTTTGCTTCATAAAAATACAAATATAACGTATTTGGCAGTGAACAGTGTTTTATTTTGTTTATACAGAACGTAAAAGTGTCTATAATGGACAGAATATTAAAGAACACCTTTCACAATTCCGTGTATTCTGCTTATACGTGGTTAGCATCAGGTTCTGGCTCGGTGCAGTTGCATTCATAGGACAGCATATCATCATCAAGACGTACTTCCATGGATTCTGTCAGCTCTTTGAACATTTGGAAATCATCATTAACCCGCCATTCCGATCCAAACGCTTTGAGCAGAAGTTGTGTTATGTTTTTCTTATTGGCAGCGGATATGTGCCTACTTGGCTCTGTTGCCGGTAGTGTGGTCCCGTTGTGCTTGGCTCGTCGTTTTAGCAACGTAACTTCCTTTCCAGTGTCCACGCGGTAAGCTGACTAGTTTCGCACGGTGACTGCCATACCGCCCCTATTTTTTGTTTTTTTTTCAACAGGACAATTCGTTTCGCTGTTTGGATAGATTGAAGGTTCTTGTAATGATGTGCATACCGGGCCTTCCAGTCACAGACCTCCCAGTCTCTAGGAAACACAAACACTTTACTGCAATGGTCACTGAAACCTGGTGGTACTCTGCAAATGTTAAGATCGTGTCCTTTGGTTTGAGATCTTGACGAATACGCCCGAAAAGCCTGTCATACGGCAAGAAACTATGCCCTCGGACGGGAAACACCATCGTCATACTCTGTATGTTGTTGGGCGCTCCGTACAGCCAACTCTGTAGCATGGCTAGAATAATATTGTTTTTGTTTTGGCCACCGCAATCATCACTTGCAAGAACGATATGTCTGATTGAGTCGAATTCCGGATCATGGGGGAGAACTTCGATAACGGAATACAGCCCTGGCTACTTCGTTGCTTCCTCGCTCGGACTGGTTCTCCGTCCAAGTGTAGGAGGAGGAGTGGTCGGAGGACACGTCGCACAACCCAAAGTTGTAGAGGCCAAGCTGAAGTGAATAGAATGCCTCTTGAATTGGCAGCTTCGGAAGGACTTGGACCTGCTGTACATCAAAGGAACTGTCTTCTTCTCACGAAGAATGGCGTAGAAAGCCTTCGCTCGCAGTTTGTGATTAGCTAGAAAAATTAGCACGATTTGCACCGAACACAGCGATGGAATTAACTTATTTTGCACCGTCATGCTAACTTTACCCCACTCACACAAAGAAACATTTTCACTCGATTTGCACCAAATAGTGTCCAACGTTTAGGAATCTATGACGTCAAACGTCAGCACTAGTTGTTGCAAATTAATTTAAAATTGGATTTAACTTGTTTTGCAGAGTTACTCTTCAACTGTGACCGCCTCTGGACGAACTCTTCGCCGCTCATTACACCGTTTAGGCTATGGAAGCCTACGACCAGTTCGAAAGCCTCTACTGTCAGCCTTGAAAGAAGAGCAGACGTCTCCAGTTCGCCAAAGAGCACAAGGATTGGACAATAGACGACTGGAAAAGGGTCATGTGGTCCGATGAGTCACGATTTCAAATGCATCATGCAGATGGTAGGGTTAGAAATATGGAGAAAACAACACGAAAGCATGGACCCCACCTGCATCGCCACAACACTTCAAGCTGGTGGCGGCAGTATTATGGTTTGGGGATGTTTTCTTGGCATTGTTTGGGTCCTTTGATTCCTTTGCACGGACGTGTGCATGCCCAAGATTATTTAAGTATTGTCGCAGATCAAGTACATCCCGTTATATTAATAGTGTACATCCAGCAGGACAATGCTCCTTGTCATAAGGCTGGCATCGTCCCCAGATGGTTCGAAGAACATGCCGGAGAGTTTACCTTGCTTCGTTGGCCTGCACAATCGCCAGATCTCAATCCCATTGAGAATTTGTGGGATGAGATCGAACGGGCCATCAGGCAGCGGGATCCAGTACCATCAAATCTGCAGGAATTGGAAGGTGCAGTTCTTCAGAGTTGGTCTCAAATTTCTCCTACAACCTACCAACATGTCATAGAATCCTTGCCCCGAAGAATGCAAGCAGTAATAAGAGCGAAAGGTGGCCCAAAAGGTGGTGGTCATAATAATTTGGCCACTCATTGTATATCACAAAAGTATTGGAGATGATTTTTTCGCCAGCTGGAGGCTTCTACGGTCGGCTGCGCAGTTGGTGAGGTCAAAAATCCCTTCTACTTCCGCAGAAGAAGCGATTTTGGTGAGGTTGAAATCCCTAGACATATAAATTACTCGTCAAAAGAGGAGCTTAAGCCGGCAGCGACAAGTTGAGTAGAAAAGAAATCTCAGCTAACTGGTCTGACCATCAATAGTTAAATACGAACTGTTAAAGAAACATGTGTTTGAAGAATCGTAGCTGTTTTGCTTGCTCGTCACAAATCAAATCCATGCTGATCGTTTTATTTTGACTCAAAGGGTGTCGTTCACAAAGCGTTTGTATCTCAGGTTTTTCACTGTGAATGAAACTTTTTACCAAGAGGTTTAAGAAAAAGTTTTGAGAGTTTGTACCCTCCATCATGATAACGCTTCCTGTCCGTGAATTTTTTGCCCAAAAAATTATTGCAATGCTTCCACACTTTTCATGTGTCTTGTGAGTTCTCTTTGTTCCTCAAAAACAAATTCTATGTCAAGCGGCTCATTTTGGAACCATTGAGAACATTCAAAAAACCGTGACGAGTTCTCTCAACAATCTTACAGAAACAGATTTCCAGCATTGCTTCCTCCATAACTTTCTTTATCTCCAGCATCGCTTCCTCCTTTACTTTTGTCATCCTCAAAATTATTTCGCCCTTTACTAACGATTAGCAGGCTCCTTACGACCAACTAATTACAACATGGCGTACGACGTTATACGGATCAACAAAGGCGAACTTCGGTGCGTGATATGAAATAGCAGGCGATTCAATAAGTTACGTACAGATTTGTGGTTTCCGCTTTATTGACCCCATCATAGCGTATAATATTGCATCAAGTTCCTAACACACGACTAAAAACTCTAAAAGATGACAACAAAATGTTCAAATTTTTCGGAACGAGTCGTATTTGTCACGACATGTCGCAGGGACACCTTCAACGGTCGAACTAAAAATGGAAGTAAATTGTGTTTGCTACAGTGACTGGCGCTCTTCCTACATGTACCTAAAGAATTTGAGCGCCATTTGCCAGTGACAAGATCAAATAGTTTCCTTGTCAGGCACCTCCATTGTAGCCTAAGGGCGGTGATAATTCTCAATGCAGCACTTTATATTTCAGGGATAAATTTAGGCGGCATTTTTTAGCTTGAAGGCTGTGCATCCTTATAACTTGTCATTTTGCTGTATGTACACAGGGCCGCCGAGAACATAACAGGGCCCCGGTGCAGCCTTTAATAATTTTCCCCTTCATGGAGCACCCTTTCAGCTCCATGGGCCCCGGAACAAAGTACCGACCGAACCCATGGCCTGCATGTACTTGTTTCAATTTGAAAAGCCACAACGGCTGTTTTGAAATGCAGGCTTGTGATCGTTTGTGATTATCATATCATACATGAAGTTGAAGTTGATAGAGGGCTTGCAATACATTTCTGGGAACACACAATAAACTTTGACCGGTGAATTATTCTTTGCTTTGTCTAAGATTATCATATAGAGTCGGGTCTTTTTTTATGCGGATCTTTTATGCACATTTCAAGCAAACTCAAGGGTTCCTCCCTTTCGAGATTCGGGGGCTCCCCGTTATGCATACAGGTTAATTAAAGCGTTTGTTGCACCTCTACTACCTGTACAGAAAATGAAGATATTCCAAATCTCTTGTAACCAATAGATAGGGAGCTGTAAGTGACTATCTGTTGGTGACCCTCCGATGCCTTGATTATGTAAATTAGGACATATACAAACTTTATCTCATAAATTTCTACATGCAAATTATGTCCATTCACTATTAAAGCTGGCACTTTAATGGCTCTTAGGAACTCCGTCCAACATAATGCTCAAATGTTTGGGGTTGGCGGAACATACATAATTAATTTTTCCTTGCTGAATTGCCTCCGTATTTTAATTTTTTACTTACATATAAAGAAATAAATGCAAAAATGTTTCTGTTTCAGTTTTTGAGTGAACCGACTATGATGCGTATTTTTTTTTTGTAATTGGAAATTGGTCCCTGTCTGTTACAATTAAACAGTCAGTGTTTTTCTGTTGTTGGAAACAATGAGAGTTGGATTGTTACTCTGCCTATTATGTGACTTGCAGAGTAATAGGGGCCTGTCTCTTTCGTCGACTGCGCATTCGTAAATAGTGTCGTCAATTGATCGATGCTGTAGGTGAATTGGGATTTAAAAGCAATTTTATAAATTTAACACTTGGGAAACTCTAAAAACATTCCACGACAAACACCAAACTGTTCTAAATATGTGTGTCAATTTAAAAAAATAACAGGGCAAATATAAATAGTTAGTAATTATATAAGAGTAGGAGTTGTAGTAATATACAATTGATTAAAATTATATATCAGAAAGGATCTTAATACTGTACTTACTACTAACGAAGTGAGTGGTGGCTTTGCAGTATAATTGATGGACAACAGGATTATCGACTAGTTTCGCCATTTATTCCCGGCTTCTTCAAGGATCCTTGAAGCCACCACCCACTTCGTTAAAATTATATACTCCTTTTAACGGAAAAGAGAATAACATAAAATGAAATAATTTGTTCTCCGTCTTCTTTTTCTCTGCCAGTAGCCATTGTTATAAGCGCATTTGGCATCACGCAGACAGTGCAGGGTTACGAGATAGGCTTGTTTAGTCTGCGCAAAAAATTGACGTCATTTTATCCGCGATTTTTCACTAATGACGAACTCAAATACTACATGGTCGAATTTTACGGAGGGGAAAAAAGGTTTTAAATGCCATACAATGCAAGAATGCCCCATACAGTGCGAGTTAAACCGATTTACACAATGTTACGCACATTGTATCCTGATCAACAGTAACTGTAGGTTGCTAGTCCAAGTGCAAAGTTTCGATGGGCATCGCCATTTTGCTGAGCGCTCATGGGTAAACTGCACAGTCTGCACGAAGTTTTCCTGTGCATTTTATGCGAAGTTTTCAATGAACAGAACGCAGATTCGATGCCGAACAGCGCCGCCAGAAGTACGGAATCTCATGACGAACAGAATCTGCATGCACTGAGCGCAAAATGTGCACTTTCTACGCGATGCCGAATGCTCCTTAGGTCAACAGCTGCAAACGTGAACTCTGATGACATTCATTGTCGTCTAAAACCTTAGAAGTTGTATGTATCGTGTTCGAAAATCAAATGAGTAAACATTTTGCAACAAGATAATGCTCGATCACTCAAATCCAGAGACGTTCAATTAATCAGTTAATTGATCGTCTCTGCTCAAATCGTGCGCAGCCGCGGAAGTTCGTGTGAAGCTGAAATTTGCCACCATTCGACACCATCCATACTAACCAGATTTGGCGCCGCGCTTCCCAAATTAAAGGGAGACATTAAGAGCGTTCATTTCACCGCCGATGATGAAGTGAGGAGTTGGATCTCCGGGAAGACCGGCGGAATTTTTCCATTGACGGAATGAAAACACTGGTCACCGTTAGGAAAAATAAGTAGCTGTAAATGGTTACTATGTAGAAAAGTAAATGCAAATTCTTGGAGATAAAAAATGCACTTTCATAATTAACTTTTTCATTTGAATATGCCTTTTTATTTGCGACTTATGAGCGACTGTGATGTACTTTTCAGCCAACTTTCGCAGTAGCAGTACAATGCCCGCCAAAACATGTATACAAACATTAATGGAAATACACTTCAATTGTGTATACATTTTTTGTCGAAATCTATTTATATAGACATTTAACACAAACATACGGAGAATTTTTTTAATTGCATAAGGTGTATGTTCCATAAAAAATATACTCAACTATATAATTTTTGTATCAATTTCTTTCATATTTTCCTATTAGTGCCAATATGAAAACGAGAGGGGGAAATAGAGCTGGTACCCTTCACTTTCGATTGTAGATAGTGGTCTTATATTTTTTCCTACGGAGCCAGACTTAATGGATATCTTGTAACTCAATATTCAACAATATTGAGTCTCACAAACACAATTCGTGTTTGAAAATAAGCGTTAAATCTTTTCAAACTTCTCATTATTTGCACAGTAGAAAATTCAAGCATGAACATAACGAAACAACACATTCCTCAGTGAAAAGGCTGCTGAGTTATTAGCATAAAGCGCAATTAATATGTGAAGATAAATAACAAAACGCAAGTTCAAATACTGAAGCATTGATGAAAGTGACTAATTATAAGTCGCAGTATATGCATTTGATTATTTTCTCGAAAAAAGAAATGAAGAAAATAATTTTGTCATTGTGAACATTGTTTTCAATATATGTAAAATATGTATTCGTTAGCTGACCGGAGAATGCGGTGGTCGGAAAAATATTTAGCACAGAAAAATTGCTCTTAGCCCAAGGACAATAATTGCACTCATAAACAAGCTGTAGATATCTGACATGGTGTTAACTTTTTCTATTGTAGTTTGTTATGCTGATTTCAAATCTGAAAACCGTTTGTCTCTGTCACCTCAGGTTTTGAAGATATCGCCATTTTATTAACCAAATGTTCAGCACAAACGCAAGTCTTCAGTTAAGAAATTTAAACCAAATGTATCTTAAATTAAGTTAATATTGTTCTAACACCATGTATGTCATATGTCAGATTCATTAGAACTCATTGGTACAATAAATTTTCCAGTTAAAATTCTGTCTATCAGTTTATTGCCTTCATACAGTGGTAGACTTATGTAAACCATTCATATCAAATATCTAAAAAACAAGAGGTGATAGAGAGAAACGGTTTGCGTATTATTAATCAGCATGTTTTAATTACCTAAGAACAACTGTTGAATACCAAGATATCCATAAAAAGTTTTTTTTTGTTTATGTGTGTTATTATAGCGGCCATGGATGTGAAAGAAATCACTTAACGAATTTACGAGATATAATATGTGCATTTTAATCATATTGTTGGTAAAATTTGTTGAAAGATACACATGTTCCTATCGAGATTTTTCTGTTCTTGTAAAATCTTAGCTGCATTATTCAATTATATAAAACTTAAATTACAATTTGAGTTCTTAACATACTGAATATTAAATCATTTATTATTTCATTTTTATCCTTCTCTTCTGAACATTGAATTGCTTGAACAAAATTTCTTTACCTAAACAGTGCTCTCTTATTATTTTTTAAACGCATTGAATAATTTGTTTTCCAAATATTTCTCCTGCTATTATTACAGAGTAGAGTTTTTAAGCAAAAATTTGCGAAGGCTGCGGAGGCTTATACAATTTTTTATATGAATACTTATTAGAGTAATGATATTATGTTGATTAAATATGAATAATTAATATTAATACCGGAAAGAAGAGAAACAGTTGCGTTTAGTGGATCAAGGATACTCATCCAACCATAAGGCAAATAAAATAAAACAAGAATCAAGAATCTAGCCTTCATTCTTGGACCTGTAAATTAATTTTGAAAAAACAAAGATAAATCGTTATTAAAAAAATATCTTTATTAAAAAAATCTCACGAATAACCATGAAATTAGCAATTTATGGCTAATGATTTTTCGATTGAAAAATGGAAGAAAAAACTTTGCGACTTGGACTTGAAGCAGGAACCTCGACTATCATGGCCGACGCCTCTACCAATTGGGCTATCGCAGACATCTTAAAGACAACCAAGTTGTCACGGTTGAAAGCCCAATGGGAGACGGGAACCTGGCCTGCAAATCGAGAATTTCTCCACTCCAAACCATCAGAAAGTTGATTAAATAATAATGATTAAATAATCATGATAATTAAATAATCATTATTATTTAATTTATGGCTACTTTTCTATCATAACTTATAAACAGAAATCTAAAAATAGAACATAGTATTCAGTATAATTTAATTCATCATTCCCTGGTTCATTTAGACGGTAGGTAGCTCAACTGTTGCGTTTCGATCTGCACACATCTTCATAATTATTATGGAGTCTCACTAATGGGCCTCACAGATTACGCTGGCCGGTGGTTGGATTAGAGCTCATAGATTATCGTTTCCAGCTCGGCACCATTACCGGTTGGCCACCCGAGCAGGCCTAAATGAGCCGACTTTATAAATGCTATAAAGTTGGTCATATTAATCATATGACTCCAATGGCAAGGATATACCGTAGATTAAATGCAGAATAAACTGACAAGGAGAGTTCGCATCTGTTAACTATTGTTATAGTCTTTGCATGTGTGCATGACCAGTGTCGCTAATAATATTTATAATCTCCTAAGAAATGAACACGAGAGCTTTAATAAATGTTCAATAAATTTTAAGACTGAACAAAACTCTTTAACGTGAATTATAATTTTGAGGTTGCAATTTTTTATGTGCTGTCCTGCACAATATGCAGAACATAATCTGCCTTTAATACTTAATGTGGCATACAGAATTATGGTTACCATAAAGCAAAATGCAGGCAATAATTTAGATGTAAATATGGAAGGAATTTAATGAATTTCTATTGTTTATTAGGACCTTTAGCAATAATTTAATTTCTCAAACCTAAAATTACTTCTGCGTCACAGCTAAATCACCTTCTTGGTATGTTTACAGGATTTTATTAAAAAAAAACCTTCCATGATTTTCTGGGTTTTCTGTCAGCAAATAATAGTTTCACCCTTTGCAAAAATGATTTTTATCTCTGATCCTTTATGGTAACTTAGAAAGGACGAGTGTTTTAGCAAGGGGAAGAACACAGGCACAGTTGTTTAAAGCAGTAACTTGCTGAAAGTATTTATACAAGCAGGATTCGCACATGATACGAGATAGTTGGAAGAATTGCAAGCAAATGATTAAATTGATTTAACTCCTAAGCGAATACATGTATTTACATGTAGTTTTTGCCATACGGTAAATTTTTATATGCTTCTTTTCGGTGTATTTGCAAATCGTTTTATGATTTACCGTATGGTATTTTCTTGTTTATTAAGCAATTCAAATCGCATGATTCTTCTTTTTTCGTTATCCCCTTAAAAATGGCTTATCTGCGACTATAAAAATTTACATAAGCATGAACGTAGAACATAAAAGACCATTTACACTGGCGGCCAAAAGCGTAGCGAGAGGGGCACTTTTAAGGGGCGCCATTTTTGGCCTACTGCATTGAAAAAGAAATGCTTTTCTATAAGCCTACTATATTGTTTCATACTAGTTTGGCACAGAACTTTTTATATCGGCACAGAAATTGAAACAGTAGTTCGCCGTAAAAAAATAAAAAATAAAAAAAAATCAAGAGTGTCTGCACGTTTGCTGTTGGTTCTGTTGAAATTGTGAAATTCAAAGGTGACTTATATTTACCTCTTCATCTATATAAATTTGATATTACAACCGTTATAAGTTTTTCATTTGTTGAAGGACGTAAGTATATTTTTCAAATATATATTTGGCTCTCTCATATTGCCGCATTCATTTTATTTTATAAAACAAATGGAAACTGAACAGATATCTTTTTTGTTGTAAGAATAAGAAAGCACACATACGCGTAGGCACACAAATACTCACTCAACTATGATATGACTAAAATGTCAATTATTCCAGAATGGGAATATCTTATTCTGTAGAAGTATTTTAACATAGAGCGCGGTAATCAAATACGAATTTGTTTTGTTCTATTTTTATGTCAAAGGTTTTGTTAAAATGTCCGTTCCGTATCTCATTTACAATAGATGAACTAGCCTCTTTCAAGGCTATTTATGTTTGGATAGAACGTCTTTATAACGCAAGTCCTTCAGGAAAAGCCAAAAAAACAGCTAAGCGGAAATTATTTCATAATTTTCACTATTAATGAAAGCGAGACAATGCCAGTATCGGATTAACAAATGTAGGCTATAATTAAAATGAGTAAAAATATCTAAATTTAAAAGAGTGAAAAATCTGTTTCAGAAAAAAAAGGTTCCTCTGAAAGTGGAGCGCCAAAATATGCTTGAGAATATAATTTAACAAAAATTCATGCCCTTGAAAATTTCTACAGTTAATTGAAGTTTCCGTAAATGAGAACTTTTGAAAATGATTTAAGTGAAAAATGATTTTCTCTGGGAATATTCTATAATTTAAGATGATCACCTAGTTACTACCTGCTACACAGAAAAAATAATACATGTATAGAAAAAACAAAAAAAAATCGGATTTTTTTAATTCACAAAAGAAACACGAATCCATATGAATCATTTCTTCAAGTTTTGTAATAAAAGCAATGATTAATAATTTAGAATAAGCTCGTGGAATTAATTTTCCATAATGTATTTTAAATAAAATTTGCTTTTAATAACTGATGGAATAGTTCATGCAGACAAAATTATTGCGAAAGTTTAAGAAAGTACTCTACCGAAATTCCAGAAAGCTCGAACTCGAAAACGTTCGCATTAGTTTTCATATAAATTTATTTAAACATATTTCTTATTATCCATATATAATATTTAAAAAATAGAAAATAATTCCCTCTTTGTTTAATAAAGTAATGAACATGTTCAAAAGACAAATACAGGGTGTTTTTGAATTGAGTACAGATTTTTTGGGAGATGATAGAAGAGGTCCTTAGAAGTATTTTTTGTCATATGAACATGGGGTCCCCCGCAGCTCCGTTTACTTACAATACTGCATTGAACAATCAAATGACACCGGGACGCAGTGTGCGTTGGTAGGCCTAGATTATTTTATTTTTAACAATTAACACAAGCAATCTACTGTATGACTTTTACAGTAATTGTTCGAAATGACCGCCATTTGCTTCATAGCACAATTCGCAACGCCTTATGATGCATTAAGTGTATTCCATGTAAAACGATTCATACTGTTTGTTTAACTTTTTAAAACAAATCTTTACCTACTGCTTTCCCAGAATGCGATTAGTTCATTT
Organism: Rhysida immarginata; assembly: GCA_023313115.1. Classification (NCBI taxonomy): domain Eukaryota; kingdom Metazoa; phylum Arthropoda; class Chilopoda; order Scolopendromorpha; family Scolopendridae; genus Rhysida; species Rhysida immarginata. The sequence continues at coordinate 624,202 of JAHWFO010080167.1, read as the reverse complement.
ACCTATGGACTAATCGTATTCTACAAAGGGGTTGGATACCATGGAATCTCCTTGACGAAGTTTGTCCTAAGACTTTTCAACAAACAAGCACGTGCACCTTGAAATTTCTTTGCAAACAATTACTTTGTATTCTGCGTCCCGGTGTCATTTGATTGTTCAACGCAGTATTGTAAGTAAACGGAGCTGCGGGGACCCCATGTTCATATGACAAAAAATATTTCTAAGGACCTCTTCTATCATCTCCCAAAAAATCTGTACTCAATTCAAAAACACCCTGCATTTCATTGTAGCTTGCGCCTATACGAAAATTTGCCTATAGGATGCGCTGTATCGTAAACATAACATTCAGTTCAAGTAAATTCGATAACTCTTATTGTAACCTACCTTTCAGAAAGTGTATACCCTTAACCATCAGCCTATTCGAATTGAAGATGTGTCGACATCTCTCAGTTACCAAACTCATTGCTCATTTTAACACATCGTACTATAAATTAATGTCCTTATGTAAAACGCTTCATTTATAATAAAAATTCAAGTGTATTCATAATACATGTACATAAAGGAATGTTATTAAAAGAGAACTCATTCTTGAAAGACAATTAAAGAACTGAATTATAAAAATTAATTTTTATTTTACGTAATATTGCATAAACACAACAAAGGTGAAATCAAAAGGTTTTTATGTAACACCACGGGGAGCGAATCGTTTTATCAGAAATAAAATAAATTTTAAAAAATAAAAATTCTTCAAAAAATCAGTTGATTTTTAAATTAATTAAATTTTTTGAAGATTTTGCCTAGTAATTTTTCAAGTTCTGCAAGTTTTATAAAAATAAATAGACATTCATAATTTTTAATCCATTGTCTTATTATTTTTGAATATTCGTAAGGGAAAGAAAGAAAGGAAACAATGACACCTGTAATGTAACACCCATTCTTTTCTTCTGAAATTATTATGTAAATTAGTACATCTATGCTAATTATATAACAGATATTTTCAAATTATATTTTAAAAACATATCTTATAAAAGTTTTATCTTTCTTTCTATTAATATACAGGTGTCCAGAAGGTCCGATCTCATAGGGAATATTGAAATGTTACTGATTGAGAATACGCATACAGTAGACGAATAAGTATAATATAGCGGTGGGTTATAAATGATGTCTAACAGCTACACATGCGTTATTTATACGCTTTTTCAGATCATTCGTTAACACCACACTTTTCATGTATCGCCATAGATAAAAGTCAATAGATTAAGGTCAGACCAATGCACTGGAACTCGACGCTCGATCCACCGTTGTGGGAAGGTGTCATCCAAACGCGGAGGTACATCAAACCGACGTACATCTGTGTACATACGCGTGTAACTCAGTGACAACGCTTTGTAGGATATAGGAGGGTAGCCCAGAATGTAATGTGCCACATTTTTTTTCTCCGACCCCAGAAATTTGAGATATGAAGTCTTTGAAGTTTTGCAGTTTCTTCCGACATAGAGCGTACGTGCAGCCAGTTTACTAAGAGCCGGCGCAATTCGAGGTAGATCAGTCTCACAGAGCAGAGGTAGCGTTGCTCTCGAGAGCAGTCACGTGATCACATGTGAGCGACCACGCCTTGTTCTCGCTCATTTCGTCGCAAATTCTTCACAACAATATGTATTTATTGTTTCATTACATTAATAATTAATTAATTTATTTATTTCGATGAGCACATTCATTTCAAGTGCATTCAATTGCAAAGAATTTGTGTGACGTAACCAGACTGTATAGTTAAATGCATAAATAATCCAAACTTGCCCTGATTTCTTAATAGTTAATGCCCTGATTTCTTAATAGTTAATGCCCCGATTTCTTAATAGTTAATGCCCCGATTTCTTTATAGTTAATGATTTCTTCTTCCGCCAGCGACGAGGCTGATTGGCTGGCTCAGCGGGTGATGGAGTTAAAATTTTTCAACTCCTGGATTTCGTGCTCGCACACTGTGCGCGGGCTGTGCGCGCAGCACTAGCTCTGTTCCTAGCGCAGGTGCGAGCTCTGCTAGTTTAGATAGAACAGTGTGCGAGCTCAGAAAAACTAGTGATCTCGCTCAAATTGCGCCGGCTCTTACTTTATCCCTTATTTTTTCTGGCACTGTCTAAGTCACTCATGTCTCTCAGAAATTCCCGCTCATTCTGCGCGCTACGCTCTAAGATTTTATCGTCTTAATACAGTGTCACCTTTAAAGGTGACTTTTAGTCACTCTGTTGCTCTCGATCCGCAGCGAGCAGACGAGAGCAAATGTCGTTCGTCGGTGCCGCCATCCAGTGAGGCAATCGTGAGAAAGGAGGGACACAAGCGCGATGGCGAGAGGCAGGAGCGTCGGAAATCAGGGAAAAGGAAACGGCGCAGAAGAAAGCGCGCGGGCAGAGGTCCTGAGCGGGAGATTTGGATTCGAGGAGAGGAATCTTGGAACGGTACGAAGCGGACCCGGAAAAAGGCCCCTCCTGCGATAAATAGCAAAGCTAGGCCTCGTATCCCTGTAAGGGAAGGCTCCGCCGACGAGGATTCGGTCTCGCCGCCGTCGTTAGCGTGCCTGTCCTGTACCTGCTCAAGAACTCTGTCATCTTGTCGCCATGTGTGCGAAATTCATGCTTCTGAGACTTTTACAGTGACTCGAGATTTTTCGTCGTCGGTTACGCCGTCGAGAGTGGGAGAGACGTTAAGGCCACAACGAGGGAGCCGCCCGAGCCACGAGAAAAGCGACTCCGAGTTCGGAGTTGAAGCTACCGGTCCGCCGCCACGTCAGCCGCCGTTGGTAGCTCTGCCAGCCCAGATTCAAGACAGAAGCTCGCTCCGTTGCTTAGTGGCCATCGCCGGAATCCGTCCGCAAGCTTGGCAAGAGAGTTTCCCCGAGCTCCCCAACGAGGAAGGTCTCCTACACGTTGCCTGCGTGATAATTCTCCCTTGGACGTTCGCCGGCTGGATTCGGGAAGGCTTAGGCCACGCCTTCCCGTATCACAGGTGAGTGCCGATCCATATTGATAATTCTCATATCTTTTGCAAGCCTCTCCTCACGTTATTAAAATTTGGCCGCTCCCGCTCAAGGGTCCGCGGTAAATTATTTCTTTGTTATTTCTGGGTTAGAAATAAATTAGGAAATTAATAGCTGGCTACTTGCGCAGTTATCAAACTGCTTAACCTAAGATAATCTCACGTTAATGCGCCTGTGTTTTTGTTTCCTTTCTCGAACGCAGGGTGCGTCGTGTGCTTTATGGATAGGCGTTCTTCAAGCTCTATCCTGGAAAGCAGTAGATGTCGTTCACCCGCTAGTCCGTTCCTAAGAGGACGTCGTCCGATTCAAGGCATCAAAAGGATCATCTTGTATTTTGCTAATTATTTGTGCTAGTCGAACCCAAGCGACTTATCATTAACTGTTAATTCTCTTTTTATGGATCAAGGCCGAGATATCCTTATTCCATGTTGATTGTTTATCTCGACCTCCGTATTTCACGCTCACCCTTCTTAAGGTGGGTTGTTATTTTTTTTTGTTAGGGCTCTACTGGAGACCCTTGTGGGGAATAGCTGCGGCTATTTCGTATCTTATGATTCAATAAGATCGTTCGCCCACAAAACTGTTTGTCAGTTTATCTTATAATTTTTTTGTTTATTCAGTGTTATGTATCCACTTAAACAATGATTCTGAATGAATGTTTTGTTTTGTATAGTCAAATAATGTATGCTCTGTGTCTTACACGTTATTCCTTTAGCTTTTCCACTGCGTACTCATAACTTGAACGTGACATACAGGGTGAATACAAAAGACTGAACTCCCCTTTTATTTTTTGAACCGAAGCAGATATGTCAATTTTGATGAATCCAATGAATAGGAAGTTGTGGGTGGCCTATTCCATGGTGCACTTTTCATCATCCCAAATATGCAAATTAGTACACATTCAAAATTTATCTCAAAAACCGTAAGGGATAGAGAAACAAACCCAACTGCAAACTTGTTCAGCATAAAAAAACAAATCAAAAAAAATCATCCAAATCAGACCAACCAATCACCCACAATCACGTTGATCATGTTGACCATTTCCGGAACAGTGTAGCTTGCCATACTGGAATTGTTCTGTCTTCTGTGTGCTGAAACATGCCTGTTATTTGCTTTTCCGCATGAAAATGAATGTGAGTATGGTAAATAAACAAGTTTGCAATTGGGTTTTTTTCTCTATCCCTTACGGTTTTTGAGATAAATTTTGAATGTGTCCTAATTTGCATATTTGGGATGATGAAAAGTGCAGCATGGGATAGGCCACCCACAACTTCCTATTCATTGGATTCATCAAAATTGACATATCTGCTTCGGTTCAAAAAATAAAAGGGGGGTTCAGACTTTTATATTCACCCTGTATACAGCAGCGTTTTGCTCACTATAATTTTTGTAGAGAGTGGAATTTTTTTTTTTCGTTCCAGTCAGTGTGCTGTCTAAATTTGGCTAAAGCTGTCTGTAAATAAACTTAGTATTTAACGAATATTCAGGCTGTTGTTAATATTGTTTTTTTTTTTTTTTGTTTTTTTGCCGTAGTTTTCCTGTAGAATCGATCTGGGGACGTAAACGCTTAGTGTCGCTGCCATCCTAGTTTCAGTGGTGCGTTTGAGAGTTTTTCAAGCGGCAAACACCTACCACACGGGAGTAATACAGCCGGGGTTTTTGGACTTGGTTAAAAGAGAAAGACAGAGTCAATGTGGTTGGAACGACAAAAATAAATTTAATCTTAAACAAAATTATCTTATATGTACAACAACGTTAAGGTTCTACTAATGCCAGCAGGTCTGGGACTTCAGCAAGGTCCATCGTTCATTTTTTTGTAGGTATACAGCTCTGCAAAATAAAGTACCGGGTGGTTATAATTAAACTTCCCCGATAAACGGCATCCTGCAGCGCAAAAGGGTGAACGGAATGCAACGAAATTTTGTATATGGGCTATACACGAGATGCGCTCACGGAATTTCGAAAAAAAAAATTTAGCTCAAAAAACTTCCACCAGAGGGCGCCTTTTCGGGAAAAACATGAAATTTAATACAATAAACGACCAAAACGGAATACAGAAAAAACATTAACATTTATTGACTAGTTTCTGATCACCTTGTCATCGAACCACATTAAGTAAAGGTAAGGGAGAAACAAAAACAGTTCAGTTTGCAGAAACAAGAAATTGCAAGAAGTTATGACGAAATTGCACAAGAGGAGCAGTTGTTAATCGTGTCCAGACAACACCACTTCTACTCAAAGCCTGAGCGCGAAAATTTCATTCATTGTTACATCATCATAAAAAGTCATCATTAGCATTTCTACCAATAATAAGCTCTAAATTATGACTTCGTATCATGATGTAATAATCTATGACGTTTCCGCGCTCAGGCTTTCTCTTTAGGTGGTGTTGGTCCAGGACGATGTAGGGAAAGGTGATCCACGTGACCACCCTCATTCACCTGCAAAATTTCAAGTCGATGGACAGTGTTCAACAGCAGATCTTAACTGATCAGTTGTGAGACTTCGCACATGAAGCGTTATGGAGTTCTTTAAGTCATTCAACGTTGCAACACCTCTACGATACACCAGACTCTTTAAATAGCCCCATAACCAGAAATCGCACGGAGTTAGATCCGGCGAACGTGGTGGCCATGGATTAGGAAAGGAGGATAACAACAGAACATCGTTTTCCAACATAACTTTTCTTCGTCCGTCCCTGACGAACTTTTTATATCCAAAAAAAAAATATAACTTGAAATTTCTGCTTTTAAACAAGCAACACGTAGTTAACAAAAAAAAATATAACTCATCTTCCTAGAATTTCTAGCTCCCAACAATGCTACGAATCAACAAAAGGGCCTCCTGTTGCGTTTCGCTGTTGACGCAGCCAGATCGGAATTAATATATTAAAAACCAAACAATTTTCCACATACAACGAAGATAATATTTCATTAAAAAATATATATTTACTACCAAAAATATACAATATAAACACGATATCGAGCTGACATTTAATTATTTATACTAATCAAACGAATTATTGCTTAATTCCAAAAAAATAAAAATCTACTACCGATTAAAAATATTTCAATGATTTATTTCCCTATATTCCCCATAATTAAATTACACACGCAACACGTGACTTGTCACACATGTACACTTGCTACAGATTACCATAGGTTAAATGGTTCCTGTGTTTTTTCAATGGTGGGATTCTTATAACAAATCAAATACTTTTTAAGAAAAATTATGCAGAACTTTAAAATTGTTAAATAAAATACATGTATTTAAAAAAAATATTTATTACACTTGAGAGGTGATGACAACAAACATTTTTATAATAAAATACAGAAGCTCGAAAGATATGAAAATTGTATTCCAAAAGACGATCGCTGCTTGGAAAAAAATAGCCTCTTAGTTGTGATAGTATATTTGCTATACATATCTATACAGTGTATTTCTAAATAGCATGCATAAACTTTTAAGATATATTCCATGGACCAAAACAAGCAGAAAATGACATACTAACACAGAGTCGAAAACACTTCTGTCAAGAGTTTAACTGTTTAAAAATGTCCTGTAGTAGGAGAATTACGACAATTCACAAAACCGTCTGAAGGAAATTGTACTCTTCAACATCAGATTCGAACGGTTTTTGAAGCACCGTTGTTGGCTGTTATCGGCCTGAAGTATCCAATTGTTGATAAGCGCTGATTAACTGCTCGGCGCTTGATGGTTTGCAATTCGACGGCCTTGAGATTCCTGGTACATTCGAGAAGGGGCGGGTGGTAGATTTTCTCAGTATGATGCAAGTGTATGCAAATGGCGCCTGCCTTATGCCTATGCCACCCCCTTAAGGTGCCTGATGCAGCTGCCTCTCTGCATCATAGCACGCCACGGCCCTGCATTCGAGCACTACATTTTCTGTTTTGTATAGGCTTCTTTGGAATCTAACGGAGGCCATTTTGAGCATTTGCTATAGCAAGCGTATTGTCTTTTATACCACACAAAAAATCGTTTTGTAACTCCTATACGCTTTAACGTTAATTTTGTCTACTGCAGGACACCTTCCAACCGTTATAACTCTAGAAAGAAGAGTTTTCGACCCCATGTTCATATAACATCTTCTGCTTGTTTTGATCCCTTGTAACATATCCTAAAAGTTTGTACAGATCATTCGGAAACACCCTGTATAAATCAATTTTCTCGTAACTTATAGAAGAGTTTTCTATATCTTTTCTATTAATTTGGAATTAAGTAATTTAAGGTTATAATGCACAATGAAATAATCCATAGAAGTAATATGCGCACTTACTTGATTCTAAATTTTCAGAGTTAATCTGCAAAAAGTCAAATGATGATAATGCATAATGACACAAACTCGCAAAGACATCAAACGCTTGACAAACAAAATCACTATCTTAGCAACACTTAAAAATAATACAATGAGAGACATACAAAAGTATAGGCATAAAATTTTATATAACTCAGTTAAATGATTCTGAAAATATTTAATTAAATAGATTTAGCATAGGTATACGCACGTTTCTCAGTTAAAAATGTAAATTACTGTTTGGCACAAAAATTCAGCAATCCATGTAGACACACCAAAATATGTTGAGGTATTTAGATTTTCTTCTTCTTTGCAAATCGAATATTTACAACTCATTAATCCCATTAATATTTTCTTCTTCTTTGCAAATTGAATATTTAAAACTCATTAATTGAGCCTGTTAAAGCCAAAGTGGTGTAAGTCCATTAACAACAGTTTTGAGATATAAAGAATTTTAGTAGAATAGTAGTAGATAGCACTACTGACTGCATAAACTTGCACTACTGCCATCTGTGAAGCTGTTTGGGGAAATAGGAATTACACCACCTATAGGTAGTTTGACATATTCGGATTACATTTCTAGCATTAATTCAGATTTTTTAAAAAAGTGGACTTACACCACTTTGGCTTTAACAGGCTCAATTATGGAAAATAAAAGTTTTCAAGATCTCCTTGTAAACAAATTCTCTATCAATGGATCTAAAATATATGACAAAGCTTGCGTGCGCTTCGTGAACAAAGGTTGCGGGATGAGTGAATTGGTTTTATTTAAACTAGATCTATCAGACCTAGTGGAAGCATTATTGGGAAGCGGATAATGGACGATCTTATTATTCTCGCTTGAAACAGTTTCACATCTTTCCGAAGTAAATGTTTTGAAGGAGTTCCTCGTAAAGAAATGTGGATTAACATCATAGATACATCTGTATAATAAATATAATAATACAATGCCTGAATTTGAAAATATTCTACTGATAATACACAATTATAAAGAGTTTTAAATTCAGAGTATTACCGATAGCTTATTTCAAGTCCTTCAATTTCCATGATGGAAATTTCTACACCATTTGTAGTACGCTCATTCGTCGGTAGCCAATGCAGTTCCACCTGCTTCAGAAACTCAGGAGATTTGGAGGCAATTACAAAATTAAATGTACTGGATGGTGAAAATTTCAGTTCTCTAAAAAAGAAAGTTTGTATTTGAGATTATAAAGAAAATGAGAAATGTTACTATTTGAACATTTTACTTCAAAACGGTTTCCCTTATAAATTTTTATCCCTAATATCAAACTGCACTAGAAAAACTAGGATAGAGTTAACATAAGTAATATGAATTATTATCACAATTAACAATAAATCAATTATATTGGATAAAAAAATCAGTGAAGCTGAAATACAACCCGAATGATGGTATATAAGCCATACTGCCATAAAAAATGGGGCCTCCAAGGGAATGCTCTACTAGCCATTTTGATCCAAAAAATATAGGAAACGGGGCAATTTCCGACGGCCCTCAAACAAGCCATGATACGCCCAATTTACAAATCTGCGTATAAACAAAATCTCAGAAATTTTAGACCAATGTCTATATTACCGACTATATATATAATAAAATCTTGTAAACATTCCAAGTAGGAGCTTTAGAGGTGAAGCAGAAATACATTTATAAACTTATTAAAAAGAAATTATCCCCCCCCCCCCCCGAGTAGGGGAAGGCAAATGGCAGATCCTGTGGTCATCTATTTTTACCCCTTTATCTGCACTTTTTACCTCTCCCCAAGTTTTTTAATCAAGTAAATTGATTTTCTCGAACGTAAATGTATAAAATATAAAAAACTTCGTATCTTCTTTACTTTTTTATAATTTCCGAACGTATGACATATTAAATGCCATATGTTGTTGTTCTAAGGACCAAGTGATTGCCACCCCCGCAAATGCGCCCCCCCTGGAAGAATTGGGCCTAAACTTCTAAGTACTGTAGATCATGCCTAGAGGAATCTGGATACCGAATTTCACGCCTTTACGTACATAAATAGCACACAGATATATTGCCCTCCCTGAATTCCACCCCCGTAATTCCGACCCAAGTGTACCAATCAAAGCGAAACTAAATAGTAAAGATGGGCATGCCCATAGTAAGCTATATTCCAAATTTCAACCTTCTACCTCAAAAAATGTAGATATTATGAAGGGGTACACAGTTAAGACATTATAAAACCAATAAGTAGCTCCATTCTTTCGCTACTTAATACTATAGATTATGAGCACTTGAGCAATCGCGCGTCGACAAAGCGATTTCACGTGCGCGCGCCGATGTCAATGATGCTTAAAAGATGAACAGAAAGTAACAATATATTCCTTCTTGACAAATCGATTGTTATATGACATACCATTATCTTCGTATAATTTACACTCACTGTTTTATCACGTGAATTCTACTTGAAAGGTTGCACAAAAAATTCTGAAAAGTTGATAAGGACGAGCTAAGACTTTGATGGTCGTATTTCTGAAAACAGAATTTAAAAAAGTTAATCCGTTTTCAAGTTATCGTGTAAACGGCGGACGGCCGGATAAACGTACAGACCAAGGCCGCATTCTTATAAGTAGCTTTTAGGCTAAAGCTCCTAATAAACATTTCAATAATCATAGGCTTCAAATAGGCAAGCCAACAATGTTAAGGCCTCCCTTAATTTAGTACGATGGCGTTTTGAAAAGTAATGCCTCTATGGCTGTAACTTTTTTATTTGTTAATCGATTTTCAAAATTCTTTTTGTATCTTATACTCACATTTGTCCTCATGTAATGCACTATTCACTTTTCGACATAGTCCCGACCCCTTTCCACGCATTGCGCCAATGCGTGACTAGTTGGGTGAACCCGTCGGAGAAGAATTCCGGAGTTGTTGTCGACAGCAGGATTGAATGGCAGCTTTGGATCCTCTTCTGGAGTACGATAACGTCCGCCCGCACACGAGTCGCCAAATACCAGAGGGGTTGCAGCACCTACTGTTCAAAGATGAATGACTGAAGTTCAAAGATGAAAGACTTTGCACCTTGCCACTTTTCCCGCTTCTCAAAGAAGAAAGAGCCCCTTAAGGGACATGAGTTGATTCTGACGTCGAGGTAAACACTGCCATTCAATCCTGGTGTCGACAACAACTCCGGAATTCCTCTCCGACGGGTTCACCCAACTAGTCACGCATTGGCGCACTGCGTGGAAAGGGATGGGGACTATGTCGAAAAGTGAATAGTGCATTACATAGAGGACAAATATGAGTATAAGATATAAAAAGAATTTTGAAAATCGGCTAACAAATAAAAAAGTTACAGCCATGGAGGCATTACTTTTCAAAACGCCCTCGTAATATTAATTTTTGAAAGTCAAGGGCATTAATATCGCAGCCGATGATACCGTGGATCAAATACAAAAAAAGCCTTGATAAAATAAATCTTTTACGAGAGTGAGTCAATAATTAACCGCACTCTGGCTATAAAATTTGTTTAAATCAATTAAAATAAATACACGAGTTTTCTATAGCATCCCCTTGCTTGAAACTTGGTCCATCTGCCAATTAGATTTCGTATTCCCTCAGGAAAAACATGTTTTAAGTTTAGTGGTGAGCCACGAATGTATCACTGTTTTAACCTATCATTCGATGCAATTATTCGTTTTCGTAGAAAATTTTCAAGGGACCAAAGAGCATGCTCCAACGCTTTTAAATGAAGTTTCTGGAGAATGCCCATTGTGTAGGCGGCAGAGTGTGGACTTGCGTTGTCATGAAAGAAAAAAGCGTCATACAGGCTTCATCTCCGTAGCATGTTTCTTGCGGTTACCAGCTCAGTTTATTGTTAAAAAGGTCAATGCAGCTCTAAAAATGTTTTTATTCTGAAAGAAAAAAAACTGAAACAAACTTTTCATCGGACAAAGAGGTGCAGACGAAGAGAGAATGGTTTCGCTCACAGCCAAATTAATATGGGAATTCACAACGAGATAGGACAAATGCCCCATTCCCATATGGGATATTTTTGATTGCACATCGTAGAGAACTGTATACTTCATTAATCACCCCCTTATACTTAACATTAAACAGTTTGTAAGATAAACAACAAGACACATACAGATATCATACATAAACTACGAGGTGTTTCTTCTTCTCACCTCTTAAAAGGATGTATATATGAAGTAAAGCCATCGGAATCTGTAAATTTTAATGCAAATTTTCCTAAAGCGCCATTTCGAGACGGGTTATCGGATGTTTTTAAAGTAACACGATGGTGGTATCCTTTAAAAAAAATGATAAAAAGATATAATGTAAAAAAATTCAAGAGATAGTGAATTATGTACGCTGCCGATTACTTAAAAAATAATGAACACGTTAAAAATACTAATCATAGAAAAGCGTGTTTTAAATGAAATGATAAAAACTTATTATTAAAAATTAAATAACTAATAACTTTTCTACTTTAACTTACTGCATAAAGGCCTGGCTGTTCCCGTCTTAAGGTACATTTTTACTGGTAATGTAACATTTGATTTGAATTTATGAAACCACTGCTCGGAGAAATAACCAACCGGAGCGCATTTCTCTCCTTCAGAGCCACAATTAAAACATTCACCTTTACTGAACTCAGAATATGATGAACATTGGACTGCCGTAAATGGACACGAACCCAGTTTGAATGTCTCTATATAGAAGTCGAATGCCTGATTATGATTACATCCAACAACCAGGAAGAAAACTGTAAAAAAAAAGAAAAGGAAAGAAATTGCGTAATTTTGGCATATGTTTAACTTAGCACTTATGATGCAGAGTGAAAAGTTAACTCTTAAGAAATCAAAATAAAAAAAATATTCCAAAACATTCCAAGGAAGATGCTCAATGAATTCTGGTTGGACGTTAATCCCAATGTTCTATTCTACGCTAGAATTAATGAGCTATTCTACTCATTTCTATAATGCAATAAGAATCCAGTATACCTTGATTATGAACACTATCGAAAATGCATCAAGGTCTTTATTATGATACGCGAGTCTAAAAAGATAGCTAGCGAATGAATTACAATATTATATAGACTAAACGAAGAAATTCTTTTTATAATATGACGAGAGATAGCATTGAATGCAACTTATTTTTGGATTCACGTACTTACTTGATTGGAATTGCTGAAATTGTTTTAAATCCTTAGCGAGTTGTACAGTGAGCTGCCTCTTTATTAGGTACACCTCACAAAAGATGCAAATTGAGTAACTACCTTATTTGAATGTCACAGGATCACAAATCAAGGTATAAATATCCTGAAGCAGCTTTTATACTGTTAAGCGTGAAAACATACCAAAAATAGCGAAAACCAGTGAACTGACTGACTTCCAGCATGGCATGGTGGTAAGTGCAAGACGGGCTGGAATGAGCATTTCAGAAACTTTTCACGTACCACAGTTTCAAGAGTTTATCGAGAGTGCTCAAGGAGCAAAAAATATGTAGCCATCGTGACTCCTGTGGACGGAAAACCCTTGTTGATGAAAGAGGCCAGAGGATAATGTCAAGACTTATGGCAAACATAAATCCAACAATCGCACAAATTACTGCTCATTACAATTCAGGTTGCCAGAACGGACCACTAGTCACACCTTGGCTCGAATGGGTTACCAAAGCTGAAGACACTATCTCGGGTACCAATGCTATCAGAGAAGAACAAGAAAGCGCACCTCCAATGTTCAATGGGGTTGACATTTGGAGACTGAGACGGCCACTGCATCAAGGAGAACTCACTATCATATTCCACTATCATGTTATCCATAGTGAATCTAGCCCTGTGTGCCGATGCATTATCCTACATCTCTCTAGTTCCCAAAATGCAATGTAAGAAAAGAATGTCACGAACTTTTCCTTTCAAAATATCACAGAAAATTTTAACTTACAGGAGGGAACTTCCCCACGACGTTCAAAGCTGTGTATAAAATTTGCACATAACGCAATAAACAGCATTAGAAAATCGAAGTTTAGAAACATTATTTGTTTACTATGCATATTTTATTCAAGATCGGCTAAAGTAACAAATTTTGAATAAAAATTTAAAAATGAATAATTTGAGAACTCTTCCTTTGGATGTTTATAAATAGAAAGTGTATTCTGGCTTAATTAATTATACGAATGAATGTTGTTTATACAGACTCTTGTTACTTACACATTTCGAAATCTTCGCTGGAACGAAATTTTCGAAGAAGAGATTTGCTGCATTCCGGTTGATGGGCTCCTCCGTTAGGATAAAAATCAACGTGACCACAAGGAGGACCATAGCCAAATCCTATTAGGAATGAGATTTAGTATTATCTAAAAATATTTAAGCCTATTCTACTTTTGTTATCTTACCTTTTAAATAGTTACTGGAATAAATTAATATCTTTTAAAAATTTACATTAAATATTTGAAGTCGCTGCTCTAAAGCAACACTTGAATATACAGGGTGTTCCATAAGTCTGTCCCCCCCTTTTATTTTTTGAACCGACGCAGATATGTCAATTTTGATGAATCCAATGAATAGGAAGTTGTGGGTGGCCTATCCCATGGTGCACTTTTCATCATCCCAAATATGCAAATTAGGACACATTCAAAATTTATCTCAAAAACCGTAAGGGATAGAGAAAAAAACCCAATTGCAAACTTGTTCAGCATAAAAAAACAAACAAAACAAAAAAAAATCATCCAAATCGGACCAACCAATCACCCACAATCAGAAGATCATGTTGACCATTTCCGGAACATTGTAGCTTGCCATCCTGGAATTGTTCTGTCTTCTGTGTGCTGAAACATGCCTCTTATTTGCTTTTCCGCATGAAAGTGAATGCGAGGATGGTAATTTACGTTAATTTTTTGATTTGCATGCTTTACATGGCGGAAATATCAACATTCAGTTTTCCTTGTGCAGTGTGACTGTAAGCTACAAACAGTCACCGCGTGATTGTGGGTGATTGGTTGGTCCGATTTGGATGAATTTTTTTGTTTTGTTTGTTTTTTTATGCTGAACAAGTTTGCAATTGGGTTTTTTTCTCTATCCCTTACGGTTTTTGAGATAAATTTTGAATGTGTCCTAATTTGCATATTTGGGATGATGAAAAGTGCACCATGGGATAGGCCACCCACAACTTCCTATTCATTGGATTCATCAAAATTGACATATCTGCTTCGGTTCAAAAAATAAAAGGGGGGGGGGACAGACTTATGGACCACCCTGTAGTTTTGTTAGTACAATATAGCAATATAAACTGAAGTGAGAAAAGAGCAATAGAAGGTTTTTAGGACATAAAATGGCATGATAAATTTGAGCAGTGGTGCTTTTTTGTGTTTTTTATGGAAAGTTCAACTATGTGATTGCGTTACGTTTGAAGCTCTCTTATTAATTAGAAACTTCAGCACGCACTTATTTGAAATAACACTGTTTCATAGACTACCGTATTTTCGCGTCAATAACCGCGAACGAGAAAAACTCGCACCCCTGAATAACCCGTGAACATTTCGTTGTTATGTAAATATATATAAGCCCCGCACCCCTGTATTCCCTGTGATTTAAACTCACGACAATATACTGAAATAACGGCATTTTCTTTTCGTATGTTAGCTGTTAAAAGGATCTCTATATGCTCCTTAATCTTATTTTTTAAAAGCACAAAATGGGGGGTCCCGAACTTTGCGGATGGATGTGGCTGCAAAATAAGAAAAAAAAATACAATTTACAAGAACATCATATAACAAAGTGCAATTCATTATAAAGTACATTAATTCATTTTTTATTTGAATTTCCCGTCCCCAGAAGTTGCGGAATATACAAATGCAAAGTTGCATTCTGTCCTGATGAACTTCAAACGAAATTAGCGTATAATATACATCACAGTAACTTAATTATACGCTATATACAATGTACAATTCAATTTTTTAATCTTCCCTGTAAAGCTTTGGATTACTATTTTCTTGGACTCCCTCTGGTCCATGTTTGCTTAGCATATTCTATCATGGCGGCTAGAGCGGTCGGGAATGTTCATAATTCGCCGTCATTGTAAAAAATAATCCCATCTAAATCTCCGCATCCCTGTCTTCAGGATATAAAAACTGTATACCGCGTGGGTTATTGACGCGAAAATACGGTAAACTAATTACAGAATATTCATTAATTGACAATAATAAAGTTATAAATATATATTGAAGTTAGGATTCAATTTTACTTTATCGTTTTTACTTCATGGTCTCCAAAAACAGCAACTTCAAGATGTGCAAGTTGTTCATTCAACATACGCTCTAAATAGGTGCACAAATTAAGTTTGAAAATCAAAATTTGAAAATTTACCTCAGTTTAAAAATCATAATGACTTTCAAAAGCCAGCGGAGCCATTTAAATTGAAAAATGCTCGAGATAAATCGTGACCTTCAATTTGATATATCTCTGCCAAAAAGTGTACTTATTAATAGTATTATTAGATATACTTTATTAATTAGGCCACATTAATGAAAAATTCAAAATTTAAAAGTTATAAAATTGAATATGGGTTCATTTCTTTCAGTATTACATCACTTTCTTTCCTTTCTTCTTGAGTTTTTTCCCCTTCTTGAGTTATTTTCCCTTCTTGATTTTATTCTTCCTCTTGTTGAATAATTACAATATCAATTCAGTATTGGACAGCAAATGATGAAAATTAATTTTTTTGCAAAATTATGTGACAAAACGATATGTTTAAAAGTAATATGAGCCCCTGTTTAGTTCTTCAGAGGAAAATAAGTCACTAGTCAGAAGTCGATTAGATAATATCTACCAGTCAGCCAGAGAAGATTTCCCCAGCTCTTAGCAATAAAACCAGTCAGCATCAACTTATCCAGATGAAGCCCTAACTTTCTTACAATAATGGATTCTTATAGACATTTAGTGATATTCCAAAAACAGGACTGGAAGTTCGATATATCCAGATTGTAAGGCTTTTTTCCTTTCTTAGTCTAGCTTTTTCTCCGTGGGTTTCTCTGTGGGATGCTGATACAGCAAAATGTAAACAAGTTATTTCTTGGTGCCTCGGAAAAGCCGATTAAGTCTGCATTTTGACGAGTGACTGTTTAGTCACCCAGTTGTGGAACTGTTATGCACATTATCCTTATGTGAGTGAGGTACTCTGCCAGTTTCTTCACGGGAGGAATGAACTTGGAATTTTAATCTTCTAACCGTAATTTTCCGAGCTGTCGAGGTCGTTAATAAAACATATCTGAGCAATAATGATAGACATGGTTTGCCAGTTCTTGAAGTTTTCTGTTATTTCATTAGTAAGAATGTAATGAGTAAAGCGTGGTTCCGACATGAGTATACAAAGGCAGACACCATAATGCCAAAAGACGAAAGCAGAAAATGACGTCAAAAATTTTCTGCCTTGTGATGTGTGCCGTTGTTTTTACGCACGTGGGAACCAGGCTTAAGTTCGCAGGTGGCCATCGACGATCCAAGCATGTCAACAGCATTAACGGTGAATGCCCAAGTTTTGCTTCAAGACATCGAGAGCAGAGTGCGAATTACAAAAACAGATTACCAAGTAGAGAATAGCCCCACTCAGATTGTTGGAATTGCAGAGCACACAGATACAAGCGGTCATGTACTGTACAGTATATCCACTGCCATTCAAGAAGAGAAAAACCAAACCCCCATGGAAGAAATTGAGGTCGCCTATCGAGCAGCTGATTGAGAGGAATCGGCCACGCAACCAAAGACAAGACTTCAATGCCGTTTTCGAAATCGTATGATTTTTGAGGAAGTAGCCAACAACAGGGTTGATGTAGTTGCATTGCCACTTGGGGGATTGAAGCACGTGCATTAATTGGGAGGAAATAAAAGATCTATTGCCATAGCCTGGGATGAAGAAACGTCAGATCAGAGTATTGTTTAATTTTCATTCTATTTCCTCCCACTTTCGAAACCACGTACACATTTTTTTCTCCAATACTACGTAAAACTCACTCAGATATACACAGCATTCCAACCCGCTTCATGACTGTGGGACTATCGCGAGTAACGTCGAGACCGAACGTGAAGCTTCTGATCGAGAACCTAGAGCACGAAGATGAAGACGGCGTCTAGACAAAGAAGCATGTCATTCAAAGACACAGAAAAAAAAAACAAAGCAAGAAAATAAAATAAAAGAGAACAGCGAGGCAAAAATCAAGAAAAAACAGAGTGTCAAGAGAGATAAAAAGTAGGAAATAACAGAATATATAAAAAGCGCATGTTGAGGCGCACGAAAATCTGTCTTTAACTAGTCTTTAAACAAAGTTTCCTTTCGGTCTGTAATTGTAAGTTTTTCGTCAGTAATGTATTATTCAGAAATATTTTCCTTGGGGTGGGAAAATACCCCCAAGACGCTTTAAGTTTTCGACTTGGATTTTTTGCTCGACTTAATTAACAATGGAAACTTAGCTAACTTAAGAATCAATTAATGATGAATTGCTTTTGAATTAGCCTTCTGTTATTAGTTTTTTTGGGGGATTAAGATATTGGGGAATTTATTAATGGAGTTCACTACATTTCATTTGATGTTTCTTAACTGGGGGTTGTAAATCGTGTCGACTGCATTCTTGGAAATTATTTTTCCAATTAGTTTCTACATGTATATATTTTCATTATGTTTTTTCACTAATTCTTTGCTGTATGCTTCGAGCTACCTTTAACAGTAAGATAGGTCTTTGATTCTTAATACGAGTACTTAAAATGCCTTATATCGTGGGTACAATTGAATAAGGCAAAATGTTGCCTGTGTTGAAGGTATTGGTCTGATTGTGTGGGCCCTTTGTTTTCAGAAAATTGACAAAATAAAATTGGACGAAGTGTTTAAGTAATATTTGTCACTCTATTTAATGCTCATTAAAAAAGCTCTGTTTAATAGGAAGCGGTGTTATTCAATTTTGGCCGCTGAAGGGTGTCAGTCCAAATTTCAGGTGGAAATTTTTACGAGAATGAAAGCTGTATAAGAAGATCATAGTTATTCTCAAATGGAAGTGGTTGAATGGTGCAAGAAATTTCGACAAGGAATGAAATCTAATAAAGGCTTAGCTCATACAGCACAAGCTCGTATTGCAGTATTAGATGAAAATGTCACGCATTTGGAAGTTGCTATACACTGCATGTCTTTGGCCTTCTAAAACGTTCATTAAAAGGACTACGGTTCAATTTCGACGCTGACATAGAGTTACGCAATGGTTCCACCAACAACCGCAGTAATTTTACCTGATGTGAAAAAAATTATATATGTTACATTTCATGTAATAAATCCGGTTAGTATTAATAATTACCAGCTTTTACTAATAATAACCGCGTTTTTTGGTCAATATGATGACCGATTTACCATTCCTTGAAGATGTAAGTTCATTTCTTGTGTAGAGTTGGTCTAAAAGGAATTTACATATTTTGTACCTAGTTTATATAAGCTTATATTTTTAATAGAAATTATAACAGCTATAATATTCCGGCTATAATACTATATTTACTGTCATACAAAAGCGCAAAGACGAGTCTCAAACTGAACACATTGAAAATAGTATTCTTACCGTTGATATTTGCGAATTATTATTAATCATAGATTCATGTGATAAATTTTTATAAATTATTCAAATTAAACCTTCTTATTGGGCAAATCGCTTGAACCGTAACGTATGCAGTGGTACAGAATGTAGTACATAATCCGATTTTATTACTTTATTAATTATTATGATGATTTCTGTATGCGGAGGCCGCATAATTGCACAAATCGTTCTTTAAAAAGATCCAATATTTCAGTTCACAAATCATTATATGTATTAATAATATGTTAGTTGCTTATTACAATATTTGGATTAATAAACTGATTATTTTATTGAACTGAGATTGGTTAATCCGGCCCTTAGACATTTGCTTATTTGTCTATTGGTTAATCCGGTTCTGCCAATACATGTATGAGAGATTTATCCTTTTATTTCTTTTTCAAAAATAAAATTAGAGAAAACTGTTTAGTAATGATGTACTCGTACATGTAAAAGACCGCAACATTTCTAAAATATAAAGCAGAATATATTAAAAAGAGTTACAATGACTACCTCTAAATAATATAATATTCAAATATAAAAGATGTTTCTAAATTTATAGATTTTCAAAGCAAGACTATCATCATTCAGTAGGATAAGGAGCAAATAGACTAAATTGTTTAATAAAAAAATCGGGTTTTAAAAGAAAAAGTTCTGTTGATAAATGGTGAATTAGAAATTTCTTTTTCAGAAAGTCCTGAATTTTTTCTTTTCCATTCAAATATTCCACTGACGATATATTTAGTTATAATAAATACTAAATATGTTAATAAACATGTAGTAATCCCAGTTATTTTGTGGAGGCTAGTCAAGAAGAGCGTGTATGCACGGAGATGTATATATGGCAAAACAAATCGAAATATTTAGGCATATAATTTCTGAACGTAAATTAAAAAATGTTAGCCAAATTATTCCGAAAACGTCGGAAGACATATGGTCACCCACACATGAGTTCGCCACGCGTTCATAATCTTTGAAGTCGAGCTAAAATTCAGTTATAAAGATAACAGGTGCCAGATATTAAGTTATTATATGGTTACATTCCAAATTAACTTTTAAGCTTATTTCAAATTCCAAGGGTATTAAGCTTTAAATAAATTTTCCACACGATGCATATGGGGATTACACACTATCTACCCAAAAGTAAGGAGAAGAAGTTCATACTGGTGTCCGATCCAAAAATAAATCCAGAAAACCCCTTATCGTTTTTTTGATTTTTGAGAGCAACTGAAATTCGACGACATCTTTCTGAATTTTCACGATATTTGCTTGGACTTTTTATAAGAGTAGATCTATACATTTGAGTAATAAATTATGCAAAAGACATTTTGGTAACGCTTACGCATGCGCAGTTAAAAATTATTTAGCAAAAATGCTCATATTTCATCAATTTAGTATTTAATATTTTATATTCTGATTGAAGGGTGTTGCCTCTATTGTAATTTGTCAAGTTTTCTGAAACGCAGAGGCTACGTACACGGCGCCGTTTATGCTTTATTTTCAAGTCGACGGGTGGCGCCGTGTATGGGCAGAATATTTGTTCAAGAGTTAGGGCGGACGCTTGGGCGGGCTTTCAGTTTGGCGAGAGATTTTCTTGATATTGGCGAGAGATTGGTTTTTTCGTTAACGTTTAACGAATGGAAGTGACGTTGGGAAGCAAGTTCGTATTCTCAACTTGATTTAGCAATCAAAAATTACGAGAAAACAAAGTTTGTTCAGTTGTGGAAATCAAGTTCCCGGACAATTGAAGGAGCGAGAAAGAGAGGTCTAAATAGAGAAATTAAGAGCGAATTAATATATTCGGAAGTTAAATATTTTTGTATCCACTCTGGATCGTACAAAAGTCGAACTACTGGCCAACGTCCGAATCAAGGATAAGCGTAGCTACTTATTTTGAAAAAATAAAATTTTGAATTTAAAATGTAATTATTACTATTAATTAATGAATAATTTGATATTTACGTTGCGCAGGACTTATAGGCAAGGTTGCTTGGCCTTTATAAGAATTAAAGTTACGCCTGATGGAAAAGATTTAAAAATTGTTAACCTGAATGAAGAACACAATCATGAAGTTAATAATCATTACAAAAGGCGAACATCGGTGTTAACGTAAAGATTTTTACACTTTCACTGTTTTATTGCATTTTTTTAAACATTGTTTTGTTTTATTTTTTACAGAAAGCCTTTGGATGTTTGCCTCGACAAAGAGCGCTAGATGAGACCGCAAGAAAGCTGACAGAAAAAATGCTGGAATTGCGAGCAAACAAAAAGTTGATACAGAATGAAATAATGTCAACAACGAACACAGTTGTTAAACTAAAGGATCTTCATAATCTTGCGTATTCTCCAGGGCAAAGTAAACATTCCTTACAAAATACTTTGAGAAATCTGCGAAAGAAAGATTGAACTGTTGATCTGTTGAAAAATACTGAAAATGTTTTACTTGGAATTTTTTTACCAGAACAGTGTTATGAAAAAATTGTATGCAGCATATCTAGAAATTTTATTAGATTTTTATTTTAAAGTAAATGACAGAAGACTGCCGTTGTATATAATGCTGATAAAAGATGGGGATGGCAACAGTGAAATTGTAGGAATTTTTCTGCTTACTTATGAAACAGAAGAAGCAATGAGAGAAATGGCAAAGATTTTCAAGCTGCAAAATCCCAATGCAATAAAGACATAATGTATTCTAACTGATAAGGACATGAACGAGCATGCAGCATTTCAGTCAGAATTCCTTGATGCAAAACTACTTATTTGTTTATTTCATGCTCTAAGATGTTTCCGAAGGGAAATAACTGTGGATAAAAGACGCATCTCAAGTGGTCAGCGAGACACTTGCCTTGAAATTATACAGAAAATTGCTTCTGCGGAAAATGAGGAAGAATATGTTCGCTTTTACAGTGATTTAAAAAATACAGAGATCGAGTCTGTAATTGAATATTATGATGCTAACTGGCCTGAGATCTGCAGCCAGTGGGTTGTAGGATTGCAACAACGACAAGGACTGACCTGTGGGAACAGAACAAACAATAGACTGGAATCAATCAATCAAAAAGTTGTCCAAGTAGTAAAGCGTCATGGATCCATCGATGGTATGTTTGAAGATTTGTTGAAACTTATCAGAAGTCTCAAAACAGAGAGAGATTGTAAGGCAGAAAAGGCCCAAGCAAAGGTCCCCTTGAACGTGTCTGTAAGCTGCCAAAGTGAAATGCAATACTTCAACCTTTTGACTCCATTTGCATTTGCAAAGGTTTCGCAGAAATTCAAATGCATTGAAAAAGTAGAGGTTATTCAAGAAACTAGTGATGGAATAACTGTCAAATCTCATGAAGGTGTTCTTCATGTGAATGCTGACAAATGCCAAGCAACTTTTTTTGTTGGAATGGCTTTACCCTGCCAACACATACTGCGCTGCAGAAACGACAAGAACCTAGATTTGTACTGCACTGAACTCGTAGCTTCTAGGTGGACCAAGTGCCACTGCTGCTGACCCATGCCCTGAACAATTGCAAAACAAACTGTTAAAGTGCACAACCGTTATCACAGGACCCAGAGTTCTATCGCAGCATGAAAAATTTAAAGCTGCATCTTTCATTACTGCACAGCTTGCTTCATTGGCTTCCGAAGCTACTTGTCAATATTCCCAGAGGATGAAAGTTCTTGAGCAAACTTGCTTAACATCTGGCTCGAGGATAAGGAAGCTATTGTATCTGCAGTTGAGGATGATAAACAATGCGTAGGTAAGACGACACCACAAGAAGTTTCCGATATTCCAGAGACACAACAGAGACACCCAACAGCTCTTCTCAAAATGAAGTAATTGCGTCCGAAAAAGAAGATTCCTCAGGGCTCGTAGCAGAACTTCTCACGCCACAATATTGGTTAGAGAACACAGCAGCAAGCGACAAAATCAATTCTCAAAAGCAAGTTCCTGAACATGAAACAATTTTAAATCCTAAGCTGCCTTTCTGATTACCACTTAATGTTGTTAATGAAAAAAACTTGCCGAAACTGCCTCTCAAAATACCGAAAAGGGGCCGACCTAAAGGAAAAAATAAAACGGCTGTGAGTCTTCCAAAAAAGAAACAAGCAACCAGCCTTCCAAAAGATGCATCCAGCTGATAAGGACGCAATTATGCTAAGATGGTTTGTTTCTCGTTCAAATGTGGAAAAGGCTATAAAGGCTCATTATTAGATGAGGAAACCGTGGAACAGAATGTGAACAAAATATCCTCTGCTTGCCTCGATGAAAATGTGTGCATTTCTGGATTACTTCAATACTTCTCTCTAGATGGGTGGGAAGCTCTTCAACATGTCGTAAAAGTTAAAAAAGATAATCAAGTTTGGTTATGTCCAATGTGCAAAAAGAGCGCCTTAGAAGACAGCAGTTTTTGCAACTCATGCAATTTTTTATTTTAAAATAATTTTTTTAATATTTTTTATCTTTTAATACTTTTTCTTTTTCCTTTTTTAAATTTTTCTTTTTTCTTTACTTTGTGCAAAATAAAAAAAAATTTAAGAATATTTTTTTATATTTTTTTTATTTTAAAATATTTTTTTCTAATATTTTTTCTTTTTTAAATTTTTCTTTTTTTTAACATTTTAATCCAGTCGCGAATCCGCTCCAAACTCGCTTTCCGAACGCGTAGCCTCCGCATATGTCAAGGCACATGCGGAGGCTACGCCCAACGTTACTGTAGACGCATTTTGCCCATACATGGCGCCACTCATCGACTTGAAGACAAAGCATAAACGGCGCCGTGTACGTAGCCTCTGCGTTTCTGAAAATGGCATTGCATTGGGTTGAAAACCCTGCATGTTATAAACAAAATACTTACGAAAAAATTCCTATTTTTTTTTAAAGATACCTTTATATCTCCATGAATATACGGTTATATTTTCATACAAATGAACACAGATAAGTAAAAGAAGCCTCATAATCATATGCTAGAGCTATAACGCATTTCAAGCATTATATTTTACAGGGTGATCCAAACATTATTATTTTTTATTCAAGTTCCTCTCGAGGTTGCTGGTCCCCTATTTCCCTTCGGGACAAAACCTTTGCTGAAATATATAAGGTGTAACATGCTCTTTACTGCCCTGAATTTTCAGGATAATCCGCCAAGTGTTTTTCTAGAAGTATATATTTTTAATTAATTTTATATTACTATAACTGCTACTCTTATATAATTATTTTTCTAGATATTCGTGAAAACGTCTAAAATCCAAAGTGTCCAATTACTTTTGGGTAGATAGTGTAATTTAAATTACTGAATATGGAAAACTGTATAGTCTAATGAAAAACAATCTTGATTTTAAGATATTATTTAAATGACAGAATGATCTTCTGGCTCATTATTCCCATTATTCACTCTGTTCTTTTTAAAATCATACATTTACATTTCATTTGCTAGTTTTGTTAAAACGCTTACCTCCACTAGTAATGGGTATGCCATTAAAATGAATGACATCTACGAAGAGAGCATCTGTTGGATCCAAGCGCACGTCGTGATGTGTTCCATCAAAATAGGGACCTGCTGGGTCTAAGCCTAAGAACAAACGCAAATGGAGGGGAGAGTAGAGAAATTCTTATTGAAAGTTACTCATAATAAAAACTTTAAAGTTTATTTTAAAAACTTATACAGATCTATATAATCAACAATTTTCCATTATTTATGAAAATAGGAAAGAAAATTCCACAGACTAGATTCGAACCAGGAACCTTCAGATCACCGTGGTGTTTTTCCTTTTTCTATTACCTGTTATTCTTCCGATTCCTTTAATTTTTTCACCAACATAACCTGCAGCATGAGCTCCCAAACTATGGCCTATAAAATGTATATCTTCGGGTAAAAGGGAGAATGATTCCTATTTTTGATTAAAAAAAAAAAGTTAAATTTGTTCGAATTATGTTTATATTTGTGAAAGTCAAATCATTTGTCATACTTGAAGGAAGCTGACAAATTTTATGATCATGGCACTTAAAAGACGGGTATTCGCCGTAACTTGAGTGTAAAAATGATAAGCTCCAAACCTCCAATCTACAAGAATCACATTCACATCTTCTACTCGAAGAATTTCGTTCACTAATTTCTGCAAAAGAAAAAAGTGCATTTCCAATGATTTTGATACATTCCTGTTGTCGCTATTACATAAGCAAGTTATTTTCGGAAAACGGAATTAAAATTTTTCAATTTCATTACCACTTTTATACACTACTCTACAATACTTTAATGAAATCGATTTGGAACTCATGTTTGTGTGGTAACTTGCTCGTGAAACGTTATCGTAGGTGAAAATGGCTAGATATTGAGAGAGAAGTAATAAGCGTGTGCCACATTGCAGGCATTCGTGAAATTTCGGGAAAGCTATCAATGCCACGTTCAACAATTGGTGATATCGTATAGAAATGGAGCATTATAGGCATCAGAACTAAACTAATCTAATCTAACCTAACGATCTCCAAAATTCACTGAATGCGACCAACACGTGTTGAAGTGCGAGGTTAATAAGAAACACAAGAAATCACTCCAGGTCATCGACATGGAGTTCCAATAGGCAATAGGAGTCAGTGTGCATTACAACACTTTGTGGAAGGAACTGCATGCATCGGCATTCACGGATATGGAACGGCAAAAAAGCTAAGCATTTCGCCAAAAACCAAGGTTGCCAGACACCAATGGTGTTTGGAATGCCGACACTGGACTTAGAAGAGTGGAAAAACATTTTCTGGAGTGACGGATCAGAGTACGCTGTTCCAGTTGGATTGGCGTGTTTGGAATGTCTAGGGAGCGTGGCATTTGGTGGTGGGGTCAGACGTGGGGGTGTTTTTCATGACATGGCTTGCGACTCTTGCATGTCGTTGAAAGCAATTTAAACTCTGAAGCTAACAAGGATATTTTGGACATCGGTTGTTTCCTCGTTGTGGGAATTTTCTGATAATGAGGATTGTTATTTCAGGATGATCATGTTTCGGCATCCGTCAGGCAGTGGCACACAGACATGAATGTCAATCGCCTTCCATAGGCAGAGCCCTGATCTTAACTCAATCGAACATTTCTGAGACAAGTTGGAACGTCAAGTGAGGGCCAGAGAGGTAGTGGAGACCGGGGTTGGTTGTTACAGGGGCAGGTTGTTACAGACAGTTTAAAAAATACATCAATAGATGGTACCACCGAAAAAACCAGCGTGAACCATGGGAATCATCTAGCTGCTTCTTCCTCCATTACGACTGGCGATCTGCTGTGCATTGTTAGAAGGTAGGAATATTTTCTTAATTTTGGGTACCAAACTTAGGTTTCAGACACTCAGAATATCTTTACCTGCATCTAAACTGTTCAGAGTTCGTCCAACTACCAACATTCAATGAAAGATAGGTCTTCAATTAATCATTTGAGTGGTTAGAGTTTCAATTTGCTCAAGTCGTTTCGTTGGTGTGCACTTGCAAATCAAACATGGATGAATGGGGCAGGTGTTACACGAACCGAGGGGCTGGTTGATACACTGTAACACCCTACAAACTTCACTCCCCCTAGCTGCTACACCAACAAACATTCAATCAGGATTTAGAGTGTCAGGCATTTGGCCAACAAACCGTTCCATCTTTACAGATGATGAGTTCCTTCCATCTTTTGTGACGGATAGAGTGCGCCCTGCTGCTGAAATGATATCCCTGAATGAACCTGATCGAAATGACATCCCTTGCGAAGAAGTTTGCAAGTCACATGACGCCCCAACATCTACGATGGAAAAGGTGGATGTCCCAAGCTCCAGTGAAATGGGTGATGCTACGCTGCCGTCCACTTCAAAGGACTCCAGGCCATCTGAGAAAAAAACACATTATGTGAGCTCTGTAGACATTCATCCCTTGCCAAAAGCAGGTCAACCAGGAAAGGACGAAAGCGTAGACAGTGTGCTGTCTAACCCGACACACCCACAAGAAATAATCTACATGCCGAACGACAAAAGAAACAGGCACAAACACAGAAGAAATCTGGACAGGCTTCCAAAAGGAGACTTGAATTTCAAGGCAACCAAGCAATTAGGCAAACAGGCAAACCACCCTATCAACGGAAAAAACTCCAATCAAACAAACTATCCAGAAAAAAAGCATTCTAAAGATGACCACGAGTCCAGTTCAGAGGAGGATGAATGCCTGTGCATTGTCTGTGCAGAACCCTTCTCTAACTCAAAACCAAGAGAGAAATGGGTACAATGCACAGTTTGTAAGAATTGGGCCCACGAGAAGTGTGTTGATAATGATATCTTTTTTGTTTGTGTAAATTGTAACTCGGATGATGTGTAATACATGTAACAACTTACCCCTGACGTGTAACAACCAACCCCCTATTGGGGTAGGTTGTTACACGTTACCATGATGCATATAACATTTTTTTCCCAAAACTTTTCAAAAAATTTAAAAAACAATTATTGTACTCATTAAGGGAAAGTTTGATAATACTGTTCTGATTTTTTGACTTGTCTAGTATGATTAGAAAAATTTAAAAAAAAAAGGAAACGAAAAAGTGTAACAACCAACCCCGGTCTCCCCTACGTTCGAAATCCATTACTGACATGGGTTGGTTCTTGCAGCAAGAATGGACTGAAATACTGGAAGCTGTTTACAAGTATGTCCAGAAGGGTGTCTAACGTAATTTCAGTACGCGGAGATCCAACAAGGTTAAATAAAATAAAATATCATTTTTCATTACTTGTATACGGGTCATTCCATTATTGTTGGATATAATATATGAATTATAGCATCGCATTTCGTGGCATTCAGAACTGTTCCAGAGATTCTTCAGGCAATAGACTGCTTCATTTGAACTATCAACAGAACAGGCGCTGCCAACGGCGTTCTATCTATATCTGTTGTAAATAAATAGTTACCACTAGTAAAATTCTAACCCTCATACGTGACCAGAGATTTTTTTTTGGTTGCTTGTCTTTATCCTTATCCATGTATTTATAATATTTGCGAAAATCGAAATATAATTATTTAGATACTGTATAAATTACGAAAAATCACTTGACAATTGCAGTAAAATTCAGCCCTATTTAACAAATTTCTGCCATCCGAAGGCGCATTATAATTTCACTTAATTTTTGAAATGCTTCGAATTTAAACCTGTACATGCTTCCTTCTTTCTTGCTGATTGCAATGCAACCATTTTAAACATTTTTAATAAATGTATTTTTATGACTTTTAAATGATCGGTATTTCATAAATGAACCAAATATTTCTATGAAAGAGATATTTAATAAACAAATGAATGAAAACTATGATTTAAAATGGAATGACCCACATATTTCAGACACCACAATAATTCGTGTGAGGAACTTTTTTGTTATCTGCTTTCGTTTTCAAAGCAAACAACTGCCTACTGAGTCAATGTTTGGTGGTTCTAGTTTACGAAACTATCGTCTGTTATGTTACACTGTAACATTTATCACATGAATTTACGGATATGCATTTAATGTATGGGTAGCAGGATGTTGTGCCAGGAAAACCGAAGGAAGTATAGAGAATTTTTTGGAAGGCATTTGTCGCTGTGGATAAGAACTTACGAGAGACTGGATCGTTCAAGCCACAGGGAGCTGGCCAGAGTGCTAAAAGAAATTCGTTAAAAATAACCGTTCGCACACAGATTTTGAGGATATAATGTTGTATGGTGTGGCAGAAGCACCATCAGTAAACGGCGCTCATTCAACCTGCCCATGAAATGCATGATAAATAAACTGAAAACGAAAGCAACTTACAAAAACATTCCTCACATATATTACTGGTGCCTGAAATATGCACTTCCTACTATTTGTTCCCTAGCTCAAAATATTTTGTTTACAGTCCTCTACCATCTGTAAAACTTTTTTCCATTTGATTTGAGACGCCCTATATTGAATCTTGAAAGCTTGTCGCTGAACAATAAGAG
The DNA here is from genome assembly GCA_023313115.1 of Rhysida immarginata. Classification (NCBI taxonomy): domain Eukaryota; kingdom Metazoa; phylum Arthropoda; class Chilopoda; order Scolopendromorpha; family Scolopendridae; genus Rhysida; species Rhysida immarginata. Next base: position 595,340 of record JAHWFO010080167.1, on the reverse strand, counting down.
AAGAAAGGAAAAATCATTAAATACCAAATCAAAAATATTCTACAGGGTGTTTCTAAATTATCTTCTGTATTATACATGTTTATTACTCAAAAACTATTACAAATTTTAAATTGATTATTTTATTCACAAAGAAATCCATGAGTTGATAATGCAACACGTGGTTGGCGCGTAATACCATTGTTGGCGCGTTGTTCCATTTTTCGCAAGATGCAGTAAACAATGGCGAGTGTTCAAGAAAAAGCTCAGTGCGTGTTATGGCTTGCGGAATTTCAGTCAATGATTACAACTCAGAGAATGTTCAAATCAAAGTTTAAAACGGAGCCTCCAAATCATAAGTCAATTAAGCTATGGCATGAAAAATTTTTAAACACAGGCAGCCTCTTACACAAAAAGGGTGTTGGTAAATCTTCAGCGACACCACACAGAGTAGAAATGGTCTGGGAGGCGTTCGATCGTAGTCCCCGTAAATCACTTCGCCAAGCGGCTCGTCAACTGGATATGCCAATGAAATCTGCACATAAAATAGTGAAGCACTGCCATCGTCTTACACCCTACAAAATCCAGATGATGTATTAACTAAAGCCAGATGACCGAAAATGATCCCACCTTCCTTGAGGACAATCTGTTTTCTGATGAGGCAACATTCCATACTTCCGGAACAGTAAACCGACACAACTGCCGCACTTGGGGCTCACAAAATCTCCACGTTCTAAGGGAGCATATACGCGACAGCCCAAAGGTTAATGTTTGGTGCGGTTAATGCATGATCGAGTAATCGGACCTTTCTTTTTCGCTGAAGACACCATTACCGCTACAACTTACCTAGATATGCTGGAGAGCAACCTGATTCCACAGGTGGAAGAACTGCAGCCCAACATAGTCTACCAGCAAGATGAAGCACCTCCTCACTGGGGCCGGCAAGTTAGGCAGGGCCTTGATACGAACTTTCCAGGACGATGGATTAGAAGGGATGGACCAATCCTTTGGCCCTTTCGCTCACCCGATGCGAACCCTCTGGATTATGTGAAAGACAGAGTGTACAAGGCCAACGTTGATGACATTGAAACTCTCAAGAACAGAATAATTGAAACAATCGCTGGGCACATTGAAATTTATTAAGGTATGCTAAGAAACTTTTTGAGTTTTTCTTTGTGAATAAAAAAAAACATGTTAAAATCTGTAATAGTTTTTGAGTAATAAACACGTATAATACGGGAGATAATTTAGAAACATCCTGATTGCGAGTAAACAATAAATCACTATGTGAAAAACACCATAATGTTCACTGTCTCCGTTGACTAGCGGAGCAATATCTGTGTCTTCGTAAACTGTAAAACTATTATTAGGTTTGATGAGAAATTTACATTTCAAGTTTATTAACAACTTTAGAAAATTAGGAATTTTGCCTCTGTGATCGCCGAGCATGACTCCTACATTTCTTATCATGGGAACACGACTTTAAAAAGCTTTTGTAAAAGTATTTCGCAGATGAATGAAAAACTTAGCAACATTAGCGTTTCTTATTTCCTTCTGTGTAATTTAAGTGGTATCGAATATTTTTCGTACACTTTGTAGCTGCTAACTTTGATGACTATGATGCATCACTTGATACTCTCATCGGAAGCAATTGATTCTCTTCAATGATAACGCAGTGACAAAAACGCAAGCAGCCACACGATCGATAAGGAAAACTTTTATTATTTTCATTGAGAAAAATTGACATTTGATAGGTTCAAAATCGGCTTATATCTGAATTTTCAGTACAATTGCAGCTAATGGATTTACGTACAATCAGCTATTTATTAAAGACAACAATCATTCTTCTTCATTCGCATAACTAACAAATTGGTTTGGTGTATTTACAATAAATTGGATTTTGAGAAGCATAGAAAGATTTTTATAATTAATGAACAAATTAAACCTTAATCATTCTTGAATGATACTTGAGAAATTAGTCCATTATGAATAAGAATTGTTTAATAGTATAAGCAAAAACAACATTGGAAAACTCTAGTGATTATTTCATGAATCGATTGAAGCGATACCGGATTTTCTGAGTATGATCGACACTTAAAATTTCATCAAGTGAATTTCTTACACTTATTCTGGAAATCGTATGTAATCCATTCGAGTAAACGATTAAAAAGTAGTCATTCACTAAACGACTGTAAACGGAACAGGTAAAACGCATAAGCAAGTCACTATGTTTCAATAACCTCAAATCAGCGAGAAAGACACGGCAATCTGTGAGATTGCATCGACACATTAAAGTAATATTTTGCTACAATAAATATCAATGTAATAACTAAATGGAATACAATTTCCAATTTTTATATTTCCAATTGGAATATAATGGCTCCGAAAGTAAAGTTTCTTAGAACACAAATATTCATACAAATTTTGAGTTAACTTTATGCTTGAGCTTAGAAAAAATAACAGAAGCGATTCATCAAGTCCAAGTATTACGTTAATTGATCTTATAGTAATTTCTCATGAAGTGATTCTACACAAACGGAAACGGAAAATGTTTTACACCATAATCAATGCCGGTACATGCATCACACTTTAAGGTGATGTCCAACTAAGAAAGATAATGATTAAAATTTCGCTTTATTCAGAAACGATACATCTATGACAAACAACCATGGATTCCTTTTTTTTATCGCTTTCCATGTTTTTTTTTATGCTTACCCCGGCCCATGCTAATTCGGTATGAGCGATAAATCCGTGAACGATTATTTTAAGTGGTAGTCCTATTCTGTAGTTAGAGGATCGTATTCTTTCGACAGTCGGCGTTATTACCTGCAATAGAAAGAAAAAGTAAGGTGTAAAAATCTGTGCAACTTAAATATTCATTTAAACATTAGCTATTGACCATAAGAATAGCATGTAATCCGTCTTGTAAAATTTTTGACTGAACAAATTGTTTAGCTAAAGAAGGGTTCGAATTTTTGTTCCAAAAACGTCAGAAATTTTATTATGCAAAAACAGCACAATAAAGACCAAAATTTAGATATTTTATGGCTGTCAATTTACAGAAACTGTGCTATATCATTTCTTTATTGCACATCGAGTTTTTTTGAGAGAAACTGAATCAAACCTAAACTTTCATTGCGTTTCATCGCAGGTTGCTCTGCTTTAAATCAAGCAGGATACCTTTAGACATTTGGGGGCACATTAAAATATTTCCAGGTGTCCCTTGTAAAATCTATGACCTAACCTAATTTATATATCAAGTTCCAAGTACAATGTTACACTGCAACACAGAATATTATTAATATATTTTATTAAAGATTAATGTATAAGTTTAAGCCCTAATAATAGAAAATGCACAATATGAAGTTATTGCCTCACATGGGTCCGTCATGACTATGTCGATGGCCGAAGGTGATATCGCCTGGCACGGCAAGTCACTGGATGGGTGACCACTGGTGGCATGCAATCTTTACCTTCCACCCCCGTGCTTCGGAGGGCACGTAAAGCCGTCGTTCTCGGCTGCTGCTACCAGCTTACAGCAGTCGTTAAAAATGCGGAAGGCAACGGGAAACCACCGCATTATTCTCCCTTCCCTAGTACAGTCAATTTACTACGTACTGTCGACTAATTAACACCACACTCACACACAATATGGTCCGCTGTCATTTATTCTTTGTCATGACTCTGTATGTCATTCTCTATTCACTGTTTTATTTCGTCATTTGCTACATATTTGCCATTATAAATAGTTATGTCACCTTCGTATTTTTTTAATAAAAGAAAGTTCAAATAGTTTTACATGGGAGATATCAGCTATATAAGTGCAAACAGCAGGGGACAATAATTTGAAATAGACCTGAAAGAATTCTACAATTGCAAAAATAACGTTATTGAAATTATTTTAGTAATATACAAGATGAGTCTGAAACCCTGTCATAAACTTCGCATGCGTACTCCCCATGGCTAATTAAGAAACAAATGTCAAACTTCGCATGCGTACTCCCCATGGCCAAATAAGAAACAAATGTCCTATCAACATGGGTCTGAAACTCAACCGTTAATGACTAAAATGACGTCCAAATGTGGGCACATTTCAGCATGGTTGCACGTCAGTTTCTGAATGACCGTTTTCCCGCAAGATGGATTGGATGTGCGGGGCCAATGGCATGGCCTCCTCGTTCTCCCGAACTCAATTGTCTTGATTTCTATCTGTGGGGGCATGTTAAGGATAACGTGTATGTAACACCTGTCTAGGATGCGAATGAGCTATGGGGCCGCATTTTCGGTGAATTTGATGCCATTAGGAACCGCACAGGAGTGTTAGAACGTGTTCGCCGTTCGTTTCAGAGACGTCTGCACGCTTGGACGTCATTTGGAACAATAGCTGTAAAACAAACCTCACAGGGGCACCCACATTTGGACGCCATTTTTCTCGTTAACGGTTGAGCTTCAGACCCATGTTGATAGGACATTTGTTTCTTATTTGGCCATGGCGAGTACGCATGCAAAGTTTGTGACAGGGTTTCAGACTCACCCTGTATAATAATAAGTGCATTATTATAAGTTATCCCGATAATTCTCTTAATGTCCGTGGGAGGTATGCTTTCACAAATATCATCTTTCACATATGGACAATATTCAAACAACAACCTTTATACCATAAACATTTACTGTATACAGGGTGTATCTAAATCCCTGTCACAAACTTCTTGAAGTGATTCTTTACAACAAGATGAAAACAGAAGTTCATATAAACATAGTTCAGATAACGAACGTTTATTAGATTTCCGCAGTTAAAATTGAAGTTTCAGCATCTGGATTTTCCACTCTGTGGATGGCAAGTGATATGCGGAGAAGCTAACCTGCCATTCACAGAGGACAAAATTAGCTGTTTGGAACTTTTGATAGATTTTTTTATGTTTTTTTGATAGATATTAGATATTTATATGAACTTTTGTTTTCATCTCGCTGTGGGGAATCACTACCAGAAGTTTTTGACAGGGGTTTAGATATACCCTGTATACCTATCCATAATACAAAATACCCTGGAGCTTTGCTTTATATATCTTTATTGGTTAAATAATGAAACAACGAGATAAACGTCCAAAATTAGAGGGGAAAACTCAGCCCCCTTAGAGCAATATTATGAAACAAAACCAACTGAAAACCAAGTGTCATCATACGAATTAGCTTAAGTGTTTACTAGATCAGTGGCAGCACTGATCATCATTAAGTGCAGAAAATATTCAAGTGAGAGTACGATTTCCTACGGTGTACGAATGAATTAAATAATTCCAGAAACTTTTATAGGTATTTCAAGAGAATAACTAGAGTAATTCGTAATTTCTATTATCAACATGAATAAAAAAGAAGTGGTACTCGTGTTTCAAAAAATTTAAATAAAATTTTTAACGAGACTGCTTAATTATTTTGATATATAAACGAGTACTAACCAAAATTTCCGAGAATTTTTTTGTAAGAAGCCGTAAACGCACCCTATACCTTAATTTCCGCCGTCACGATCAAAGTATTCACCTCCGGCACTTATGCAACGACTCCAGGATTTTCTCATTTTGGAAGCACTCTTGAAGTCTGAAGGCTGTAGGGTGTTCAAGACCGGTTGCGATTCCACTTGGATATCTTAAATGGAGTCAAAACGTCGCCCTTTCATTTTAGGGAAGAGGTAAAAATCGCATAGGTCCAGGTGAGGAGTGTAGAGAGGGTTAGGGACCGTTGCCATGTTGTGTTTTGCCAGGAATTCCTTCATAATGAGCGAGGTGTGTGGCAGGCACTTTGTCACGGGGAGCAACAGTCTTTGCTCTTCCAAAACTCGGGCCGTTTACGCAGTCTTTATTCCCCTCAATCTCTTCAAAACTTACTTACTTACTTTTCAAACCCGCTTATCCGTTAGGGTCTCAGCAGCCCTATGGAGGATCTCCAGCGATCGCGATCTTCCGCCATCAGGCGCATGTCCTCCCTGGTAATATCCACGCGACTCGAACCCAGATTCTCCATGTAGTCTAGCCACCTGGTTCTAGGCCGACCCCTTGGTCTCTTACCCACCAGCTTGGAAAGTAACAAATGCCTAGGAAGACTAGTTTGCGGCATCCGTATCACGTGGCCATACCAGCGCAACTGAGATCTCTCAATGCGGAGAAGTAGCGGCTCAACACCTAATTGTGCTGCTGTACACTCTATCTAGTAGGGTAACATCTGCCACACCTCTCAGAAATCTCATTTCGGCCGCTTGTACCCGCGATCGCACTCTTTCGATCATTACCCAAGCCTCATGACCATAGGTGAGAATGGGGACAAAGATAGATTTGAAGACGGAGAGCTTGACTTTGTTACCCCGCTCGCAGTAATCTCTTCAAAACCTCGCAGTAAAACTTCCTGTTGACAGTCTGAACAGATCGAATAAATTGGAAATTTGCAGAAGCACAAGAACACGTTGCAATACAAACAGCAATAACTCACAAAGAAATGCGCCTACGATTACGAAACTTGGCAGAGCAGAAGCTGAAAGATGCACCATAATGCTCCAACTAAATGACGTACATTTGAACAAATTTCGACTGTCGTTATTTTACGTCTTATGCATTCATGATACGCCATTCTAAGCTGTTTGATATATTACATGCCATATTTTAGCACTGAAAGTTTCCCACCAAGAGGAATATAGCGGCAGAACCTCGTAATGTGTTTGGTTTGGACGGAATATTCAAGTTCTCGGATATTTTGGGTAGCACCTCGCAGATGCAAAAATTAAAAGTACTCCACTTACAGAAATGTTCTAAACAGCTACAGCCCTTGAGAAGGACCTTTGTATTGATATTTGGAGTCCCAAATTCGGTGTATGAAATATGCTTATGTCTTTTTATGTATTTTTCTGATTCTTACTTGAGGTCCCTCAGGATTGTCTCTTGTGTACAGTAGAAATTCCACCTTCATTCTCGCAGGTGTTAAGGGAAATAAGTTGATGGGACGCAACGCCGAATAGAAGCGCCTGTCGTTTGTAATACAACCATATTCGCCGTAACATCGCGTGGGACCTTTAAGAAAGAACGTTTCAATTAATTAAGTATTCCAATATTTTCGCTTCTCTGTATTTTGATCTTTGCTTCTAATGGATGTCAAAAATTATCATAAAAATTTCCAACTTTATTATTATGTATTCTTTAAACAGCCAAATTCCATTATGTTTTGAAGGAAAAATGATTTAAACGAACGATGTCCCAAAAAATATAATACAAAAACATTTTAAGCAATTTGTTTATCCTCGTAGTTGCAGGAAATTGTAAACATCTTTTAACCAAAATTTGGGTGTTAATAATTTGATTACTTATATTTTTGTATTAACACCTTTAAAAAAATTCGCTAAATTAAAAATAAATTAAATATTGCAGGCCAAATTTTTTTTAACTACAAGACCATGATTAAATGCGTTTTCAAAACATCATCATTATATGCATTTTCACTTAGTTATTTTTAATCAGGCATTAAAATTGAGCTGTAAGATAGGGGCCATTTATTTTAAGAAAAGAAATAATTTAGGTACAGTTTAGTGTGAATTTCTTTTATTAGCCATATAGAAGGTCTAACGAAAACAATAGGCTTGTTATACGTAGTTGGTTTTACAACTGAAATAAAAAAAAGTATCTATAAAAATATAACCTAATACGGTAAAATCTGTATAATCAGGAATTGCTGAGGAACCTAAAAAATATGTACAGTAAAGACAGGTTTCCACAGTAGGGAGGAGAAATATCGCACCCAGGCTGCAACACTGCCATAAGTCAAAAACAGTAATTTTTACAGGAGAGCCTGTCAAAGTTTTGACACTACATAAACATCTAACAAAACAAAACAGAATCAACTGCCCTATACTGGAGAAAGAGAGCAACTACAGTTGTGGCGGTTTTGCAGCATACAAAGTTATGTATTTACAGTCTGTACAGACATAAAACTGAATATCGTTGTTTTTTGACTTATGGCAGTATTGCAGCTTGCGTGCGATATATACCTATACCTCTGGTCGGGATAATATTTTTTTTCAGAAAGGACAGGTTTACAGATTATAGAGGGTCCAAATTAGACAGGTTTCATTGTATACAGTAAAATCCTTGTTAACGACCATCCGAGTTTAACAACTTCTTTTGCTTGGTCCCTCAGAAATTTACACAAAAAATTTGTTAGCGTAACGACCACCTTCCAACTTACGCGACCAGTGACCGGCATTTTCGATCCCTTGTGTATATAAACAGGTACTAAAATTTTTTTCTCCAGTATAAGATAATAATTATAATACCGAAGAAACTCTTCAAACACATCACAATTACAAATAGAAAAGGAAAGGAAAAATTCCGCGACGTGGACTCAAACCAGTGATCATGCCTATCGCAGGCACCCTCTTACCATTGAGCTACTGCAGAAATGAATCATCTAAGCTGTTACAATATGCCCAGAAGGACTTCCAAGAAGTCATGAATCAGCTCAAGTGGCAAGGCAGACCCCTGAATCGCAAATCGGGGATACTCCTTACCCTTAAACCATCAACTAAATTGATGAAATTCAACACAAAGAGAAGATAATAATAAGAGTGGTGCCAGCGACAGGCATGGTCCCTTGTTCGAGTCCAGGTCGCGGAATTTTTCCTTCCCTTTTCTATTTATAATTCTATAACGACCAGTTACGCGACCAATTAGATCCTAACCTAAGTGGCAATTACATCACTATATCTGTAATCAATCAATCAATCAATCAATCAATCAATCAGAGTCAAGAGATATTGATATTGATACTGCTTACTATGTCAGGCAAACGCAAGTGCCTATCCTTGGAAGACTGGATGTGCTCGAAATCATTCTGAAGACTTAATTTTCACTAGAAAGACATGAAATGCACAACAAAGTAACTTAGATTCTTTCATAAAGAAATAAACATATCTGTTTTTAAACATGTTGATTTGTAATTTTATGATTGAACGTATATATATAATGACCCTCTGAGCTTAACGCCCACTTGTTTTGTTCCATGGGTAGTCGTTATATTTAGGTTTTATTGTTATTCCTTGAAAAATTATAGCCACACGATATTATTCGTTTAACATTTTACCACTTGAAGAGGTTTTCATAACTAATCTGGCCATAATCCATTGATTTTTATGTACAGGGATAGGTAAAATCCATTGTTTATTCCATTTCTGTTCATTGAGGATCTTCAACTAGATTCGACGAGCTCGGCAATACATTGCCGCTAGTGAAGGTCATTTTGAACATATGCTATAATGTTGTATAGTGATAACTCGCGTTTTCATTTTTACTGTTTATAAACTGACTGAAAATAAATGATTGTTAATTTAGCGAACTAAGTAAATACGCAATTACCTAAAACTCGCACAATGATTCACAACAAGTATAAAATAAAACTTCGGCATTTTGATGGGGAGATCAGATTGAGCAAAATTACAATTAGATACAGAATTATAATAGATCAAATTTTTATTATAAAATATCCAACGTTGGAGTTGGTGTATCCAGTTAAACTTCCCATTACAATTATTAGACACTAGCAGAGGTACCCGGCGTTGCCCGGGATAATTACACTTGTAGGTAAACAAATTTTGCAATATCTTAAAAATAAACGCATGAAAAGGCTTAGTATTAATACAGTAAAAATTCATAATGAAAATTCGAAAAAAAAATTTTAAATGCTCACAATGGATGGACTTCTCCAAGTATGCACTGCTGGCCTAAATAATTTCTTAGTCACGTAATCTTACTTTAGATGTACACTTGATGTTGTTGTAATTCCCACTCTTCTCTCGATGTCTTGAAGCAAGACTTGGCCGTTCATAACTTTGTGTAGTCTAGCGTCGCCGATTCTTCTTGCTAACCATTTGCTCAATACAGCACGGAGCTAAAGGAATGCTTCCTCTGTCGTCTTTTCACTCTTTCTCAATAGTCTGCTAACTCTTCATTATCTCCAGTTACTGATCATTTTTAAAGATTTTCAAGAAATTGTTAAGTACTACGCACTCTCTTTTCTAAGAAAAACCTGAATAACAGGAATTCTATGCATTGTTACAAATTGAAACTTATGTATATTGCACAAAATTTGCCTTGCATTGTTGGTCATAAGATATATCTTGTTGAACCTTGCATAGTGTTGGTGCATTGCATGTTGATACCTATTGTTGCACAAACTTTTCTTTGCATTGTAGGTCATGAGATATTTATTGTTGGTCCGTGCAGAGTGTTTGTGAATTGCGTGTTGATACCATTGTTGATAACTACTGTTGCACAAACTTTGCCTTGCATTGTTGGTCATCATGAATATGCCCTGCCATAACCATGAATGTCGATTTTTTATCGATAATTTTTATTTTTCCGGCATCTGAGGTAGACAGTGACCTTCCTCGCGCTTTGAGGGTCAAGTATGCAAAATTTCATCAAGATCGGAATAAAACTGTAGATTTGTATAAGAAACAAACAAACCCACAAACAAACCCACCCACAAACATCCTTCTTCTCTCTCTTTATATAAAGAAGGATGTTTGTTTGTTTGTGGGTTTGTGGGTTTGGGTGTTTGTTTGTTTGTTTTTTATACAAATCTACAGTTTTATTCCGATCTTGATAAAATTTCGCATACATGACCTTCAAAGCATGAGGAAGGTCACTGTCTACCTCAGATTTCGAAAAAATAATAATTATTGATAAAAAATCGATATTCATGATTATGGCAGGGCATATTAATGAGAAATATGTCATGACCAATAATACAAGACAAAGTTTTTGCAACAATAAGTAACAACAATGGTATCAACACGCAATTCACAAACACTCTGCACGGACCAACAATATAAATCTCATGACCAACAATGCAAGCAAAATTTGTGCAACAATAGGTACCAACAATGGTGTCAACACGCAATTCACCAATAACAATGAGCACAAAATTATTCAAAGAATCATAACAATGAACATAAAATGATGATGCAATGACAGAACATTCGTTTCCAAGAATTATTAGTAATGAACAGGAAATGGATATAATAGACGATATAGATAGGGCAGTCTCTCTCCACGAGGCAAAGGAGGTACACGTGTCTTCCTTCAGCTCCCTAACAAGCGTTCAGACGATTAAGAAAAGTGATTGTGTTTCTTTGTCTGTGTGTATTTACCTACAAGCGTAATTATCCCGGGCAACGCCGGGTCCTCTGCTAGTTATATATATAGAAGAAGATTGTTGTCTAACAATTAAAATTGGAAATTTAATCGGACACGCCCACTTCAACTTTCATTGGAAGGCTTAAGTGTAGTAGCATATAGGACAGCAAAACACATGTCATGACTTATAATTAACATTTAATTGAAAACCACTATACGATTTAATTTATATTTTTAATGATAATCATTATGTCGTTTTGGTTCATTTTCTTCCCTTGTTATATTTTTGGGGTCACCTACGTAAAACGGCTAGTCTATAGCATTGACATCAGAACTCGTGAACAGTTACTCCAACGGATAATTGATGCGGCCAATCAAATTCACAGTGTCATAGATCATAGTGTTTATGATTCGATAACTCGTATGTGTCGTTGTATTCAGACCACGGTCTATAGATATACATGGTCATCGAGCTTCGGCCATTTTCCACTGTTTCGAGAAGCTAAGGAAAAACAGATCGCGCCAGGTGCTGCATAGATCGCACTTAGGCTAAAGCTCTATAGAGGGTGTAAATGGACGACGTTTCACAAATTTAAGGATATGTAGAGGATGAAACTGAGCAAAAAAAGTCTAGTCGCGTTTTTCGATCTGAGGCTCCGTTAAAAAGTTATAGCGCTTTAAAGTTTCGCGACGTCACTTCCGGAAATCTATCTTTGTACAGACGCTGAACAATTTTTAACTTAGCGCTATAACATTTTAACGGAGCCACAGATCGAAAAATGCGACTAGACTTTTTTGCTCAGAGTTTCATCCTCTACATATCCTTAAATTTGTGAAGTGTCGACCATTTACACCCTGCATATACCGGTACCATTTTCGCCATTTTTGGCCTTATCGTAGGCTCAACTGCTTATTAAAATTCTCGAAAATCACTCGTTTTTATGCAATTTAACGCTCATCGTAAGTATACATAAATTACATAAAAAACGAGTGATTTTCGAATTTTAATAAGCAATCTATACAGGGCCGTAGCCAGGACGTTATCTTGGGGTGGGGGGGGTCGATTTTCAAAAATTCCGGACCTTTTTTCAAAAATTCGACTGAGTCGGACCTTTTTCCATAATGGGTTGTTCGTCGAACCCCCTCGACCCCCCCCCCCGACTACGGGCCTGCTATACGAAAAGGCCAAAAATGTGTTCAGTTGTCCATACTTGTATACAATGTATATAGAGCTTTAACTAAGGCCGGTGTCTGATATTCAACAAAATTATGAGTTTTTCATTGAAACTGAAAATGATCTGCGATAGAGATTTTCATTGAAACTGACAATTAAATTAAAGTTTCTATCTGCCGATAGGGCGGCGCTGCAGGCGCAGTTGGGCTGATTGTACATGCAGCGCCACTTTTCAATAGAGTTCCCGCCCTACCGGGAGCTAGAAACTTTAGCTTCATTTTAACAATGGAGGTCGATGACCATGAATATCTATAGACCGTGATTCAGACTCAACGAACAGCCATGCCGTACTATGATGCAGAGAGGCGGCCGCATCACGTGGCACCGTAAGGGGGCAGCATAAGCGAGCACTATTATAGAGCATAAGGGCCGGCATTTTTGAAAACTTGCATAGACTTGCATCATACAGAGAAAATCTACCGCATGCCCCTGTCAAGGAGCTCATACTAAACACTTGTTACAGTAAATCGCATACTCCCTTATGCTTTTAAAATGAAGCTATAAGTTAACAAAATTTGTTTTGTTTACCTATTTACAACTACACTAATGAAACGTTGATCTGTTCCAATTCTGTATCTAATTGTAATACGGCCTATGTTCATTTTTTTTGGCTCAATCTTATCTCTTCAGCAAAATGCCGAAGTTTTTTACATTGGTTGTATATAAACTTTTTTCCCTTATTTTTACGTGTAGAAACGGACCTCGTATAGTCAGCCCACTATTTTTGTTACAACTTATATACAGCGTTTATTTTATGTTTTAAAATAGCCATCATATGCTTGATCACTTGATAATTCGTTTTTATATGAGATACATATTTGTTATGTAACTCTTACGTATTCTGAAAGAAGAAACAATAGCGTTTATAAAAACGATCCTAATAATTAAAATAATCCTCTGGGTTTAATCCAAGGGCGAATGAAATAAGCAGTTTAAATTTCGGATTTCCAGAAAAATAAAAATAAAAAATAAAAAAAATAAAAAAGCAAAACTGTCATATATGAAAAGAGAATTCATTAAATTAATTTTTATTCTAAAATATAAAACATTAAATCATGCACGTACTTACCAGAAAAGGTGGTCGCGTTTGAATTTCCACTGAGACTCGAAAAAATTCTGGCCAATGGAAAGAGTTCATTCGTCATTTTGCATTGGAAAATCATTATAATGACTCCTGTGTACACAGTGAACGAAAATTTCATCCTAGAAAGCTAAAATTCGATAAAATACATAGCATAAGGATAATGATACTCATAAGAGTAACGTCGCTAGAAAATATAACGATTGTTTTTGTTACTTTGATAACAACGCTCGAAAAAATCTACAAACTATTTAAATTATATATTATTCGTATTCCAGGGCATTAATAGTGAATATTCTCTTCTACAGAAGACAGCAGTAACACTTTGGATGCCTCACATTAAACTTCTGTATATGATTGTTAGTTGATCAGACAAATTTATTGTATTGTATATTCATGGGCGAATGGGATTTCTTAAATGTGAAAAAATTGCCATGGATAATTTTTTTTCTCAAAAGAAGACCACTCATTTCGAAGGAGGGATCATAACAGGGGCGTGACAGTGACAACGACCGTGAGGAAGAGGGAAAGTAGGTTCGAAAGGGACAAGGTCTTCAAGTTCAGCCGCCAATGAAGATGCCGCTTCGTAATAAACTACGGTCCAGGTCAAGGCCTTCATTCATCTTTTATTCTTCCCCTTTGTTTATTTAATATACAGATTCCTTTTTTTTTAAATATTTCATAATTTTTAATATCTTTTATAAACAAATGTAAAGTTTTCAAAATAAGAGTAAATTTAACGATTTGACAAACAACTTTAATCGTTTTTAAAGCAACTTTTATGGAGCTAATTAGAAATGAGAACTAAGTTTGTTTAGTCATTGTTTGTTGTTACTTTGATCTAACCTTTATTTAAACATTCGAAAATAAATAAACAATTTAAATTTATCCTTGGACTAACAGGAGTAGACTTACGAATCATGAATCGATTTTTTTCATTAAATATGATTGTTGTTAATCTCAGATTATAATTTACGTAATGTGAAAGAAAAGCGCATTATTTTATATCCCCCCCCTCTCTCTCTCTCTCTCTCTCTCTCTCTCTCTCTCTCCCTCTCTCTCTCTCTCTTCTATCTCTATTTTACCTTTTTTGGTGTCAAGAATGTTAAATAATCATTGGATCTATTGGAAATTTGGAAATTTACCCAAGCATATGATCAGCCTGCATGGGCTTTACAGTACTTAATCTTCCAAGTTTGTTATAGTAAAAGGATAAACACAAACATCCATGCCCTCGGCGGAATTCGAACCCGCGATTCATTTGTTTCGAGTCTCCGCGCTCTCAGTCACCGAGCCACAATCATATTTTTTCCATAATGATATTATTTGATAAACGAATTGAATTTTAACACGTTTTTAAAATTATTTTGCTTCATCAATTAAAAACTGAAATTAAAAATTTTACACTATCACTTTTGTTTTATTTTCATTTATTTGAATGTAAATGAAAATGAGAGCTATGGAAAATATATCAATTGAAAATTTTCATTTGGATGGAATCGGTAGTTAGCTACAAAAATATGCCATATATCGTTAACGTTTCCTTAAAAATTGATTCCTCTGCAAAAAGTATCTTTCATAACGTATTTCAAACAGAAACATTTGTTATAAGCGAAAAATATCTTATGTAATGCTAGTTTTATAAGCCAATATAATGTCAGAAAAATACGGTTGAGAGCATCTAACATTTTATGGTGAGAAAAATGAAGACAAATGCATTGATATAGGTGAAAACTTATCAGAAGTTTAAACCATAACCGAAAGCAAGTAGATGAATGAAGTAGTTTAAAAGATTTTTAAAAAAGAAATCTGAATAATTACAATTGCAATCGAAACTATTGTAAATGAAAATTAAGAATAAAACAGTTTAAAATTATGAAAATTATGATAGATAATTATAAATTAACACTACACTATTTTGATCTTATTGTTAATAAATTTGTAACGCAATCGCTTTTGTTCAGTAGCTCTGAAAAACATTTTTATTCACGGATTGGAAAAAAAATTGTCCTTCAGCTTTCTCTTTTATCCAAAAATACTTGCGAAACGCTTATATATAAATTTATCATTTTTATACGAGGGGAAAGTCAAGTTTGACTTTTATTAAGTTGACATATAGATTATACAATATATGTAACTTATTCTTTTACATATCACGAGCGCGAAACATGTCCTCGCATATATCATCCAGAGAAATATCGTTTTCGTCTTCCATTATACAGAGATTGCTTTTCCATAATAACTTTCCCACTTATAAATCTTAATGTTTGCATACCTCTGGATTCGATCTTAAGCTCAAGAAATTAATTATTCACTTAACAGTTATTTCAGTCATTACATGTGTAACGTTTATATAAAGTGAATTGTAATCGCTAAGACTATCTAAAATATAAGATTTTTTAGGAAAATCACACAAACGAGGGTGTAATACTCACATTTGTGCTTTCACTCTTTCTTGAGATGCAGTAAACTTCAAAGGTCGATGCTGAAGAAATGTTTAAGGTTGGTATATATGCTTTCTATTTTTATTTCAGGAACTAATTTCCATGACATCATATTCTTCTTTTTTGTAGCATTTGCGTTCCACTTTTTTTCTTGTTTTTCTTCAAAGTTGAGTAATAGTAACCATTGGCAGTGGAGATAACCATGTCCTTTATCTTCTTTAAACATAAAAAACAAAACAATATATTCACGCAACAGATGAAGAGAAGAAAGATGAATAATAAAATGAAAGGTATTAATATCGTAAAGAATAAGCAAATCAAAAAAAAATAATTATAGTTCAGATTTGAAGGGCATGGCGAATAAACGTTGAAAGCTTCGTTTCCTGGAATACATATTCGGTCATACTGTAGATTCTTTACTGTAAGGAAAAGAAATAAGTCTTAACCTTCGAGCATAAAAATAGAAGGTAATAACACTGATCATAACACTGATCAATGAACAATAACGTTATATAATTATAAGATACCGTTATTCCGAAAAAACTGATGGCGCTCTGAAATTTAAAAGTTTTATCAACGAATTTCGAAATAAATGCAATAGAAATGAGAGGAACAAAATTCTCAGGGAATACTAACCTGGCTCTATCAAAATCAACCTCGATCACACAGGCGGAAAAAAGGCTCAGAGAAAAACAAATAGAGAACAATTTAATTAAAATCCCAGGATGTGTTTTATCTAAAACGTGCACTACTTTTTTTTTTTAAAATAAGCCTTAGAGCGTAAAATATAATTATTGTCTTAAAACTAAATTACGACGTAATGATAAAAAAGTTCCTACGTGTAAAAATCAAAAATTAAAAAATAAAAAGTTTGCACATTCTCAAAGATTGTTGTTGATGAGCCAATCCAATCTTGTTCTCTTGTTCTCCAATCTTTTTATTATAATAAGAACCCTTGCTAACTCATCCTGCTAATCTATATATATAAAGAAGAATGTTTGTGGGTTTGTGGGTGGGTGTGTTTGTATTTTATACAAATCTTCAGTTTTATTCTGATCCTGATGAAATTTTGCATACTTGATATTCACTGTCTACCTTAGATTTCGAAAAAATAATAACTATCGATAATAAATCGATATTCACAATGATAGCATGGCATATTGTCACAATTATTAATTAGCAGAGTGATCAAACTAATGGTCAACAGAGAGAAAGGAACGGGAGACGAAATTTTGAAGTTCAATTTCTTTAATATATTCACAACTCTTAAACTCTGAAGTGAAATAATAAAGAATAAGTAAATTTAAACAATCTAAATTGCTTGTCAATTACTATTCTGATAGTTCAAATAAACATTATGAATTTAAACGTATGTCTTCTATTCCTCACGAATCTTCTATAGGTATCGATGGCGTTAAGGAATGGGCTGGTTTCTTCGTGCTATCGAGACACTGAGGTACCGGGAAGAAATGGGTCGTGGGAGAGAAGTTCCTGGTGGCCGTAATACCGGAAAACGGCGACCTTAACAGGTTTGGTGTCTAGGAGGGAGTAACCAGAACGAGTAAGCAAAACACACATTAATTTCATATCGATCATTAAATAAATTGCATTATCAAGGTAAGTGTAATCATAAGAAAACGGGAAAATCCAAATACCGTACGACGCGTCGCTGCCCACCAAGCGCGGCAGGCCGAAAGGGGCCCCCTCGGTGCTACCGGCTAAGAAGTACGTCCAACGGGCGCGCCGCTAGTCCTCCTGTTTCTCCGAGCGCAAGAATTGTTGCTGCGTAGAATCCCCTGGGCTGGCGAAATTACTGGGAAGCGAATTTATTACAGAGTACGAGATTCCACGCTTAAGAGACTTCCTATCGGCGTAACGGCGCGGGCATCAGTGAGGTAACCGCTGAAGCACGTAGCATTCACGGGCGATAGCGGAAGATCGTCCGTGCTCGAATCCGAATGGCCGTTTGATTGCGGACAGGTAAGTTCTGGCGAGGTAGAAGAAAATAGATCAGTACTACTCGAATGAAAAGAGTCAGTATTTAAAGTAAGCAATATTTCTTCAAATAATTTAACATGGGAAAAGTCTTTATCAATTGCAATATATGTTTTAATGGCCTGTGACCTTGCGGTGGGCCCGCTACGACGATTGGATTCCCTTGGCTGGAATATTCTTCTTTCACTCCTAGGCTCCCGTCGAGAATTGGGCGGCTAGCTGCGTCACAGCACTAGAAGACATCTTAATAAAATCCATTCGGTCTTTGGGCGGCGGGGAGCGGCGGACGATTCGAGCTGCGTACCGCTGATTTCTCTCCTTTTGGCTTCTAACGTTGGCCGGCTGGGGTAGACGATCCAACGGCTGGCGTACGAGTTGGGGCCTTGGATGGACCTGGATTCACGACTGTTGTCCCACCGCGCCGCCGCCGGGGGGGGGGGGGTGAAGATGGTCACCCATCCGGTGACTAGCCGTGCCTGATGTAGCTTAACTTCACAGTTGTGGTCAGTGAGCCCACCAGACCACGGCCTCCCCTGAAAGAGAAAAAGTTCGAGGGAGGGAGTGGAACCTCCCCTGGGGTCACCGGGGGGGGGGGGGTCACTCACCAGCAAGCAGTCACACAAACGCACTCACCGATGACTGCGTAGAGAATAATGTGTTGTTTTGCACTAAAGGTCGTTAGTCTTAATCCACAAGAAATTCGTTAATTACAGTAGAATCAGTAACTGGTCTGTCCTGGGTTCGCTGTTGCTGTCAAAAAATTATAACTAGAGTCACCTTCGACGCCGACTTCGATTTCCCATCGGCATCGAACTGTGACTCTGATCTAGTTGCTCTTGTCTCCCCTGCCTTTTTATTCTGTGACGTCATTTGCATATTCCTCTTGTTGTCGAATCCCGAGTCTCTCTCTCGCCGCTTGCTCTCGGGAAGCGTCGAGTTTTGCTGGCGGGGTACAGGCTTCTAAAATCTCGAAGAAAATAATTTTTTCCTCTTTCTCCGATGTCATCTCATACGATCTATTCGCAGCTTGTTTCATTCGGTGACAGATATTAATGAGAAATATCCCATGACCAAGAATGCAAGGCAAATTTTGTGGAACAATAGTTAACAGCAAAGGTTGTTGTTGAGTTCCATCAAGTCGAAATCGACTTCTGGTGACTGTGTGGACATGCCATATGTTGCCATAGTTCTAAAGACTAAGTAACTGCCACCCCCACAATTCCGACCCCATTGGGACAATTTGGCCCAAACTTCATAATAATGTTGATCTTGCTTAGAGGAATCTGCATACCTAACAAGAAATTAAGCCTCCCGAGGAGGGTATAGGAAAGTAGCGGAAGCCCTGAGTTCATCTATTTTTTTATTCCTTCATCTGCACTTTTTAACCCCCATTTTTTAAAATTAGAAATTGATTTTCTCGAACCTTATATTTAGAAAATATAAAAGAACCCTATCTTCTTTCCTTTCTCATCATTTTCGATCGACTGATATATGACACTCCTTGTGTTGCCATAGTTCTAAAAGCCAAGTGATTACCACCCCATAACTCCGACCCTATTGGGACAATTTGGCCCAAACATGACAGTAGTGTTGATCTTTCTTAGAGGAACCTGCCTACCGAATTTCACTCCTTTATATGCATAAATACGCGTAGACCTTTTGGTCCCCTTTTATTTCCGCCCCCGAAACTTCGACCCCAGTGGGCCAAAAACTCATAGCAGCTTACATGCACATAGTAAGCTGCGTTCTGAATTTCAACCTTCTACCTCAAAAAATGCGGAAATTATGAAGGGGACGGACGGACGGACAGACAGACGGACATTGTGAAAACAAGGAGTAGCTCCATTCTTCCGCTACTTCATAATTTGTGCAAACATTTTTGTATATGAATCTTTCTGAATAATAAATTTCAAGGAGTCAATATAAAACAAAGTGTTTTCGTTAAGCAGAGTGGCGCAGTGGAAGCGTGCTGGGCCCATAACCCAGAGGTCCGTGGATCGAAACCACGCTCTGCTATGAGTCTTTTTTAATTCTTTAAAGTAAGCACTAATTAACCTCAAAATCAAA